>JARBWI010000360.1:0-262884 GCA_037576405.1 Campoplex capitator | reverse complement strand
TCATCAGAAAATGGAAGCGATTATCTACCATGAAGACTTTTTTTGGGTTACTATTGCAGCGTTCCGTTTCTGTAGCGAGAAAGTTTTTCTTCGAAAATGAGCTTTGCTATTTTCGAAGCCATTTCAATCTCTTCAGAAGAAGAAGCTTCAAGTAAGAGGAAGAATATGAAGGGCGTGAAATTCGGAAAATCTAATGCTTCATCAATAGCTTTTAATAATCAAGTATCCGGAAGAGAAAGCAGATAAGATATTGGAAATTTTTCTTCAAGCTATCAATCAATAATCGATCTTATATTCAATTTAAATGATTCAAATTCATTGTTGAGAGAAGCCTCAGAATTACAATTTTCTATAACAGGAGAATGCCTGAAAAGTGTAATGGATCATCATTGGCTCATGAGTTTAATATTCTTCCAAATAGCGATCAACGTTATTCGTATCATAAGCAGATTAAGTTAACAGAAAGTAAAAGTTGGGAGGCAAATGAGTATTATATGATATGTATTTTAAATGGCTGATTTATGGTTTTGTGACGATTCATTCAAGTCGGGTTCTTCCAATCCACTTGCTACGCATATTTTTGGCTAGCGATGGATTAATGAATTTAGGATTCATATCTTGTTCTCTTTTGTTTGTATCATCGATGACAATGGTAATATTCTTTCAAAACAGAGTTTAAATGAAAATAAGAACTTATTGAAAAAAGAAGGCATAGAAGATATTTGAAAAAAATTTTCAGGTTATGAATCGGTAGTAGATTCAATAGACACCTCGAATTATGCAAAATGAATTTCATAGTTTGGAGGAGCCTCAGAATTACAATTTTCTATAAAAGCGAAATGCCTGAAAAGTGTAATATATCATCATTGGCTCATACCAAGTTTTATTTCCTCTGAATAGCGAGCAATATTATTCGTGTATAAATATAACGGAATCAAAAGTTCTGAAAGCAACTAGATTTTTGTGTTAAATGAAAGAAGGAGATGCCGGATAATTTATAATGATAATGAATTTAACAAAGTATAACAAAAGTTATTAACAAAGGATTTGCGAAGGTAAATGTATTTCAGATGGCTAATTTTCAGTAGTATTGTTCTCTCTTAGAATCAGTTCTTTCAATCCACTCGCTACACATGTTTCTCGTTCCATTTTAATAGCAATAATGGATGAATGAATTTTCAACTCATACTTTATTCTTCATGTTTCATTCATCGATGCAAGTGCAAGTGTTCTTTTAAAACGAAGTGTAATAATTTTACCTATTATAGTGTTGACATACATTAATATTCATTGCGCTAAGAAAAACATATAAGCATTATTTGCATTAACGGGCCAGGTCTTCTTTTCAATGATAATATCATCAACGCTCATCCAAGTTGAACGGCCCTGTCGTATCATACATGTATAGTGGCCAGTGTTGATATTTTCACCATGATGGAATATTGCACTTATTACTTTGTATGTCTGGCCACACAATATTAGCTTCGAGCTCGGCACAGCCTTAATTTTGCATCGTTTTTTGCTAGGCTTACCTGTTTTGGAGTCAACTGATGATAATGCCAATAGAATTACCAGTACTTTTTGGACTGTAGTCAACGAGAATCGCACGTCCCTTTTCATTGCAGGACAATTATTGCAAGGGGAATCAGTTGTTTTCCATTGTGCTAAATTGCCATCGATGACTTCTTGGAGTGTCAACGTTTTTGCTGATTTCAATACGTCCATAATCAACACATTTCTACGTTCATCCGTTAAGGAATTCGTATATCCGCAGGCTTTGCAACGCGTCTTGGTTGAAAATTGAAATTCAACAAGGGTTTTGATGGACGGTACCGCTTGACATATGGCATTGAAAAACTGTGATGCATCTTGTAGAATGGGTTTAACGAATGTCTCGCCAATATATTTTCGAACTGCACTCAATTCCAAAGGGGAGCTGGCTTTCGTTTTATAGATTTTTAATAAAGCCACCAGGGTTTGACAATCATTTGCTTCCTGAAGCAGTCTTACAATAGGCTCGCAGTTAAAAATACATTGAATGACAGTATTAGCATAACAAGATGTTGAATCATTATTGAGGAATCCAGTAATAGTATCGGTCTGCCGATTACAAGTTTTGTTGTCCTGTATTTGCACTTCGGTCAACCCTTTAGACACAGCCCAAATGACGTCGTGCGTTTTAGATCCACGAGTTTCTGGAATTTTTATATTTTCCAGGTCAGGCCGATATAATTTTCTCAAGCGATTGTACTCGGTAATACATAGAGGATTGGCACGAATCGAATATGGATCGAAATTTATCAAATGTAATCCATCAAGAGACGTTACTCGCGACAGGGCTACATAAATTTGGCCACAACTAAATACTGAGTTTCCACACTCAATAACAGCGTGTTTCAAACTCAATCCTTGACTTTTATGTATTGTAATACCATAGCTAAGACATAAAGGAAATTGTCTACGGAGCACATATACACCGTCAATGACTTGAAATTTAACGCTTACACGCTCTATGTCATATTGTGCACCGTTAGTGAGAACAATCGTCACTTTTTCAATCATACTTTTATCTAATGATTCGGAAATTGCAACTATCGTGCCTATTGTTCCATTCACGAGACCTACCGTGACATCGATATTTCGTCGGAGCATAATTTTAGCACCAATTTTGACGGTGATCAACCGAGCAAGCCCGGCCGTTTGACTTGCATCATCCTCCCAGCGCTGTAAAATTTTTGCAATTCTAGTTTTGACTGATGGTTTGTCGATTATGTCTTCGGCTATTAAGTCAATTGCTTTTGTCGGAATCAAGTCTAACATTGCCTCATTTAGCACATCACACATCCGATTAACCGGCATTAGGCAAACGGCATCACTGGGTAAAGAATTAATATAATTGCACAACTCCCTGATTCTATCACAGATATTTGAAGATTCTAATACAATTTTTCTTGACTCTAACATCTGCACACCTTCACTATCAATGCAACCGAAGCGGATTTTTGAAAGCATTTCTCGATATGATAAATCATTTTTTTGACGCATGTTGATGGACAATTCATCATACTTAAATAAATTACTCCATAAATCGGTGGTACCTAGCGACCCAATCAATTTTACAACCTTCTCACTGGAAAGTTTCATGAATACGGGTTCTTCACGAACGGGTGGTAATTGTAATAAATCACCAAAAACTATAATATGTTTTTTTCCAAACCAACCATCTTCGACATCAGCACTGTTGAAGATTTCAGTGAGTCTCAAATGAATGTACATCAGAGTAATATTTGAGACCATGGATATTTCGTCGATAATAATAAGATCAACGTTTTTCAAAGTGTCTCTAATGACTTCTAAAGCAGCATCTGACAATTCCCTGTATTTCGGCGTCTGATTATGTTCAACGGGCAGTTGAAATAACCTATGAACGGTGAATCCGTCTATGTTGAATGCAGCTATTCCGGTAGGTGCGGTTACAGCTGAGTCCTTACCTTTTACTTGCTTCAGCCAGCAGGTTATGGTTTTTATCAAGAAACTTTTACCCGTTCCACCTTCGCCGCTCACATACAATCGTAATATTTCATTAGAATTCATTGTTTCAGTGACCAAGTCAAAAATACGTTTCTGGTCCGTATTCAATTCGTGGATCATTTCTGACACATTTAGCTCTTTATGAGCTTCATTGGCGCCCAAATTAACGAAATCTTTCATTGCTTGACCAGCTTCAACAGGATCACAACCAATCGGAACGTTATCTAAATCGGACTGATTTTCTTCGTCCTTCTTCATTTCATCCATTTTTTGCTGAATTAGTTCTTTCACGTCTTTCATGTTTTTCATAATCTCAGAAGAGCGTTCATGATATTCAGCGGCCATTGGCAATGTGTCCTGCACTAAACAGTGCAGTACACGACCCGGTATATGTTTTTTCACCATTCTTAAGTTCATTTAGGGTTCGCCATGGTTGGAATAACACCAGTAAGGAGTAAAAGTATTTCTCGGGACTGGTCACGGGATCATATTGATAATGATTAATTAAATAGCCTCGTTCGCGTTTCCGCAGATACGAACCAGGTTTTAGTTTGTAAAACACAACGGTTTTCCTTTGAGGCATGGTTTTTACTATATCATACCACTTTGCATAATCATAAAGACATAGCCCGTCCAATTCGGCAGGTCTCTTTGGATAATTTTCCATTAAGCCATTGTAAAAAATATCGGTAGATTCTGCGTCCATAGCCTCCACTTCTTTGCGGGGCTTGACACGCCTAGTTCTTACAATATTAATATCAACCCACCTAATAGTGGTTTCAGGATCCGTTTCGAACAAAGGATACCCTAACAATGTGTCTGCTGCTTCAAGTGCACCACATTCTCGACTATTCAATCCACGCAATCCAATATTCCAAAGCCTACTGGCTACAGATTTTGTACTGTTAACTTGATCAAAAGTCTCCCCGACATGAGTTTTTTCTGATTTTGAAATGTATTTGGTAAGATACCAAGCTAATGCAGCTGAAATTTCTCCTATAAATGAGATATCCATATTACCCTCCCACGCTGTCAATACAGCAGGGTTGTAATTATTTATGTTAACTTCGTCAAGACTACGAGGATTATCATACAATTGGCATTTTGATTTTAAATTTCGCCTTCCGGCAATGGATGTTTGAACATCCCTGATAACCCATTCGTTGGATACTGGTCTTGGAAATGAAAAGCGACAAACCTTACAACTGCCGCCCTTACCTTTCGTTCCTACCGATTTACTACGCATACAATAGGAATTGTGATGATGACTCTGATGTGTCGTAACACGACGATACAACTGGGGCGAAACTTTTGGATTCGGTATTCTACAAGTCACGTATGTTTTGATGAAGTCGGCGACTTCTTCTTTCGAGCTTTTTCCAAGAATAGGAGCATCCTCTACCCATATAAGCAAATGGAAATGTTGGATACCTCTTCCCTGATACTCTCTTCTGATAACATAACATATTACTTTTCCAATGGGATTGTCGTTTGACCTAAGAAACTCCATCATCGCGCGGAATTCGGTATTTATAAATATTGAAGCTGATATAGGATCAGCAGCAATAAGTTCGCTCAACGATTTATTATTTCCGAGTGAAGGGTTCATTTCTCGTAAGAATTCGGATAATCTATCCCACTGCCACTCACTCGGACTTAAAGTAAGAAACCATGTTGGAGGTCCATATTCGCGTATCATACAATTTAAATTACTGCGTGGTATATGCCAATACTGTTCGGTATTCCGAAGTTTCGAGAATATTGTAGACAAATTTCCTTCTAGTTCTCCTTTCATCAAATGTGCTAGATAAGAAGCAGATGTGTATCGTATGCGTCCATCGGTAACGTTCAGTTTATGATATATACCACTTTGTAATTGCCGAATATTATGTGCATTCAAAAGAAAGAACAAATATTGTTGGTTCAAACGGAATTGACTGTTTCTTGACAAAATTCGTAATTTCGCATATTCAAAGGCTGAAATATGGACAGGTCTTTCTTGGTGTTCTCCATTGATACCATTGGGATACACGTCAGGGAAACATAACAAATCTAGGAGTTTGTACCGATTATCCAATGGTTCATCATGAACTTTCAACATCTGATAAAGTTCTGAAGCAGTTTTGTTTTCTTTGGGAGCATGCATTCGAAGAATAGTGTACTGTTCATAAAAACTATCGGAGGGTGTCATTTGGGTCAGGAGAGCTCCCGCACGGCCCTCTATTTGCTTACTTGAGACTACTTTTTGTATTTTTTTTTCACACTTCTCAAAAACAACATCATTACCTTGTTGGTCTTCTTTTTTACGATTATCAAGAACGATATCTGGGTCATCAATGTCATCATCACTGGGACAGTCTTGGGATATTTGAAATACAACCTCGCGTAGATTTGTGTCCAGCAAGTCCGACCATCGCTCGGGTAATTTTATATTGCTATAATTGGGATTGTTGTCTTTCAACCACAAAAGAGCATCATATACTTTTTTTATGTCAACTATTGATTCCCAAACTTTTTTACTTTTTGTCGAAAGACCACGTACTAATATATACAATTCATGATCCAAATTGATTGGACTTGTCGAGGGACAAATTTTTTCCAATGTTTTTTCGAGTGGTAAAGGTAAGTGAAAAGCTCGCCCCTGAGCTTTACTATACATTTTTCGGTGGGGCATATTTTTTTTATGAACTGTACCCATTTTTACAACTGTTTGGAATGTCTTGGCTCTTTGAATCAAAATTTTTTCATATTCGTTCAAGTTTTTAACAGAAGTAGGGGCTGCACAGATATGTAGATTATTAAGGACACATGTCGGAGGGATATTTCCGGAGCGGAATTTCGTTAAACAATACTGACAAATGTAATCCGAATCACAGTCTTTATTATTTTCAATAAAGAGTTGTAGATCATCCCAAATCTTTCCAGTCGGTAAAACACGAATATTGTCAAGTTTCCTGACATCCGTTAAACAACACAGCTTTTGACACGACCGACATGGAAAACGTGGTAGATTTGATGCTTTTTTCTGAAACGCTTGGAATGCGTGTGCATACTTACGAAGTATAGCATCTTCGTCTAAAAGTATTTCATCAGTACTTTGGAAATGGGTTGCATTTTCTTTCGCTTTGTTCGCAAATTCTTGCAATTTTTCCACATTCATCATGTCTAAAGCGTTATCAATCTCCATCACGTTTTGAAGTAACGCTGATATACTATAAAATAATCGTTTTAGCAATCTGACTTGCGGAAAATGCGGTGATAGAAAGTCTAAAGATAATAGCAACGATTCGCATAGAAGAGGCTGCATATAGCATGCTTGGCTATGACCTAGCCTACTTTCAGTGTGTTTTACTGTACATTTCCGAATTTTAGGTAAAATTGTTTTTAATTTGCGCATAGAGACATCGCGCATAATGATCATGAACTTTTCAAACTTATCCAAAACAACATTATCCGGGATTCTGCAATGCTCGGAACAATCCCATGTGCGATACCTACTGCGCATCTTTTTTGTCACAATTAACGGTAGCACATTTGTTGCCTTAGCTTCGACATTCATAACGATAGGCTCAGCAACAGTTCGAGGATGTATGTAAGCAGTCTCTCCGTAATACGGTTCAGACAGAGCTGTATGCTTTCTGCTGGATCCGCATAAAGCAATTATTCGATTGTTCTTATCAGAATCCGATGTAGCTGCTTTGAGTGTTAAACAAATTTCAGCTTTACGTTTTATCTTTAGCAGCGCTTGCCTGAACGCAAAAATCTTTTTACCTCTTAATCTGAAACACCATTTAATTATGCGCTCGGCTTCAAAAAGACATTCACCGACCGAATGGGGACGTAATTTCTTTGTTAATCTTTTTACATACTCTCCTTTAGTATTAGCTATTTTTACGCTATCATTATTTCCACGAATTCGGCTATATTTTCGGGATAATGATTTGGCTTTCTGTATCTTTAGTTTTATATGACCAAGCTGCCGAGATTTTCCTGTATCCTCCTTATTATTTACATAGGAATGGACAAGAGTTGGAGCTATAAGTTTTAAGCGTTTTGGACAATTCTCAAGTGCCGCATCATTAGAAATTGAAATTTTCCGTTTCCCACGTTGAGCCAACAAATCACTATTTTTGATGATGCTTTTTTTTATCGGAAAAGGAATTATATTCCTATACTTTTTACCACCATTGTCGATTGTCGGGTTTACCACCATTGTCTGGTTGAATTCACTAGGAGTGTGTCTTTTGATGCAAAATGTCGAAAGTTTTTGACAGTTTTGAACCCCAGTATCGATCGAATTTGAATTCTTATGCTTCTTTCTATTGCCAGAATCGTTTGTCAATGGGGGATCTTTGTTTTTTCTGACTGCGATTACTGAATGATTTTTACCACGAGTTTCATAAAAGAACTCCTGGTTTTCTTTATTTTCAAGATCGATTATAAACTTTTCTTGTTTTATTACATCATACGGGATGATGTCACTAGCCTCAGCAAAGGTCACGACTTTGGGCGGCAAAAGTTTGTCCTCGCCAGAGCATCTTTCTTGGATCTGTGCCACGATCGGAAGTTTTAAATTAACTGAATTTGCTTGCACTTTCCTTTGGGGTATACCAAAAACCAAAGAACTGTGATTGAGGGATACTATTTTCTCATGTATATTGCGTGCAGTAGATAATGTGCAATTATTCTCTACTTGCAAAAGATCCAGTTTGCGAGCGAGGTGGTTTTCGCCTGCAACAGTCTTCTCTCGTATCATTGCGTTTCGGTTCTCACAATTATGAGATTTGGCTGGGATCACATCTTGATCGCGTTGGTTGCTTTGGCGCCGAAATTTCTTTCTCGACGCGTTCTTTCTTCGATGTTTTAACTGCTGTAATGAGGGGATTTTTATAGAATCTCCTTTCTTGACTGTATGTGGAAAATGACTGATTATCCCCGTATCAAATATTTCCAACAAATGCTGGCGCATACTATTCACATCATACTGTATTGCTTCCGGCTTTATACCGAAAAAAAGCGATATTGCAAAAGCAATGGCATAAACCCCACAGTCACTCGAATTTGGTTGATTTGTCACGACTGGGAATTTAACAGGACGCTGATCGAACGGGTATGTCGGAAACAGACGTTGCAAATACAACTTGTGATGTGGATGCAACTTTTTTAGATTGAGAGAATCAAGTATGAAAAGAGAGCGGGTGTCGTAATAAGCACACACCCAATGCCCCCCTCTATTGTTGATTCCTTCCGAACTATGCAAAATTTGAATAAACTTGTGATCAGCTCTCTCTGCAGTAATATTATGAGGAAATTGAATCTTCCATGTTTCTTGCATCACAAATTCAGAATCAGAATGTTCTCCCAATAGCCGACCAAAAGTGTCGATGTGATCTCCAGTGAGCCACTCGCTTTTAGCAATAATGTTTCGATCTTCAGAACTTAATTTGCACGTAGTCATCTTTGTTAATTAACTTTAGCACACGTAACAGCTTTCTGTAAGCGCACCAAGCAGCTTTCTTGAAGTGCACGAAGCAGCTTTCTTGAAGCGCACGAAGCAGCTTTCTTTAAGCGCACGAAGCAGCTTTCTTTAAGCGCACGAAGCAGCTTACTTTAAGCGCACGAAGCAGCTTTCTTTAAGCGCACGAAGCAGCTTTCTTTAAGCGCACGAAGCAGCTTTCTTGAAGCGCACGAAGCAGCTTTCTTTAAGCGCACAAAGCAGCTTTCTTTAAGCGCACGAAGCAGCTTGTTTTGAGCGCACGGAGCAGCTTCTTGAGAGCGCACGAAGCAGCTGTTATAAAAAAAAAGTTAGAGAGAAAGAAAAGGAGAAGAGTCGTAAGGAAAGAACAAAGCAGGTCCCTCCGCCAAATCCGACCAGGAACGAGGAAAACCTGCGCAGAAAAGAAATCAAGAGAATAAGAAATTGCCAAAATGAAGTTTGTCAATTTCCCGTCAAGGAGAACAAAGTTATAGGATACCTTTAAGAAATAGCACTTACGACTTCCATGGGATACATTATTTTTACCACAAATTTTGATGAAGATTAAAGAGCAGATCAATAAAAGCGTCAACGCGTGCCAAATCTCAATTTATCGCGAGAATGTCGGTTGAACTTTTCACCATCAGCTTCGAGAAAACCGACATTTTTACATCAAAATGAAGGGAAGAATATATCGTGTTGGCTTGATAAAAGTGAGATGCTGATTTTTTCGAAAAAATAACTCTGTTTTTACAGAAAATGGACGCAGAGAATTCATTGTCTTGGCTAAGTCGGAGTACGATGCTGATTTTTTTCCTATAACTATACTCTGTGGAGCTAAATTTAAGCCCAGATACATGCCATTATCTCAATACCTCGCCGAGATATGATTTTTGGCCCATTACCACGATTGTCGCTAAAAATGACGATTGTTCATCGTTTTTCAGACGAAAATCGATCGTCTGCGAGCGACACCAGTAGAATCATGATTTTTTTTTGCCGACATGGTTTCTTTAGCTAACAGGAAGTTCAAACACGTGCCAGCATCTTCATTTCTTGCGGAAATACCATTTTCGGTTTTTCACCACAAGCTTTGAAAGAATCTCTGTTTTCACAGTAATTGGACGCAGAAAAATAATTGTCTTGGCTTAGTAGGAGTACGATTCTGATTTTTTTCCTATAACTATACTCTGTGGAGCTAAATTTGAGCCCAGATACATGCCATTATCTCATTACCTCGCCGAGATATGATTTTTGGCCCATTACCACGATTTTCGCTGAAAAATGACTATTTTTCGTGAATTTTCAAACTAAAATCGATCGCCTCCGAGCAACGACGATGAAATCATGATTTTTTCTTCAGCGACATGGTTTGTTTGGCAGAAAAAAGGTGTAAACACGTGCCAGCATCTTCATTTCTTGCGGGAATACCATTTTCGGTTTTTCACCACCAGCTTTGAAAATAACAACGTTTTTACATGTATTAGAAACAGAGAAATTATTGTCTTGGGTTGGTGGGAATACGGTGCTGATTTATTTCCTATAAATATACTCTGTGGGGCTCAATTTAAGCCCAGAAACATGGCATTATCTCAATCCATCGCCGAGATATGATTTTTTGCCCATTAACACGATTTTCGTTGAAAAATGACGATTTTTCGTGAATTTTCAAACTAGAATCGATCGCCTCCGAGCAACGACGATGGAATCATGATTTTTTTTTCGGCGACATGGTTTGTTTGGCTGAAAGAAAGTGTCAACACGTGCCAGCATCTTCATTTCTCGCGGGAATACCATTTTCGGTTTTTCACCACCAGCTTTGAAAATAACAACGTTTTTACATGTATTAGAAACAGAGAAATTATTGTCTTGGGTTGGTAGGAATACGGTGCTGATTTATTTCCTATAAATATACTCGGTCGTGCTCAATTTAAGCCCAGAAACATGGCATTATCTCAATCCCTCGCCGAGATATGATTTTTTGCCCATTACCACGATTTTCGTTGAAAAATGACGATTTTTCGTGAATTTTCAAACTAGAATCGATCGCCTCCGAGCAACGACGATGAAATCATGATTTTTTTTTCAGCGACATGGTTTGTTTGGCTGAAAGAAAGTGTAAACATGTGCCAGCATCTTCATTTCTCGCGGGAATACCATTTTCGGTTTTTCACCACCAGCTTTGAAAATAACAACGTTTTTACATGTATTAGAAACAGAGAAATTATTGTCTTGGGTTGGTGGGAATACGGTGCTGATTTTTTTCCTATAACTATACTCTGTGGAGCTAAATTTAAGCCCAGATACATGCCATTATCTCATTACCTCGCCGAGATATGATTATTTGCCCATTACCACGATTTTCGTTGGAAAATGACGATTTTTCGTGAATTTTCAAACTAGAATCGATCGCCTCCGAGCAACGACGATGAAATCATGATTTTTTTTTCGGCGACATGGTTCGTTTGGCTGAAAGAAAGTGTAAACACGTGCCAGCATCTTCATTTCTCGCGGGAATACCATTTTCGGTTTTTCACCACCAGCTTTGAAAATAAAAACGTTTTTACATGTATTAGAAACAGAGAAATTATTGTCTTGGGTTGGTGGGAATACGGTGCTGATTTATTTCCTATAAATATACTCTGTCGGGCTCAATTTGAGCCCAGAAACATGGCTCTATCTCAATCCCTCGCCGAGATATGATTTTTTGCCCATTACCACGATTTTCGTTGAAAAATGACGATTTTTCGTGAATTTTCAAACTAGAATCGATCGCCTCCGAGCAACGACGATGAAATCATGATTTTTTTTTCAGCGACATGGTTCGTTTGGCTGAAAGAAAGTGTAAACATGTGCCAGCATCTTCATTTCTCGCGGGAATACCATTTTCGGTTTTTCACCACCAGCTTTGAAAATAACAACGTTTTTACATGTATTAGAAACAGAGAAATTTTTGTCTTGGGTTGGTGGGAATACGGTGCTGATTTATTTCCTATAAATATACTCGGTCGTGCTCAATTTAAGCCCAGAAACATGGCATTATCTCAATCCATCGCCGAGATATGATTTTTTGCCCATTACCACGATTTTCGCTGAAAAATGACGTTTTTCCATCATTTTTCAGACGAAAATCGATCGTCTCCGAGTAGAAATGATAAAGTCATGATTTTTTTTTCGTCAGCATGGTTTGATACGCGAAACGAAGAGCAAACATGTGCCAACGTCTTAATTTATAGCGAGAATGCAATTTTCAACTTTGGACCCCGAGCTTGGAAAAAAGCAAAGTTTTATTTGTAGCGAGAATTTGGCTTCATGAGAGGCCATGCTGATTTGTATTCTGCAAGTCAAGAGACTCGGCAGAGTCTCGGTTGAATGTCAAGGCATAAAATCTCTGCCAACCGATGGAGAGATGTTATTCGAGTCAATATCTTGTCGAGATGTGACTTCGCACTTTGAAGCGCAGAGGAACAAAGTATTATCATCAATTGACAGATTTCATGCAACTGCGGAGCATGTTTTTCAATCTTCTGCGCTGTCTGCCAGTCTGCGCTGAATCTGATTCGTAGTCGTAGGTAATGAGATTTCCTACAAATTTGACTGTTTTATTCATATGTTCAAAATATTATTATTCTAATTTAATTTGATGACAGGTTCAACGAAAGGGAAGGATTTGAAAATGCATACTGCGGAACAATGTAATGTTTTGACGCAGCCCAGTCGAACCAACCGATCGAGAGATGTTATTGAAGTCAATCTCATGTCAAGATAAGACTTGAAAGTACACTCCGGACTGTGAAGCGCAGAGGAACAAAATCTTCACATCGGTTGATAAATTCCATACGATTTCGGAGCATGCTTTTCGATATCTTTGGCTTTGAAATCAACAGAGACAAAGGATCTGAATATGTATACTGTGAAATACTAAAATAAAATATGACGGACTTTCCAAATAAGTCATTTGGAAACTAATCGTTATTTTTAATAATTATTCATTACAGTTTTTACTCACGTATTGCCGCGACGACCGAGAAGAAGACAAGACGACAAGACGAAGACAAGACGACCTGTTGATTGAGTTATATTTAACGCGTTTATCGTCACTTAATCACTGAACCATTCAATTACACTAGTTTTTGCAATACGCGTATGAAATATATTTAGGTTTTGTTCGATGTTAACAAAAGTTTTATCACAAACACAACAATGATTTCAAATATTTTATGGAAAAAAAAGGCACCACAATTAATATTCTTTTATCATCATAGTAGTTAGGATTTTTTCCGACAGGTGAACATATTTTTTTTTTTTTTTTTGAATATCGACGAGAAATCCGAAAAACTCCGAAAAAAGCCGAGAAACGAACGAAAAACCTACTATAGTATGTATAGTTATAATTATTATATAAATTTTCATGCCCCATGGATGATTTTCGTATATCTGTACAATTAATATCTCTTCTCTTCATATTTCATACATCTCGCATTTCGGACTTCGAGATACGTTCAAAAAATGTTCGAACTTTTTTTCGACACAGAGGAAAGGCGCGTCATTAGTTCCAACCTATTTTGCCACTACTCGTTACTGCTCCCATCTCACGGCCAGTTTCACAGAGGTGACGATTTCGAAAAAAAGCGCGCAAAAACCATTTGACTGCCGAACGACCACAGTAGAAACACGTGAGATTGATTATTCTCTTATATGCATTATCGTTGAGTTCTTTTTCTATTTTGTTGTTTCGTTTTGGACATGATTTTTCAGAAATCCCTTGTGCTCCCTTTTTCTATTTTGTTGTTTCGTTTTGGACATGATTTTTCAGATAAAACCCTGGCTGATCGCGATACCGTATCGTTTGGTACATTTTTAACCGAAATGTGTCGGTATCAATACCGATTTGACAGAAGACAGTATTCATACTGTAACAAATCGGTTTACATCCCGATTTCAAACGCAGCTTTCGTATCGATACCAAACATATGCGGTATACATCCCGATTTGGAACCCACGTTGCTTTTGTATCGATACTAAACATATTCGGTATACATCCCGATTTGGAACCCACGTTGCTTTGGTACCGATACCAAACATATTCGGTATATATCCTGATTTGGAACCCACGTTGCTTTGGTATCGATACCAAACATATTCGGTATACATCCAGATTTGGAACCCACGTTGCTTTGTTACCGATACCAAACATATTCGGTATATATCCCGATTTGGAACCCACGCAGCTTTGGTATTGATACGATAAATGATCGGTATCAATCCCGATTCGGACTACGCAGCTTTGGTATCGATACGAGAAATAATCGATATCAATCCCGATTCGGACACCACGCAGCTTTGGTATCGATACCGAACAGAATCGGTATGAATCCCGATTTGGAACCTACGCAGCTTTGGTATTGACACACGAAACAGAATCGTTATAAATCCCGATTTGGAACCCATGCAAAAACCAGCGTCGTTGGATGTAAAAGCTGAAAAAAAACCGCATCATCCGAGGGAGACTCGAACCCGGGACTCTCGGAATTTGAGTCTGGTGCGCTATCCACTACACTACCTGACATCTTGTATTCAAGAAACTTCGAGACTTATATATAAATTCCGAATCATGGTTAATATATGAGTTCCGTTATTACTTGGACATAAGATGATGGTAGCGTAGTGGATAGCGCACGAGACTCGAACTCCGAGGGTCCCGGGTTCGAGTCTCCCTCGGATGATGTGGTTTTTTCAGCTTCTACATGCAGCGGCGCTGGTCTTTGAGTGGGTTACGAATCGAGATTTATATCCATTCTGTATCGTGTCGTTACCTGCGTGGGTTTGATTGAAACTGCGTTGAGTTTCGAATCGAAATTGATACCGATTCTTTTTCGTATCGATACCAAAGCTGCGTAGTCCGAATCGGGATTGATACCGATCATTTATCGTATCGATACCAAAGCTGCGTGGGTTCCAAATCGGGATATATACCGAATATGTTTGGTATCGGTAACAAAGCAACGTGGGTTCCAAATCGGGATATATACCGAATATTTTTGGTATCGGTACCAAAGCAACGTGGGTCCCGAATCGGGATTGATACCGATTATTTTTCGTATCGATACCGAAGCTGCGTGGGTCCCGAATCGGGATTGATACCGAAAAATTTCGGATAAAAAAGTACCACATGATACCGATACCGGATACCCAAATACTATGGTATCACGAACAGCCAGGGAATACAATGGCTGATCATTCCACGTCTGATATGAGCAAAAATAATCAATCAACGTAGAAATAAGTTTGATAAGAAACACTATACGAATTGAGAAAGAGAAAGCGTGAGGTCTTATAAATAAAAGTACCATAGATGTGTTTATAAAATATTAAATATACAAATGATAAAAGTAATAAGAAACCGAAGCATAGAGACGTTTTCGTTCTATGAGCTCGAGTTACACTTTTGGTCTTTTCGTTGATCAGTCCTTCGACAGCTCTCATCCAGTAAAGACTTTTGATAATAAAATAATATAATTGCTCTGCTTAAACTGAGTCTCAAACTTTATTTCACAACCTGCTTCCCGACATAACCCAATAGGAACTCACAAGCGAGTCCACTAAAGTCCCAAATCCCGAGTCCCAATTGGGACTTTTTTCAGGACTTTTTCCAGAGACTTGCTGATCCGCCAGGGAAAGACCTCGCCGGTAAGTGCACGAACCTGCACACCTCTCCACGAGAGAGAAGAGGATCTCAAAAATCCTTAGTTTCGATTTTTGAACAACTAACCAATGTTCAAAGATCATGAAATGTTTCAATACCAAGGTTTTTTAGGCGAGATGTTTTTTATACCAAGGTTTTTTTAGGCGAGATGTCTTTTATACCAAGGTTTTTTAAGCGAGTAGATTTATCTGTGAAAACAAATGAAAAAGGTGGTCACCAACAAATGGACTTGTGCAGGCTTTTTTTCCCGAGGAGGGGATTTTTGGCTAGGATATCACTTCATTTTTTCTGACTCCGAATTTAGTATTCATTTTAAGTGTTTTCAGTTGTTATTGGCCAAGGTATTTGAGGCGAGATGTTTTTTATCAAGGTTTTTTAGGCGAGTTAGCTGATATTTTTAAAGAAAAAATGAAATGAAAAATGGCAATATCAGATAACGGCGTTAACCCATTCTTTGTAATATAGAGTATAAGTAAACAGGAAAAAACTTACAAGGAACAAAATCCTCATTCAAAATTCATCAATGCTTCTATCTCAATTTCTCACCGAGATATGATTTTGTGCCCATTACCAGGATTATCCCTGGAAAATTACGGTTTTTCGTGATTTTTCAGACGAAAATCGCTCGTCTCCGAGTAAATATGGTAAAATTATGATTTTTTTTTTCCAGCCACACAATTTGTTTTGCTCACACGAACGGTAAGCACGTGCCAACGTCTCAATTTATCGCGAGAGGGCAATTTTCAACTTTTAACCATCGGCTTGGAAAAATCAAAGTTATTACATCAATTTGCAACGAATGTACTCTGTGGAGCTGAATTTAAGCCCAAATTCATGCCGATATCTCAATCTCTCGCCGAGATATGATTTTTGGCCCATTTACCACGATTATCGCTGGAAAATGACGATTTTTCGTAAATTTTCAAACGAAAATCGCTCGTCTCCGAGTAAAAATAGTAAATTAATGATTTTTTTTCAGTCAACATGTTTTGATAAGCTGAAAGGAAGAGCAAATACGTGCCAACGTCTCAATTTATCGCAAGAGGGCGATTTTCAACTTTTGACCATCAAGCTTGGAAAAATCAAAGTTTTTACATCAATTTTGCAACGAAGATTTTATCGTGTTGGCTCGATGGGAGTACTATCAAGAGACTCGGTAGAGTCTCGGGACAAGTACATTGACAGCCCTGTCGTCTGCTGGCCCGAGGCTCGCCGAGACTATACTTTCTCGAAACAAAACTTTTCGCGGTGGTGGGGGTAAAATTGGCATGTCATTTTATTGAATTACGAAGCTCAGAAGCAATTGAGTAACTTAAAAATTGAACTTATAGCTAATTATGAAATTCTCTTTCGATTGCGCCCAAAATCAGCATGATCGGTCGCGTAATTGCTGAGAAAAAACTTTGCACGGGCTCAAGATTATGCAAAAGTGACTAACACATTCAAGAATTGACGTGTCTGTATATAACACCATCAGAGGCATTTTGATACCTCTCGAGTTTCTGATTGGTTGATCTGACGCACGCATACTCAGTGAATTCAGACGTATCGGTGAAACGTAGCAGCCTACACAGCAGCATGAAAAAATTCGAAAAACGATAGACGGGTGTCAGTGTCATAATAAAATGAAACCAGCCGCGATTTGATAAAAAGTACAGTTAATGAGTGATGAAAAATAATAGAAAAAATAAACGTTCTTTAGAAATCACGGTTATGTTGTTGCAGTGAACTTTTACACCGTGTTATAATCCGTATCCCGATTAACCTTTTACACTGAGAGAAATGAATCGTTATCAACAAATTTTTTGTTGGGTCTATCTATTTATTTTATTAAAATTGGTGGTGTGGTGTCATAATATTAAGAAAACCTGACGTACATAATAAACATCAAAAAAGTTATTCAAGTGCCATCAATATTTAAAAGCGTTTTTATTACCCAGCTGCGATAAATCTAGGTTAACCTAAAACTTGGAGTCAGAAATTTCGTTTCGGGAACCCGCAATTATTGTATATATGTATTGATTTATTGATGAATTCGAATAAAAAATCACAATAAATGTGTGCTGATTATATTTATTGTTTCATCATTATCTATTGAACTGTCATATTTTTTAACTCCAGACTGCCCGCAGGTCAAGTTTCACCAGTTTGGCTGGAAAATGTGTTTGCTGTGCAATTATACTTCTTTGCTTCCACTGCGGCAACATAAGTTGAAAGATTTGTTACAAAAAGACTTTAGTTGCTCGTTAATTGACAGGATAGAATTGTTTCTCATTGTGACCTAATGAATACACCAGAACTTTAAGAAATAATTTGGGTTCAGTGTATGCCAAATTATTCACTTTCCGCTCCGATCGTGTATAATGATATCTAAAAGTTGTTTTGAAAAGTCTTCGGGTGCTTTTTTTCTGAGAGTATCAAAATTGGTATCGGTGAGATGCAGCGAGCACCTACAAAGTTTCACAACTTTATGAAGCGACCAGTACATTGAGTTTTCCCATTTTCCATCTCTTATTGTAGAATTATTGATTTATGAATTCATAACAAAAAGTCTTTGACTGCTTACTTTTCGATGAGCTCAAAATTTTGTCTGCGACTAGCCACGGAAACGACAGAAATTACTGAATTTCGTTGGACTCAATGTGCACTATGTTCATTCACTTTCCTTTACTACATGTGTCATTAGGAATTTGAAAAAAATATTTCAGGGAGTCATCACCGGGTACTTTTTCTTCAGTAGGATCAAAATTCTGTCATCGGTATGCAGCGGATGCCTATAAAGTTTAGAATTTCTGCGAAGCGACATGTGTACCAAATATTTCCACTTTTTGGCTCCAACTGTGACATATGAATTGGGAAACTTTTTATGAAAGTCTTCAGCGGCTTGTTCTTGAACAGCTAGGATCGAAATTGCTGTCTTTGAAACCCCATCACCGTTGCCTGAAAAAGTTTTGAATTCTGTTGGACTTGAAGTACGCTGTGTTTTTTTGCATTCCTTCTTTAGTACTGGCATAAAGAATTGGAAAAGTGGTTTCAAATGGTTTTCTGTTGTTTTTATTCTATTAGTATCAAAAACTAGATAAGTAGAATGCAGCGGACACCTGCAAACTTTGGTGATTTTTTGCAGCGACAAGTGTGCTAAGTATTTCCGCTGTTCAGATTTGATTGTGGTAATGAGAGTTTGAAAAACTATTATAAAAAGTCATCGGAGGCACATTTTTGGATGGGATTGAAATTTCTGGCTTGAAAACGGAAGTTGTTTCGGGGGAAGTCTTCGGATACACTTTTTCTGATGATATGAAAAATTCTGTAATCAGAATGCAACGAATACATACAACTTTTGAAAATTTCTTGAAGCAACATATGAAGCATTGGAATACAGCGGATACCTACAAACTTGGACATTTCTGTGAAGCGGCTTGTGTGCCAAGTGTCTTCACTTTTTAGCTTCAACTATGGCATATGAATTAAAAAATTTGTTACAAATGTCATCGGCTACTCATTTTCGTTAAGCTTGGAGTGCGTTGTATTTTTTAGCTCACCCTCTTGAGTTCTGGCATATTTAATTGAAAAAGTCTTTCGCTGCCTTTTTTCTGTAAGTATCAAAAAGTAGATAAGTAGACAAACTTTGATAATTTCGTGAAGTAACATGTGTACTATTTGTAAGTATTTCCACTTTTCATCGTTGATGGTAGTATTATGATATTCAAATATGATCACAAAATGTCATCGGAAGAACATTTTTGGATAGAATACGAATTTCCGTCTTCAGAAAATGATGAATCTATCAAAATGTTTCCAATTTTGTTAGATCAAGTGACCATTATGATTTGTCACCCTTCGACTTCTATTTTGGCAAAATGAATTAAAAAATCTGTTTCAGCAATCAATCATCGCTCTTTTTCCGGAAGTATCAAAATATGTATCGTCGGAATGCAGCAGATTTTTGGCTTCGATTCGGCATAATAAATTGAAACATTTTTTATGTTCAATAAGTTCCTTCCATGGTCGCTATGGTTCTGGTTGCATTGAGATTTGTGCGAGACTAATGCAACTGATACAACTGTCCTTATCTGATAGTTTTAATGACTTAATTTAATTGCTAAGGTAGGATTCTGGTTTAAATTTGTCCGCATTGCCTAATATGTTGTTTTGGAGTACCCATAAAATTCTGCTATAACTCTTTGAAACTCAACGAGAATATGATAAAAACTGACACCTCTTATTCTCATTGTATTCCTTCAAAGGTAATGAAGAATATCAAGACTTTACCTCGTTGTTGACAAAAAGTAAAATTATTATTTTTTTTTTTTATAATTTCGTGAAAAAAAGAGTTTTTATCCTGAAATTGGATGTTAGATGTTAGAAGCCGAAATTAATATCTCGCCTAAAAATCAAGATTCTCCCATGCTTTTCCATCTCAAAGGGGCAACAGAAACAAAAGTTGCAGAAAAAAATTCCAATCTTTCTTGAGACAAGCCAAAGTAACGTAATTTCATCTACAATTCCGTGAAAAATCGAGTTTTTATCCTGAAATTATATGTTACAAGCCGAAATTCATATCTCGCTTAAAAATCAAGAATCTCCCATGCTTTTCTGTATCGAAGGGGCAAAAGAAACTAAAGTTGCATGGAAAAAATCACAATCGCCTTGGAAACAAGCTGAGGTAACGTTTTTTCAATAACAATATCGTGAAAAAACGAGTTTTTATCCTAAAATTGGATGTTACAAGCCGAAATTCATATCTCGCCTAAAAATCAACATTCTCCCATGCTTTTCCGCCTCGAAGGGGCAAAAGAAACTAAAGTTGTAGGGAAAAAATCCCAATCGCCTTGGAGACAAACTAAGGTAACGTTTTTTCAATAACAATATCGTGAAAACCGAGTTTTTATCCTGAAATTGGATGTTACAAGTTGAAATTCATATCTCGGTTGAAAATCGAGATTCTCCCATGCTTTTCCATCTCGAAGGGGCCAAATAACCTCAAGTTGCTGAAAAAATTTCCTCCATGCCCGGGTGAAAAAACAAGGCAATGTTTTTTCACTTCCAATTTAGTGCAAAAACGAGTTATTATCCTGAAGTTGAATGTTACTAGCCGAAATTCATATCTCACCTGAAAATCGAGAATCTTCATGCTTTTTCATCTCAAAAGGGCAAAAGAAACTAAAAATGCAGTAAAAAATCCTTATCGCCCTGGAGACAAGCTAAGGTTACGTTTTTTTCATTTATCATTTTCATTTTTCAAAGTAGCATGTTAACTTGAATCTTATCGATAACCTCAGTCGTTACTCGTATCAACTTGCAGAGAGGGCTCAACTACGGATGAACTAGTAACGAATTTGCAAGGGTTGAGATGTGGATTAGACCTCTTTGGGATACCATGTTTAAAAAAACGCGCCTGGAACTCTACCTCTTTGGTGGAGCGGAAAAACTTCGCGATATACAATTTTTACGTTAGGCATGTCTGTACCATGAACATATAATCTTTAAAAATGTACTAACATAATAACCCATAGAAATTTAAACCAAAATCTTATTATCATCAAAAAAAGGTTCAGGAATTTTTGAGAAAAAAGCTGTGATATCAAACCCAAAAATTCCCCTAGGGAAAAAAAAGGTAGGGACAAGTACATTGATGGTCCCTCGTTTTCTGATGATATCAAAAAAGTATAAAAAAAATTCTATAAAAAACATCATGAACCTTACTGAAAGTGATTTCAGCTCAATTGAAAAAAAAATCATAATTCAGCAAAAAACATTATTGAAAAAATATAAAAATATAAATCTGTAATTATTTTGTAAAGTGAAAAAAATTCTAATAAACCGTGAGAAAATCTTAAATACACCACTCGAAAACATTGCAGACGTAAATAACCAAAAAATTTCACTTGAAAACATTTTAAAAACCGATGCCCCACTCTTCTCATCTTATTAAAAAGGAGGAATGATTAAATGAATTGAAAAACTTTCTATCTAAGTTACGTACAGCATTAAAATTTATGATATCATTTCGAGGCCAAGTATTTATTGGTAATTCGGAATATTCATTCCTATGGGATGCATGAAGAACTTGAAAGAGTTCTACTAATAAATCTAAAAAGTTACCAAGTTACGTGCAGTACCAAAATTTATGATATCAACTCGAGGCCAAGTATTTTTTTAGTAATTCGGAGTATTCATTCCTACGGGACGCATCAGAAACTTGAAAAAGTTCTGAAGAATCGAAAAAGTTACCATCGAAGTTGAGTCCAGCACTAAAAATTATCATATTAATTCGAGGAGAAGTATTTTATTGATATATCGCAATTTTAACATTATGAACTTATGTTCTTATAAGGGTTGAGAATACTCGTCTGGCTCAGAACGTTTTATCGAAATGACTAGAAAATCAACAACCATAAAAATCCCCAAAATCATGCTTTCCGACAATTAGAACGATACCAACCCATTTTTTTCAACATATTCTGGTCCAAAGAGCAGTGAAGTCATGAATAACTTTTCGACAGCAGAAACTTATAAGGAATCTTCCTGCCTATGACTTTTTGATAAAATGGCTAATCCAAAAAAATCACATCGAAGGGGAAGTCATTTGTTACTTTATGGTGGTAGAGACTTATAAGAAAATCGATTCGTCTCCGACTTTTAGGATCCCCTGATATTATTCACAACATTCGACGTCGATTGGATCGGTACAAATTATGTTTAAATACGTGTTGAAAGTACTTGTCCGGCCCATCACTTTTTATTCAAATTGCTCATTCAAATCAAAATCAAAGAAGTTGAGCCATGTGTTAATTTTATGGAAAAGTAATACCAGCCCCTATCGCGTCTGTTAACATAAGAAAAAAATTTTCTCCGAATTCCAGGAATGGCTCCTGTCAAATTCAACGTTTGACAATGTTTTTAACTGGATCAAATTGTGTCCGTAAATCAACTCGAAAATTTCTTGGAATGCAACGTATTATCAGTATAATGTTCTCAGCAATAGTATAGGTTGTTCTTATGCAGAATAGAATTTTTCCGCCAAAATAAACGAAGAGTAAAAAATGCCGTAATTCCAATATAATCTAGAGGCTACCGAATCAAATTTTGTACGCGAATAAACTCGATAATTTCTTAAAATGCGACTTATCATCAGTTCAATGTTCTCAGCAATAGTATTGGTTGGTTCTTATACCGAATAGAATATGTCTGCTGAAAGAAATGAGGAGTAAAACAGGTCGTCATTGCAATATAATCTGCGGGGTTATCCTAGATGGTTAGAAATTTTTATTGTGTCGCGTGCATTTTTTCATGGATACACAATAAGATCCCTTGTATATTACAGGAAAGTTCCATTACATTCTTTTACAATTAATAGAATTGAGTTAAAATACCTGAAGGGATTTTTCTCAATTCCCTGATTTCCATTCTCCTGATTCAAGAGCCCTGATTTTGATTTGAATGAGCAATTTGAATAAAAAGTGATGGGCCGGACAAGTACTTTCAACACGTATTTAAACATAATTTGTACCGATCCAATCGACGTCGAATGTTGTGAATAATATCAGGGGATCCTAAAAGTCGGAGACGAATCGATTTTCTTATAAGTCTCTACCACCATAAAGTAACAAATGACTTCCCCTTCGATGTGATTTTTTTGGATTAGCCATTTTATCAAAAAGTCATAGGCAGGAAGATTCCTTATAAGTTTCTGCTGTCGAAAAGTTATTCATGACTTCACTGCTCTTTGGACCAGAATATGTTGAAAAAAATGGGTTGGTATCGTTCTAATTGTCGGAAAGCATGATTTTGGGGATTTTTATGGTTGTTGATTTTCTAGTCATTTCGATAAAACGTTCTGAGCCAGACGAGTATTCTCAACCCTTATAAGAACATAAGTTCATAATGTTAAAATTGCGATATATCAATAAAATACTTCTCCTCGAATTAATATGATAATTTTTAGTGCTGGACTCAACTTCGATGGTAACTTTTTCGATTCTTCAGAACTTTTTCAAGTTTCTGATGCGTCCCGTAGGAATGAATACTCCGAATTACTAAAAAAATACTTGGCCTCGAGTTGATATCATAAATTTTGGTACTGCACGTAACTTGGTAACTTTTTAGATTTATTAGTAGAACTCTTTCAAGTTCTTCATGCATCCCATAGGAATGAATATTCCGAATTACCAATAAATACTTGGCCTCGAAATGATATCATAAATTTTAATGCTGTACGTAACTTAGATAGAAAGTTTTTCAATTCATTTAATCATTCCTCCTTTTTAATAAGATGAGAAGAGTGGGGCATCGGTTTTTAAAATGTTTTCAAGTGAAATTTTTTGGTTATTTACGTCTGCAATGTTTTCGAGTGGTGTATTTAAGATTTTCTCACGGTTTATTAGAATTTTTTTCACTTTACAAAATAATTACAGATTTATATTTTTATATTTTTTCAATAATGTTTTTTGCTGAATTATGATTTTTTTTTCAATTGAGCTGAAATCACTTTCAGTAAGGTTCATGATGTTTTTTATAGAATTTTTTTTATACTTTTTTGATATCATCAGAAAACGAGGGACCATCAATGTACTTGTCCCTACCTTTTTTTTCCCTAGGGGAATTTTTGGGTTTTGCTAATTCTTTTTCTGCAAATGTACTCTGTGGAGCTAAATTTGAGCCCAAATTCATGCCAACCTGTGAGAATCATTTACACAAATGTTGTCGCTGCAAACAATTCCAGAAAACTTGTCGCTGTACAATATTTTGCTCCTTCCGGAGCAAAACTCTCACCAACACGATTTTTATGTAGCTCAGTGACAAGATTTTCATGTCGCTGAGAGTTATTGTCGCTTAGCGATTAATCCAACTAGCAAGGAATAAATGCATCGCTATCAGAAAGCGATGAATGTTTTCCCTGTAAGAATCATTTAGACAAATGTTGTTGCTGCAAACGATTTCAGAGAACTTGTCGCTCTATAATATTTGGTTCCTTCCGGAGCATAATTCTCAGCGACACGATTTTCATGTTGCTCAGCGACAAGATTTTTATGTCGCTGAGAGTTATTGTCGCTTTGTGATTAATTTAACAAACAGGGAAAACATGCATCGCTATCAGAAAGTGATGAATATTTTTCCTGTATAAATGTTGTCGCTGTAAACAATTCCAGAAAACTTGTCGCTCCACAATATTTGGTTCCTTCCGAAGCAACAACTTGTCGATAAGAGTTATCCAGAGCTTCCGGATAACTCTCAGCGACAAGATTTTCATGTGGCTCAGTGACAAGATTTTCATGTTGCTCAGCGACAAAATTTCTATGTCCCTGAGAGTTATCATCGCTTTGCAATTAATGTAATGCCAGCGGCGATGTTATATAGTTATGCTAAAAATGAATAAAATTGTGGGTGTAGAAATGGGGCAAAGGTTGTGAAGCATATTCATTCATGAGGCATATTCCCCCGTCACTGGAGCATGTCGGTGGTAATGCCAGCTGCAAATTAGCATTTGTGAGGTTATGACGAGCTGTCAAAGCTGTAAGCACAGTATTCACGTTTTTCCTCCTTAACCCTGCACTCTCGAGAAAATAAATGGTTAGCCAACGTTTGTTGTTTGACAAGGAACAAGTTTGTAACTATTATTTTCTCGAAAATGTTAACGGCGTGAAAGAAAAATGTGAACCTATTTCAGCTGTCTCTCTCACACTCGCGTCCATATGGGCCGTCGAAATATCGATGATGATTTTTTCATCGCGATCAGCTGACGTCACCTGCTCGTCTGCACTGTTTGTTTTGTGTCGTCAGTCGCGACCAATCAGAAACACGCCAGCGCCACGAGGCCTTTCTCTGTGTCGTATAGATACGCGCACGCACACTCCGATCATTGCATATTTTTTTCTGTGCAAAGCTTTTTTTCAGCAATTACGGCATTAATCGGGTTGATTTATGGCTCAATCGAAGGAGGATAACTTAATTAGTCTTTAGTCCAAATTTCAGATCATGAGATCACCCTTGGGCTCCGTAATTTAAGAAAGAGTTTACCCCCACCGTCGAAATCGCTTTATTCAGAGATAATATACTCGGGTGAGTCTCGGGCAAGCAGAAGACGCTGTCAAATGTACTTGTCCCGAGACTCTACCGAGTCTCTTGAAAAACTGATTGCGTGCGATAATACGACCCCGTATGATCATAATATTCACGCTGGTGATAATAATATATATTATGACGATAATCGCCACCGATCCCTGAAAACGACTGAAATTCCGGGAGAAAATAAATCGAACAAACACGATAAATTGGGAGAAAATCAATAACAAAAATTGGTTTTTATTGAAATAGAAAAGCCCCGTAATTTCGTGTGATTTGGGCGCCAGTTACTTTTTAAAGTAAAAATAACAAAAATAAATAAAATGAATACAAAAAATACAAAAATGAAATAAATAATTCTCTTTCTTTGATCTCTCCTTTTTCTCTTTTCAACAATGGTAATATTAATAATACTGGGGGGGGGGGGGGAACTGTACAAATCGAGGCTAACGTAAAAAAAAACAAAGTTATATAAAAAAAAAATGTTATCACAAATTCGTAAGAGACTCTAGTCTTAATCTCGAGGATCACTGGGTTCCTGTCGCTCAGGCGTACTTACAAATACCCGTGATTCAAACTAATAAAAAAAAATAATAGAAGAAAACGAAATCTCGATATAAAAAAAAATGAAAGGAATTTCCGAACACTTGTGCGGCAAATAGCTCGCGATCACTCTCCTTTTTAACCAAAAATAAATCGACTAAATAATGCTCGCTGAAACGCAGCGAAATATGCGAATAAAGGAGCAAAAATAATTTACAGGGGATACGGCGTCGTACGACACGCCGATTCGGACACTCGGCCGATTAAATGACTCTAGGGGGGAAGGGGGGGGATTCGTACGCACTGTATCAATTATTTTTAACTTAAATCCTAGCACCACAGCACTCTCGTAACGACTAATAATCGCGAAAAGTCTTTTCGCTTCAACTTGGAACAATGCCACGAGTCAGAAGGACTCGGATCATTTATTTATCGCGGAAAAACACTTGCGATCCCGATGGACGCGTCCCGGCGAAGATGGCGTCAAGCCACGCGCTCTTGGCCGAAACACCGCGGTGAGAAAAAACGACTTACTTGTTGTTTAATCTCTTCAAAACGGCACCAAAATTATCCACCAATGTCCAAAAATCGTTTCTGATGGTCGAGCCGGGTTGTCGTTGTCAAATTGTCACTGTTAATAATTTTTATCGCAATAAAAGTTCAAAATTCAGAGAGCGCCCACGGTACACACGCCGAGTCGTTGTAGAAGCGACGTCATCTTCTTCTTCGTCCGTCTTCTTCGCTCGATGATGCGCGTGGCGATCGATAATGTAATCGATACGCGCACGCCCGCGAACCAATTAGCGCTCGTTAATCATGGTCGCGTTGACACTCGGTGGTAAGGGAGGATGGGGGAAGGAGAAAGGGACTCGTTGCGGGGGGTCTTCGATTCGTGATTTATGTCCGCTCGGGACGCTGGCGTCGTCCTCGCTGTCCCGGAATGCCACCGTGGTGAAAATCCGAACTCGTTACTCAACTCGCAACATGGCGGCCCGCAGTATTTCGTTCAGTGTGTTGTTGTGCGTTCGGTGTGCCGTGCGAGTGACAGGTGGGAATCGGTCGGTATTTTCGATGGTCGCGAAGAATATTGGCGAGTTATTGTGCCAAATCGATGGAGGGTAGGAGCCTTGACGCCGGGGGACTCGTCCGATCGGCGTAATGTTGACGGGCGAACGTCCTTCGTCCGAGGATGTTCGAGTTTGGAGGTCAAGTCCTCCCGACTCGTCTCCTACCGTCCTCACTTTCCTCGCTGCTCCACGGAGCCTTGGATCTTCGACAGGTAAGGGATTTATTCCCTTACCGTAGGTGAGTTCGCCAATTTATATTTCTGGGGGTTATCGTGGAGGGAAATGTGTGGGTGAGGGGAATTATTCGGGGTGGGACCGAGCGCTGGGGCTTAGTGCGTGGCCTTGGGGCTCCGGACGAGCTTCTTCCTCGTGTGGTGACTCGTGGTTGGGTTGTTTTGATGTTCTGGACGATCTTCTCATTGCTTTTGGTGTCTTACAGGTGCTTACGGTGTTCTTCGGACTGGAGTCAGTGTTCTGAGTGCTCGGAGAGGTCCAACGGGGCCTCGGAGAGGTCGAACTAGGGCTACGCTGCCCCTAGGGGCCTAAACCTAATAATATCGGAGAGTGCTGTGGTGGATTCCACCACGACGCAGCCTGTGACGGGGCTACAACGTCACAATATATATAATAATTTAAATGCTATATTATCATAATGTACAGTATTAAGATATTTTGAATGAGTATTGTTCAATATAATAATTTTGTTATTGTAATGTCAGTAATAGCTGCTTTCTGCACTGATGATAATAAATTCCCTCGTTAAACACAGAACAAAAAAGTCTACAGTGATTAACCGGAATATTGCACTCCACCTTCTGAATTCTTGAAAAAAAGGATTTTCTTCTAAATAATTATGTAATTCGTAATTAAAGTCATGATAATATAATATAATAATATCAGAATATAATTCTAATGATAATATTTCAGAAAATGTTAAAAATATTATATTTTATTTTTAGAAATATGTTTGGTATTAATCATATTTTATGCATCAAGAGTCGCGGTAGCGGCTCGACACCAACTATTAGAAGAAAAAGCCAGCGTGCACTCTTCTATACGCGAACATTATAATACAATACAATATAATACAATATACTATATTATTTTAATATTATAATCATCATAAAATTATGGAAAATACCTAGAGATGAAAATTTTTTATTATTCGTTTCAAAATTGACTTATCTTATTCTTCTTATCTTATTCGAAAAAATTCGATGACCAATTACGAGATTCTTTATTGTTTAAATTTTTTTCCGAAAACTTTACATTGTGTGAAATAATTTCATTAGAAAAAAGCTACATCAGGTAAATCCCTACATGCAGCTATTTTTCGTACTGTCATATACGTATGCTATAATAATTTGAATGAAAAACCTACCGAGAAGAGAAGAACTATCTTTTGACCAAAAGATATGATAAATATCATGGTAATAGTAACTATCTTTCTATTTTTATGACGCTTTTCATACCTAAAAAATATTCTGCGTAGAACGCGCAATATGTGGACCTCAATGTTGCGATGATTCAGTGACATTTTATTTTCGAGAACGTGAAACTTTCAAACCGCGTTTACTGGAAACTTTCGATTCGCAGGTACGATGAAACGTTTTGGTGCATTTGAGATACGATAGAGCGTATCGCAGTCGATGAGTTACGATACTCCGTTCTAAGGCTGTGGGAGATACGATGGATCTTACGCACGCCCAGAAATGCGTTAGAATGAACAGAGTCTACCGAGATACGATACTTCGCGCAAGGCGCAAGAGTTACGCTAGTGCATGTAGGACCCTTTTAATTACGCTACTGTTCGAAGCTCTGTGCGAGATAAGATAGAGCCGCTCGGGACCATCGAAACGATGGTTGACAGTATCGTTATAGAAAAAATTATATTGACGTCGCAAAAACGAATTGATAAACATAAAAAGGGGCTGTGGGCTTCTCGGAGAAATAAAGTAAATAAAATTAAACGAGAGAAATATATTGAGAAAAAATTAAAGAATTTCATTATTAGCAGTGATTTAGACGAGAACATGGTGTTACAGCGACAATCCAATGTTTTAAAAATCCTCAAGAAGCGACATGGGAAACATGTTACAAACACGAAACCATTGAATGGTTACATTTCTACCGTTGATAAACTAAAATTAGATGCAGCACGTAAAATATCCAATAAGTACAAACAATTAAAAAAATCATTTGATACGGTTAAATTAATATCTTCTAAGGAATATTATATATCCAAAGTTGCCAGGACAATGATTGGATCGTCACTAGAATGTCTCATGGAAGCGGAGTCAATTATAAAATGGTGCCTGCATACTAGACAAAAGTGGTTATACGACATAAAAACAAAGTTTAGATCGCTAAAAGATAAAATTGAAATTAAACTGACCAAGTTGGCTGAATGCCCTAATGTTTCAACTGAAGATAAGACAACTATTTTATGTGGAGCCATTAGAAAACACACAGCATCTTCTGAAGCGTATTTCTTAGATACGGCATATCAAAAACCCGATGACTTTCAAGCAGCGATTATCATGGACAAAAATGGCCAAGCACTAAATATTTTACCAGCAATGAAGGATAAGAAAGGTCATATTTTCTGGAGCTGTTCATTTTTTTGTAAACAAATAGATCGCAAACTCATCGATGCTTATCATGATTTTTTGCAGAAGATATTTAACTGCAGATTGCGAAACGTTCACGCAGTGCTTTGTAGAATTCACAAATGTACAGTCAGTCAAGTTGACACGTTGTTGGGACATAGTCATACCTGTTATATCAGCCCTACAATGTGTAAATCACCTTTTTTGTCAGTAGAATTTTTATCACCACACTTTCCAGATGTAAGAATGGTCAAGAGATCATTTTATGCATTACAAGCATCTTTGCAAAAACTGTATGATTTAGATCATGCATTGGAGACCACGGATTTTGAACAATTATCTGTTATTGCGAATGATGCACGGGAAAAGTCCAAATCGTTTGCTCCTAACAAAGAAATAGATTTGAACGAAGAGTCTATAATTTCAAATCACTTCGATGCATTCAAATCGTTAAAAAAAAGTTCGCTGGATACACCAAGATTTGCATGCATGTCGTGTGAAAAACTTTGTTTTTGGAAAAATGTTACGGCTATCAAAAACTTGAGAAAAAATATAACATCTCCATTTTGGAACGATTTGATCGAGTACGTGCATAATAAAGAAACGGATCATGAATACGTTTGTAATTATTGTCTCAATAAATTCCGGTCGGGAAAATTACCACCGACTTGTATTTTAAACAATCTTGATGCGGGGGAGGTTCCTAAAATAATGTCGGATCTTAATGATTATGGGAAACTACTCATCCAGAGAGCTAAAGCATTCCAAGTCGTTCAAAAGATAGGTGCAGTCATGAACAAAAATATGCCTCATAGGGCCATGAATAAAAAAGTGGTAGGGAGAACCTTTCATTTGCCATTACCTATCGAAGAAACGATTAAAAAAATTTGTCCTTCAACACAAGCACTTAATTTAGAATATGAATGATACATTTTAGTTCGTGGAATACCCACAAAAGCTAAGATTATATGGGAAAATTTAGTTGACGTAACTAAGGTTTATAATGTCCTCGTAGAGCTTAAAAAATTAAATCCTTTGTACTACGAAATCGAGTTACCAACGTCCCCAGATGCTCTTTTGGATAATTCAATTTCGGATGTTGAATTTCAAGTTGAAGAAAACGTGCCTCATGAGGAAAGTGAACGTACAGATGGAATAAATGACCAAATTGATGAAGGGATTCAAATAAGTAACGAAACTAATGAAGATAACGGAAAATTTGAAACAACCGATACGTTACAAGAAATGAAACAATGCAATCACGATAATACCAAAGATCTTACGAAGCCTAAAGCGTTGCTAACTCAAGTATCTCAGTCTGATGCTATCTATGAGCAATTCACTATCCACCCAATGTATAACGAAAAAGAAAATAAATCAGCTACAGAACTTTATCAAATATTGAAAGTAGAAGATTTGGCACTCGATTTTTATCATAAGGCCTTGGACTTGAAATGTTTCCCGGATTTGTACCCCTACGGTATTAACGGACAACATCAAGAGAGGGTGGTTCGACTAACTGAGTTTGAATATATCAAGTCAAGACTTATGTCTAAGCATCCCCAGTTTCGCCTAAATCAGCAGTACTTATTCTTTTTATTAAACAACAATAATATTCGTCAGTTAAGGAGTGGGATATTCCATAAGATGAATGTTGCTGATTCAATATACACAGCCTGTAGGTATTTACAACAATTAGACAAAGGGGAGCTCGAAGGGAATTTGGATACCATATTTGCGAGGCTTCGCAACACAGAACAATATTGGCGAATTCCTAGATCAATCTTGAACTGTATGATTCAGCACTATGGTCCAGCTACGTGGTTTCTTACATTGAGCCCCAGTGAATATTTGTGGTCAGATTTGATACAATATCTACGCGATATGAATCCTGCTATGGTGAACGCATCGGCCAATTCGCTAATTGCTTCAGATCCTGTATCTGTGTCAAGATTCATGGATCATAAATTTAAAGCGATGTTAGACTTTATATGCTCGAAATCTAACCCTATCGGAAAAGTGATTCATTATTTTTGGAGACGTGAATACCAAACTAGAGGTACTCAACATTTTCATTTATTAATATGGGTGAAGGACGCACCGATTCTTGGTGAATCGTCAAATGAAGATGTTGCCAATTTTATTTCGAAATACGTAACTTGCCGATTACCTGAGAAAGATCAGTCGCCGATATTGTACCGTAGAGTTACTACTCATCAAACTCATTATCATAACAGTTATTGCTTGCGGTCCAAAAAAATAAAAAACCGTACTATTCGGGTTTGCCGTTTCGGCTTTCCTCGGCCTGTTAGCGATACTTTGATTATGAGAAATGTTCCTATCGCCGTAGCCGGGAGAAGACAATTGAAAACCAGAAGCAGATTGTACGATCTTCGAAGGTCTGAGAAAGAAAAAAACATTAATGATTATAACCCTGCAATTCTTACAGCGTGGGCAGGCAACATGGATATACAGTTTGTTGGAGAAAAATCTTCCGTGTTGACAATGTATTGTACCAAGTACATATCAAAAGCTGAGAAAAGTTATGGTACCGAAATTTTTGAAGGAATAAGTTCAACAAAATCACTAGCAAGTCGTCTTTGGAATGTAGCTTTACGTATGTTGTGCAATAGAGAATGCGGTGCCCCCGAAGCCGCTGATACTTTTCTGGGTTTTCCTTTATACGGTACAGATCCTTCAACCACTGTTAGATGGGTGAATATAAATATGATAAGATCTCGGAGATTAAAATCTCTTAAAGAAATAAAAAAATTGGATGAAGATTCTACTGACATTTTCTACCACGATATCGTAGATTATTATTATCCGTCAAGACCTGCGGAATTAAATGAAATCAATTTATATGATTTCGGGAAGTGGTACGACATAGTTTTTTCTGAGCCAAAAGGTAAAGTTGAGTATTACAATTTGGCTGATGGAAAATGTTTAAAACGTCGCGAAAGAGGTTATTTGATAAATCATTATAAATATGACATGAAAACACAACCGGAAAAATATTTTTATTCTTTATTATTACTCTTTCAACCATGGAGAGATTGGACCGAACTTAAAAATGGATGTGATACTTATGCAGAATCATTTTTGATGATGGAATCAGAACTCAATGATGCTCTAAAGTATCACGAGCACCTAGAAGAATTAAGGCTCAATTTTGATGGTGCTAAAGAGCTTATCGAAAAGCAAATGGCTCAAAATATGAAAGGAGAGAAAAATGTAGAAGGTAATAATGAACATTTTGAGGACATAGGTTGTATTCAAATAGAAGCCGATGATGCTATGAAAGATTTTGCTGACCTAGGCGATAAACATGATGCGGGTGAAATTAATGTCGATCAAATGATTTCGGAATTGAACGCTGACCAAAAACGAGTATTCGATAAAGTTACCCATACTATTCAATCGGAAAAAGATATTCTTCGATTATACGTCAGTGGTGAAGGAGGTACCGGCAAAAGTTTTTTAATTAAGACAATTAGATGTTGGATTAAGCAAACACTGGGAAAAGATACAGCAGTAGCAGCCCCTACGGGTTTAGCGGCATTCAATATCGATGCATTGACGTTGCATCGATTCCTTCAATTACCTGTTGAGCATGGCCAGACAACTAAATATAAGGAGCTCTCTGACGTGGTTTTAAAAACAATTCGTGATCAACTGAAAAACGTTTCGCTTATTATTATTGATGAAATTTCTATGGTATCAAATATTATGCTACTCCAAATCCATCTTCGATTAACAGAAATTTTTAATACACCAAACGTTGATGATGGTTGGTTCGGTAAAAAGCATATTTTACTTTTTGGTGACCTTCTTCAATTACCACCCGCGCGTCAAGAACCAGTATTCATAAAACTTTCCTCATCCAAAGCTGAACAGTTGTTGGAGTCGTTAGGAAGTGTGGATATTTGGGCCAACTTATTCAGCTACGATGAACTCACAATAAATATGCGGCAAAAAAATGATACTTCTTACAAAGACATGCTTTCTCGAATCCGTATAGGATTTACAACTGAATCGGATCTAAAAGCTCTGAATGCACGAAAGATTAATTTTAAAGCTGTCGAGTTCGGTGATAGAATACAAGAATTGAGTACTTACCTTGAAGTATTACCAGATGATGCCGTTTGTCTATTGCCTACAAATCATATGTGTGACGTTTTAAACGAAGCTATGTTAGATCGGTTGCCCTCAGAAGAAATCATACTAATAGCTTGCGATGATATAGATTGTCCTCATTACAATAAATTGAAAGCAATGAAGACTTTATCCGCTGATAACGAGGATACTTCTCGAACTGCTGGTCTTGCAAATCGTATAAGCGTTAAAATTGGAGCCAAGGTCATGCTTAGACGAAATATTGATGTTACGTTAGGCCTAGTTAATGGAGCGATCGGTAAAATTGTTTCAACAACTCGTTCACTTCATAAAAATGATGTGGAGAAAATTAAAATTCGTCTAAAAACGGGGTTAGAATACGAAATAGAACGGGCAAGTGTCAAATTCAAAATAATGGATAGAGTTTACGTTGTACGCAAACAGTTCCCCTTATGTCTAAGCTATGGGATTACTATACATAAAAGTCAAGGATTAAGCTTAGATTGTGTTGCGATCGATGCAGGAAATTCTATATTTACTTGTGGGCAGACTTATATCGGTCTTTCTCGTGTTACCACCTTGGACGGACTACATTTGATCAATTTCGATCCCCATTCTGTAAAAGCAGATGAATTGGCTATAAGGGAATACAGTCGTTTGAGGCAGAAGTTTCGTCCAGATGTTGCCCTCATAAAGTTTGCCAAACAACGGGCTCCTAAAATTCCAGATTTCGTTTGGGCTATACCCAAAAACGTTATGGAGTGTTAAACAGCGCCAAGTGAATGGAAAAATATGAGCTCCTGGTCTATTAATGGATTAACCAATAAGGATGGTGTTTCGTGTTATGCTAATTCTATCATACAATGTATTTTCAATTGCAAATCTCTTAGAGAAGAATTTTTCAGAACTTCAGAGGAAAAAGAAAATCCAATACCTCTTTTACTTCGGTCTTATGTGGAAAGAAATAATTCAGTGAGTTCATTTGCTATAAGAGAATATGTAGGAGAATCGTTTGTTAAAAAAAAGAGCATGATGTTTCTGAATTTTTCATGGGAATCTGCAAAAAATCTGCTTTACTTCGTAATGTGGTAGAACATAAATTGACCATTAAAGCTCGATGTAAAGCTTGTCAATATACGACAACTGATGAACAAGCAAATATTATACTAGTTTTGACCGTTCCGCGTGCTAAAAAACCTTTTACTTTACAGGAATTAATCGAACATAGTTTGTCTGAGTGGCACCCGATTGAAGGACATCAGTGTGATGCTTGTGGCAGCATGGAAACACTCTTGACAAAAACTTCGCTGACAACTGTTCGAAGCGTTTTGATTGTTCAACTTTTGATACTGTCTATAGATGAGAAAACTTTGAAACTTTCAAAGATTGATTTTAGTATTAAAGGTATTCCATCCGCTATAGTAACTGTTTGCGGCCAAAAATTTAAAGTCAATAGTGCTATATTCCATAATGGTCGAACCATATTTGAAGGGCATTATACGAGCATGTTAAGATCTGGTACGTCATGGGTTGTTGCTGATGATACTAAAGTCGAAAAAAAAAGTTGGCCGAGAAATGCCAAGAATAGTTATGTGTATTTTTTGGAACGAACAACAAAATGAATTAATGAAAACAGGATATCATCTATATTGTGTCGTAACATGCAGATTTTCCAATATCCTGTAAAATTTCAAGTTCACAGTGCACAAAAAGTCGTCAAATCAAATCTCAAAAGACAGCATGAATGCTGTGAAAAATTGGAGACAAGTACATTTATGTTTTGTCACCTAAACAGGAGTCTCAGTGAAACCCTACGTGTTACTCATGTAGTCCAATAATCAAATGCACGATGATTTTTTATAAGAAGAAGTAGTTCTATCTATTCTCTCGAAACTTGCCTCAAATGTATAAAAATACCATTTCAAACGTAATGATAAAATAAAATGAATCTGTTAAATCATGGTAATGCATGTAAAACGTTTGGTTCAAAGAAACAAAACGTTGTCAAACAAATGCAAAAGCGACGAGTACATCGGATGACGGATGAAAAAAATTACAAACATAATGGTATTGTAAAAAAATGGAGACCAAAGAAATTACCAAAAAGATATAAATAGCAAAACATTATTAACAAAACAATAATACAGAAACATTCAAAAAATTACGAGCATAAGCGAATTACCAATCGAAAAAGAGTTACAAGATAAACAATTGCAACGGTTGGGAAATCGTCCTAGTCTTACTTAAAATTACCATACAAAGTTGTCAGAGTGAATATTTCCTAAAACAAAAATATACAACGGAAAAAATTACAAACGAAAAAAACACGAAAGGAAAAAATTGCAAATGAAAAAACTAGAATAGAAAAAAAATACAAATGAAAAGAATAGGAGTAAAAAAAATTACGAACGAAAAAAAATATAAACGAGAATAATTACAAACAATAAATATTTTTTTAAATAAAATACAAACAAAAAAATTGGAACGAAAAAAAATTTTGCCGTACTTGGCGAGTTCGTGAACATGAGATGTAAGTGTATTACGTGAAGTTAACAACGAAAAAACTTCGCCAAGTACGGCAAAATTTTTTTTCGTTCCAATTTTTTTGTTTGTATTTTATTTAAAAAAATATTTTTTGTTTGTAATTATTCTCGTTTATATTTTTTTTCGTTCGTAATTTTTTTCACTCCCATTCTTTTCATTTGTATTTTTTTTATATTCTGGTTTTTTCATTTGCAATTTTTTCCTTTCGTGTTTTTTTCGTTTGTAATTTTTTTCTTTGTATATTTTTGTTTTAGGAAATATTCACTCTGACAACTTTGTATGGTACTTTTAAGTAAGACTAGGACGATTTCCAAACCGTTGCAATTGTTTATCGTGTAACTCTTTTTCGATTGGTAATTCGCTTATGCTCGTAATTTTTTGAATGTTTCTGTATTATTGTTTTTTTAATAATGTTTTGCTATTTATATCTTTTTGGTAATTTCTTTGGTCTCCATTTTTTTACAATACCATTATGTTTGTAATTTTTTTCATCCGTCATCCGATGTACTCGTCGCTTTTGCATTTGTTTGACAACGTTTTGTTTCTTTGAACCAAACGTTTTACATGCATTACCATGATTTAACAGATTCATTTTATTTTATCATTACGTTTGAAATGGTATTTTTATACATTTGAGGCAAGTTTCGAGAGAATAGATAGAACTACTTCTTCTTATAAAAAATCATCGTGCATTTGATTATTGGACTACATGAGTAACACGTAGGGTTTCACTGAGACTCCTGTTTAGGTGACAAAACATAAATGTACTTGTCTCCAATTTTTTCACAGCATTCATGCTGTCTTTTGAGATTTCAACTTACCTTATTCAATAAACGAATTTATTCCAGTGAAGAAGAAAAAATTGAGACGTTGTTGATGCAATGTCTATTGACAGGCACGTAAACAGTGTTCATAAATTTGACAGCTTGGAGGGTAGGAGGGGTAGAAACTAGATAGCCGAAAAAACTGCAGTCGGATAGTTGTAGATACCGGGCATAGATGTCGCCGTAAGTATTTTCATCGATCGGCGACAATTAATAAGGGAAAACATCGTAATGTAGTGGTCAGCATTGCAGGGTCGCAATTCGAGGGTTACGAGATCGAGGTTTACCTAGAATGTGACTGTTTTTTTTTCAATCTATTTCTCTTTTGAAAATTTGAAGTGAAAGATATATCACTAACTCATATCCTCTGCACGATATTCGATCGTTTTGAAAAATTTAGTTATAAGTTTGAAGAATTTATTATATTCAGAGAAAGTATAGTCTCGGCGAGCCTCGGGCCAGCAGACGACAGAGCTGTCAATGTACTTGTCCCGAGACTCTACCGAGTCTCTTGACAAGCAATAGCACAGGAAATCAAGATTAAAATGAAACACAGGAAAATGGCAAGAATAAACAGAAAACTACAATAAAACGTCAGTTTTTTATTTATTATATTTCAAGTATTGAACTTTAAAAGTTTTTTTATTATTTAACATCAAGTAACATTATTATTATAACATTGAATATCATTAAAATATTTTACATTAAATTTTTTATATTTAACATAAAATTAAATATTCAACATTTAAAATTTTCAATATTCAAAATTAATCATTAATGTTGAGCATCTTCGCTGTTGGTTAATTGCCATGTCCAGTCCGTCGCCCGCGGTAGGGATTTGAAATTTGATACAGCGTGTCGACTATACGGGCCATCGCATTGCGATGAGAGCGCTCCCGATCTTCCCACCTTTGCCGTCCACCTGAAAAAAAAGAGGAAGATTAAGAACATATTTATTAAAGAGGGAAAACAGATAACATTCAAATGAAAAAAGCAAAAAAAAACACGACAGCTCAAGCATGTGAACAGAAAGAGGAAAAAAGAGAACGTAGAGCACACGAGTCGAAAAAAAAAGTGGAAAGGCGAAAGAAAAAAAAAGAGAAAGAGATGGAGCACAAGAATGAAGAAAAAATAAAAAAGGCAAAAGAAAAAGAAAACGGAGAAGCAAGATAAAAAAAGAGCAAGATTGAACACATTTATTCAAGAGGAAACAAATAGCATGCAAATGAAAAGAGAAACGAAAGAAACAGAGAGAGAGAGAGAGAGAGAGAGAGAGAGAGAGAGAGAGAGAGAGAGAGAGAAAAGAAAGAAAAGTGCACATGAAAAAGAGCAAGCAGAGAGAGAGAGAGAGAGAGAGAGAGAGAGAGAGAGAGAGAGAGAGAGAAAGAAAGAAGAAAAGTAAAATTGATTTCGGAAAAGCATGTGAAGAGAGAGAGAGAGAGAGAGAGAGAGAGAGAGAGAGAGAGAGAGATAGAAAGAAAAAAAAGGGAAATGAAAATGAAGCAAGGATAAATTAATAGAATCGCATGAAAAAAAAAAAAAAAAACATGAGAAGCGATAAGAAAGATCTTAGGAAAGAAGAGAGAGAAAGTGGAGTGGAGTGAAAATAGACAAGCAAGAATATTAGTAAAAAAGTGAAATGAAGAGGTGAAATAAAAAGATTAAGAGAGAAAGAGATGGAGCACACGAATCGAGAAAGAATAAACAAAGAAATGGAAACGGTGAAAAAAAATAAACAAACATGAAATGATAAAAAAAAAGCTTGAAAAGCGAAAACGAAAGATCTAAATAAATGGAAAAAGGAAAAATGAAGAGAGAGAAAGAAAAGATGAATGAAAATAGAGAAGCAAGACTATTGAAAAAATGAAAAAGTGAGAGAGAGATATGGAGCACATGAGTCGAGAAAAAATGAACAATGAAATAAGAAAGCAAAAATAAATTGAACGAATGAAATAAAAAAAGCAAACATGAAATAATCAAAAAAAGTAGGAAAAGCAAAAAAGAAAGATCTCAGGAAATAAAAAAAAATGAGAAGAGAAAGAAAAACCAGGAAATGAAAAAAGGAAAGATAAAGCAAAAGAAAAAGCGATAAAGCACATAAAAATGGAGAAGCAAGAATCCTAAATAAAAAAATCGGTGTGCGTACTATCGAACTTCGAGATTTTCATTGTTGTAGTTTTATTCGTGTAGTGATTGGCCGGTAATGTAGCTGAAGTTGTCGTGATTCTGTGCACAGCTTCTGATCACACATACCCATGATAGCATAGCCTATCATCTGACAAATATGATGTCATAAGAATGAAGACGAAAAATACATGAAATATTGAAGAAAAAACGATTGATAAAAACCTGCATTTCCAACTCATTTATTATTATCTTCAAGGAACAAGAATAACGTGATGAAACATGTTCATTTAGTTCAATACAAACAAAAATGGCAACAACGGTCAACACAACAGAAATGGTTTATTTTAGGTTAATTTATTGATCTTTCAGCTTCTTTCTTGACGACTCTTCACCTTCACAACAGCGTTTAGTCTCTGTAATTCGCTTACTGCCCTTCATAAAGCAACTTCATAAAGGACATTTTTTCATCATCAACGAGACACATTTCACTGAATCGATCAACCATGAAGTACATAGACGTTTCTGAAATGAATAAATTTTATATGAAAAATAGGAAATCGGGCAAAAGCGTTATGCAGCTGTTACGGAACTCACTATTTTTTTGAATACTTCCTTTCATGGTTACATGATCTCCTTTTTTGAATTTCTTCATTGCAATTTCATTATAAGTGTTGATTCTCACTTCCAATTTAAATTCCCCATCAGTTATTGACCCAACACAGATTGTGTGTCCTGCCGCAGTGTCTTTTTTAATTAGGTCGAATTCTGACTTGATGTAGCCTTCAATTTCTGTAAACATTTATTTCGTATCGTCATATATTGTTTTTTTCGAGACGTGATTATTCTTTCGAATAATAAAGTTTTTCTGATTTTTTTTATTATATAATATAGTGTTAATGGTATTATGTTCAATTGGCATGTCAAAATGGTGTTTCCAACTTTTAAAAAATTCTGAGAGGAAAAATCTAAAAGACCTGTTTCAGTGAATGTTTTTTAAACTTACTACTGTAAGAAGTACTCGTGCCAACATCCTTTATTAAAACATTTCGAACAGCTTGGGAGTCGGGCATATTTTTGATAGTTTTTCTGCCCAAGATATTGATAATCGTGTTCGATTGAATTATCAATTCAGTGCTCACCGTACCCTTATTGTATGGTCCTGTAGGGCATGGTTTAGCAAATGCGCCGTCGAGATGAACTATCTATTTAAAAATTAAACATTACAATAGTTAAATGTACTCGGATATGGATAACTTGAATCGTATTTTGTAAAATTCTACGTGTGGCTCCTGTTTTGTGTTATGTAAAAAATAATCAATTTCGATTTACCATGTTGCCCTGAATTACGGCTTCGACTCTCTCAACTTCTACATTCCATGCGACAACCTGTATTTTCACACCATCGCCATTATTAAGCGTGAATTTGAACACTAACAGTGACTGCTGCCCTACGCATCTTGGTGCTTCGACTTCGTCCACGTAGCCAACTATTTCTCTGGAATTTTAGAAAAAATTCTCATCACTGATGGAGTAATTGCCATGAATAGTTGAAAAAATAAGTAAATATTTTGCACGACTGATGACTTACACGGTGTTATCATAATGCTGTATGAGATTGAATTGTTCCGATGTAGTGGTGGTAATCGACTGTTCCATTTTTACTACATCACGGCATAATGGATCATCCGGATAAGGCCCCGTGAGAAAAATTACGCGATCTTAAAATGAATTAGTATTTATCAAGAGACTCGGTAGAGTCTCGGGACAAGTACATTGACAGCCCTGTCGTCTGCTGGCCCGAGGCTCGCCGAGACTATACTTTCTCGAAACAAAACTTTTCGCGGTGGTGGCGGTCAAATTGGCATGTCATTTTATTGAATTACGAAGCTCAGAAGCAATTGAGGAACTTAAAAATTGAACTTTTAGCTAATTAAGAAATTCTCTTTCGATTGCGCCCAAAATCAGCATGATCGGTCGCGTAATTGCTGAGAAAAAACTTTGCACGGGCTCAAGATTATGCAAAAGTTACCAACACATTCAAGAATTTGACGTGTCTGTATACAACACCATGATAGGCCTCATCGCACGCCTCAAGACCCATTTTCATCAAAGTCAGTCTCCAGTGACAGCTGGAGAGAGAGAGAGAGAGAGAGAGAGAGAGAGAGAGAGAGAGAGAGAGAGAGAGAGAGAGCAATGACTACTACGTTCACACGGAACTCTTATTCCGGATTAATTAATCGGGTTTATTATGCCCGATATATATGTATATACACCCCATTATAACCAAATCGGAATAAGAGTGCCGTGTAAGCGTAGTGTATGACGTCTACACAGTGAAACGGTTATTAACGGAGTTTTGACATAATCAAGTGCAGGACGTCCGAAAAATTTCGATTAATGGATTTAATAAAAATATTCAACGGAAATTCTGAGTGAAGTTCTGTAATGATAAAGTGCGAGATTAGCGAGTAAATTGGATAAATTGTGAAAAAAAAATGATCTCAGAATAAACTTTTAAACAGACTGGTAAGCATTTTTTTCGTGATCCTGTGTATTCAAATCTCGCAGTGAACATATTCATCTACAAAATATAAAAATGCAAAATAAAATCAACAGTTATGGGTTATATTAACAAGCTAAAAGTGCGGATTGTAATTATATACAGTCTCCATAGGAGTTTATATGAACCAAAATAATTAAAAATTTTAGAAAAAAGAAGTGATATCAAATCGCAAAAATCCCCTCACGGGGAAAAAAACGTGGACAAGTACATTGGTGGTCCCTCGTTTCCCTATGATATTGAAAAAAAATCAAAAACGTCGCATAGAAGAATACAAAAAAAGTTACAAAATAAGTTAAGATCTGTTGAAATATACGTGGCCAAATACGGGAAGCTTTACTGCGTTTCAATAAATTTTCAAATACGGTTGGATGTTGATAGAAAAAATAATAAAGTTCGGAAATTCAACTATGTCACCAACCAAATTGCAAACGTAAAAAAATTAGATTGTAAAAAAATTCTGAACGAAGTACTTGGCGAGTTCGTGATCATGATCTATATACTACGCTAATTTCATGGAAAAATTCTCGCCAAGTACTTCGTTCAGAATTTTTTTACAATCTAATTTTTTTACGTTTGCAATTTGGTTGGTGACATAGTTGAATTTCCGAACTTTATTATTTTTTCTATCAACATCAAACCGTATTTGAAAATTTATTGAAACGCAGTAAAGCTTCCCGTATTTGGCCACGTATATTTCAACAGATCTTAACTTATTTTGTAACTTTTTTTGTATTCTTCTATGCGACGTTTTTGATTTTTTTTCAATATCATAGGGAAACGAGGGACCACCAATGTACTTGTCCACGTTTTGTCGACGCCGTCACATGCTGGTCCCTTGCCATGAGCGCTCGCAAAGAAATGCCATTCCGCTGGAACGCCAGAATCCTCTTCGTGAAGAGAGAGGTCCCATAAAAATCAAAATACACTGAGAACCACGGTAGTATTTCGCTACGGAGGGGGAATGTTGATGAACTAAAGAATGTAAAAGGCGCACGTTACTTTGTAAAAAAATGTTTACATTGGGCGATCAACGATACTTTCTCATATGGCACGACGAACGTTACTTCGTATAGCAAGGTCAACTTTGTATATCTTACCGATATATTACAATTAAGCTCAAATAACTCATTACTTTGATCGATGTTTATTATCTCAAAAATGTAAAAAAAATTTGGGAGAATAATTTTTAATATTTGATTTGACTAAAAAAAGCCAAAAACAATAATAAAACAAAGCATAGCGCTGGAACAACAAATTGAGCCATCACAAAAAAATTACCTCTTATTGTACACATTTTAGAGTACATTCTGAAATTTTTTGAGACAAATCGAGAGTGGCATACTGACCGAAAAAAATTATCTTCGTATATTTTAGATTAAAATAGTCATTTTTTAAACTAAAAAAATTCAAACAAAATTTTTTTCATAAAATATATGTAAGACTGCAACTTTTTTGTCTGAAACATTTTCCTGTTCGATCGTAAAATTTCGGTATATAAAGGTATTTAGAAAATTTTGCAATGTTGAAAAGCTCGAAAAAATGCGATCCAAAAATTCTGAAAAAATGTACACATCTATTTTTCATATATTTAAGAAATTTGACAAAATTTCAATTTTTTTGGGAGCGGTCAACTTTTTGACCGTTCGAAACCGCATGGAATGCCTCATATACTCGTTCACTCGTGATATCTAAAAGATCGACAACTCTTTTATTGATTTCATAAACGTCAACATTTCTTGCGGAAAGTATAGCGCACTTGGCGATTGCTTTATACTTTTTTTCTTGAATTAGATGCCCATAAATATTATCGACAATGTCCGAGTTAGGGTCAACTATACAACATTCTGGAATTTTTATGTTATCAGTAGTATCTTTAAGTGATCCATTACCTACTTTTAACAAAAATTCGGCAAAATGTAGCTCTCCTGGTAATGTTCGCACATTTTGCGTCAAAGAAAACTGCTTGAATTTTTTCCAGATTGCACTAAATTTGATTGAAAGATTTACAGTTTCACTTCGGGTTCCTCTTACGTTCACTGGAAGAAGCTGTCTAAAATCACCACCTAATATAACAATTTTTCCTCCAAAAGGTAAAGTGTTATCCATGATGTCACGCAGTGTACGATCCATCAATTCTAAAGCGTATCGCGGTGCCATTGGTGCCTCGTCCCAAATAAATACATCCGTTTCTTCAAGATACTTACAGTCTTTAGATCCAATTTTAATGCTTGATGAAGAATCTGAAAATAATGGAACTGGAAGTCCAAGTGTTTTATGGACTGTTTTGCCCTGTGGCAGGAGAGTCGCTGCAATTCCCGTAAAAGCCATGGTACTGACTTTTTTTTCCGACCTTTTAACAAATGCCATAAAGTGCTATATGTATAAGTTTTTCCAGAACCTCCAGGGCCATCAACGTAATAACAAGATCCTTCACCGAAATTTGGATTGTCTACACGATTCAAAACGACATCCAATATTTTTTTCTGTTCTGCGTTAAGTTTAATATATTGCGATTGTCCAGTTTTCATTGCCTCTTGAAACATTATTTCTTGATCATTTATAACAGCTATCTCTTTCAGCTGTGGCATTGTAAGAAATTCTTCCATACTTCTACCTTCGGTGACGAGATAATCAGTAATTAACCTGTACGCTATTTTTTGTCCTCGACAAATACCTGACTGACGTACATAGTCTTCGGACATGGCCTCTTTAAATTCTTCCCACAGCTGTTCGGGATGAAGTAGCTGGCAATGTATTAAAATCCGAACGAATAATCTTCGAAGTTGTTGTGGCATCATCCAAATTTCAGCTTCGTGCATCGCGCGTCTCCATTCATCATCATCTTCAACGAGGCCTAATTTCAGGCATGCTTCTGAATAGCTTGGCTGCAGTTCTCCGTTTACCGTTCTAAGATCATCGAAACTGGTGGGACCTTTCGTAGTCAACAATAATAAACGAAGGTGGAACAATTCTACTTGCGCAGGACGAATCGAATACATACGTCCAATGCAGTTGAACCGATTTTTACGTCTTTCCCAACGGGTAACAGATCTTCCACCAATTTTTTGTTTTTTGAATGTATAGTAAGATGGGATCTCACAATACAAATATTGTTTGGCTCCTTCATCACGTGCGTTCAAAGCAAAAAAATCTAAAAGTGTGGTCACTCGCTGTAAAGCTTCGATCATTTCTTGTTCATCAGCACCCCCATCAATAGTCAAACCTTGCTGATTGGGTAAATGTACAGCTAATCGTATAATAGCATGACTCTTTTCATGTAACGATTTATTTAAAATGCGCCAACTGGCCTCTACTGGTCCCACGTAACGCGCTTCAGTGTGCTCTTGTATCTCGTCATGATTAATTACGTTATCTTCGATCGATTTTTCGCTAATAGTAACAGTCGCTGCATCATGTCCTTTATATATATATTTATATCAGTATTTTACTGATTTAACGCTTGAAACGACTTAAACGTTTATATGGCTGTTCAAAATACGTAATAACATAGGTGAATATGGGACAACATACTGATTATTGACCATGTATCCACCCGGTCGTTCGTAAAAACTATGCGTATCTCGGCGTCGGTAGGATGGATATCCACCAGCGTCCATTGTCGTCTCAGTTTGGTTCATTTTTGGAAAGTGTTTTGAACATTTTCCTTGCACGATACACCAATCTCCACATGGTCCATGTATCATATGACGCATGACAATATCATGTAGAAGTTTATCTTCGTTTGGGTCAGGGATCTCTGCAGAAATATACCGATCAACTATTTCAGGTGATGTTATTTTGCAGTTTTGTTTCAACGTTGCGAGCAAATGGATATGCGACAATCCACGCTTTTGAAATTCTATCACATAAACATATGAGCTGATATCTCCAAAACATTTCTGTCTCACAATCAAATCAATTAAGTAATCTTTTTTTATGTTGAAAACTCGAGCACAAATATCAGGTCTATCAGCCGGCTGTTGGCCAGGTAAAAGATTTTCTGTAATTTCTCGCCATTTTGGATTACATGTCATGGTGATAAAAAGATCTGGCTTTCCATATTTTCTAATAATAGCCATGGCGTCTCGATAATTTTGCAGCATATTTCGTGGAGAACCAATGAACGTGGATGGTAATATCACCATTTTGCCTATGTGAGCATTAGCAATAGTTGCCTCCTTTTGAAGGTAATCCATAAGTCCTTGATAAGTCTCCGTGCGTAAATAATTTTGATGCGCTCTGCAATATGTGATTCGATCTTTTTCTATCTTAACATAGTTATCTACCATCCATCTACCATGCGAAACTTTATGAAAGCATTTCTCGAAACACGTTTTGTGCTATTCATACGCATTAAATCACGATGCCAGCCGGGAGAACCATGTGGATAGAACAATGGATACACCCATGGTTCAACATTCGGATCCATGGAACTAACATATTGTAAAGTCCGAGTATTTCGATTACGAATCGTAACGAAGGATTCCGGAATCTCACCATCAGCTGATGTCGTGAAAATAGCAGCAACCTCGTTAGTTCTTTGAAAATTGTACCGGCGGTGATCTACACTAGGCTTCAAATTGAATACCATTTGAACTTCTGACATCGGCTCATGATTCTGCGATGCCATTTGGCGCTGATTTTCTACTTCCTCTCCCATCATTTGATAAGCTTGAGCAAATACGTTATATTCTCGTATAATGTGATCAAGTTCTATCAAAATATTTCGACTTAATTTAGAATCCTTATCTAAGCGACAATCTGTTGCCTCATTTGAATCAACTATAAATAATTGGCCATATGTTGGTGTTTTATTACATTCTGGATAAAGTGCGGTGTTTACTTGATAGTAGATTTGACCCTGTATCTTAAAACAATATGGACCAGGACGTCTATCTTGGAAACTTACCAAATTTGCATTAAAAGACGCAAATGATAACGTATTATTGTAACTTCGAATATGTTAAAAGAAATCTTTAGATCTAGGATCATTTCATTGAAAAAATTCACGAAGTTCATCAGGAAAATCGGGCAAACTATCAAGTTTAACAGCACCATGACTACAGCAGTCATTAAACGAGTTACCTTTGTTGTGAATTTTCTCTGCTGCAAAATGTAAAGCACTGCAATGAATACATCTAACATCCATTACTCCCATGTAATGTTCATGATAATCATCATGAGTAACCCCTTGTTCGTTGGAATGTGCCGATCTTTTGTTTTGGTCTGATTGACGATTTCGAGCAGCATCTTGACGTGAAAGAGATATGTTTTTTGTATTGCTCGTTACCTTATTTACAGTACCACAAATGACAGTTTCCGTCTGGTTACGCTTTGTCTCTAATTCCACTTGAGCAGTTGATGGAACGGGTTTATTTCGAACTTCTTCATTTCGTTGTGCTTGTCGTCGTCGTTGATTTTCTAACATAAGTTTCGTACCAGACGAACACGTTTGAATACTTCTTCTTCCTCGGGTGTACGTTGTATTTTTCGACGTCCCATTTTACATGGTTTTGAAAAGTTCAAAGAACTAATATCCCCAAAGAACCATGGACTCGCCAGTCGAAATTAAAAATAAAAAATCAAACGAAAAAAAATAGACGAATTGGTTGAATATATTTTTTCAATATATATATAAACCCAAAAGTTCCTCTAGGGGAAAAAAGGTCAGGACAAGTACATTGACGGTTGCTTCTTTCCTGATGATATCGAAACAAGTGTGGAAAAAAAATTTTCCATAAAATAAGAATTGTGAAAAAAAATTCCATAAAAAAAAATCATGAACCTTGCTGAAAATTATTTCACCACAATTGAAAAAAAATTTACGAATTAGTAGAAAACGTATTTAAAATAAAAAAATGAATTTGTAATTATTTTGTAAAGTAGAAAAAAATTGAAATAGAATGTGAAAAAATTTTGAATAAACCACTCGAAATAATTGCGAACAAAAATAACCGAAAAATGTCGCTAGGATACATTTTTAAAACCGATGACCCATTTTTCTCATCTTATTCTAAAGGAGGATCGACTAAATGAGTTTAAAAAGTTTCCATCGAAGTTACGTGCAGCATTAAAATTTATGATATCATTTCGAGGACAAGTATTTATTGATGATTCGGAATATTCATTTCTACGGGACGCATCAGAAACTTGAAAAAGTGGAAAAGAATCAAAAAAGTTATCATCTAATTGTAAGTTATGTGCAGCACTAAAAATTATGATATCAATTCGAGGACAAGTATTTTATTTTATCAGTAATTTGCAATTTTGCCATTATGAAACTATGTTTCCATAAGGGTTGAGAATACGTCCAGCTCAGGACGTCTGATCGAAATTACTAAAAATGAACAACCATAACAAATCCCAAAATCTTGCTTTCCGACAACTAGAACCATACCAACCCATTTTTTAAAAACATATTTCGGTCCAAGGAACAGTGAAGTCATGAGTTACTTTATGACAGCAGAAACGTATAAGAAATCTTTCTGCCCATGACTTTTTGGTAAAATGGCTGATTCAAAAAAATCACATCGAAGGAGAAGTCATTTGTTACTTTATGGTGGTAGAGACTTATAAGAAAATCGATTCGTCCCGTACTTTAAGAATCCCCTGATATCATTCACAACATTTGACGTCAATTGGATCGGTACAAATTATGTTTAAATACGTGTTAAAAGTACTTGTCCGGCCCATCACTTTTTATTCAAATTGCTCATTCAAATGAAAATCAAAGAAAAAGTTGAAATTATTGAACAGTAAACCAGCCGCTACCACGTCTCTTAATATAAGAAAAAAAATTTACTTTGAATTCCAGGAAACGCTCATGTCATACTCAACGTTTAATGATTTTAACCGGATCAAATTGTGTTCGCGAATGAACTCGAAAATTTCTTGAAATGCGACGTATTTTCAGTATAATGTTCTCAGCAATAATATAGGCTGTTTCTTATGTCGAATAGAATTTTCCCGCTAGAAGAATCGAAGAGTAAAAAATGCCGTCATTGCAATATAATCTAACGGGCTACCGAATCAAATTGTGTACGTGAATAAACTCGATAACTTCCTTATATGCGACTTATTATCAGTTTAATGTTCTCAGCAATATAGTATAGGTTGGTTCTTATACCGAATAGAATTTATCCGCTGAAAGAAATTAGAAGTAAAAAATGCCTCCATTGCAATATAATTTGAGGGGTTATCCTAGATAGTTAGAAATTTTCATTGTCCTAAAAGCATTTTTTGATGGACGACCAATAATATCCCTTGTCTATTACAGAAAAGTTCCATTACATTTTTTTTTACAATTGATACAATGAAGTTAAAATACCTGGAGGTATTTTTCTCAATTTCCTGATTTGAAGCAATTTGAATTGCTTCAATTTTTTCAACTTTGATGAGCAATTTGAATAAAAAGTGATGGGCCGGACAAGTACTTTTAACACGTATTTAAACATAATTTGTACCGATCCAATTGACGTCAAATGTTGTGAATGATATCAGGGGATTCTTAAAGTACGGGACGAATCGATTTTCTTATAAGTCTCTACCACCATAAAGTAACAAATGACTTCCCCTTCGATGTGATTTTTTTGAATCAGCCATTTTACCAAAAAGTCATGGGCAGAAAGATTTCTTATACGTTTCTGCTGTCACAAAGTAACTCATGACTTCACTGTTCCTTGGACCGAAATGTGTTTTTAAAAAATGGGTTGGTATGGTTCTAGTTGTCGGAAAGCAAGATTTTGGGATTTGTTATGGTTGTTCATTTTTAGTAATTTCGATCAGACGTCCTGAGCTGGACGTATTCTCAACCCTTATGGAAACATAGTTTCATAATGGCAAAATTGCAAATTCTGATAAAATAAAATACTTGTCCTCGAATTGATATCATAATTTTTAGTGCTGCACGTAACTTACAATTAGATGATAACTTTTTTGATTCTTTTCCACTTTTTCAAGTTTCTGATGCGTCCCGTAGAAATGAATATTCCGAATCACCAATAAATACTTGTCCTCGAAATGATATCATAAATTTTAATGCTGCACGTAACTTCGATGGAAACTTTTTAAACTCATTTAGTCGATCCTCCTTTAGAATAAGATGAGAAAAATGGGTCATCGGTTTTAAAAATGTATCCTAGCAACATTTTTCGGTTATTTTTGTTCGCAATTATTTCGAGTGGTTTATTCAACATTTTTTCACATTCTATTTCAATTTTTTTCTACTTTACAAAATAATTACAAATTCATTTTTTTATTTTAAATACGTTTTCTACTAATTCGTAAATTTTTTTTCAATTGTGGTGAAATAATTTTCAGCAAGGTTCATGATTTTTTTTTATGGAATTTTTTTTCACAATTCTTATTTTATGGAAAATTTTTTTTCCACACTTGTTTCGATATCATCAGGAAAGAAGCAACCGTCAATGTACTTGTCCTGACCTTTTTTCCCCTAGAGGAACTTTTGGGTTTTATATCACGTCTTTTTTCTCAAAACTTCCTCAATCTTGTTTTGATAGCAAAAGGACTTTGGTTTGAATTTCTATAAGATACTTTGTTAGTACATTTTTAAAGATTCTATGCTGATAGTACAAACATGTCTAACGTTAACATTCTATATTGAAAACTTGTATTGTCAGTAATAAAATATATCACACTATCGAAAGCTACTATTTATTAGTAAAATATTCAAATTACCAGTGGTAAATGTTCAAAAGATCAATGTACGCCACGGATAGAGCATTAAAGTTGAATCTAAAGTTTTCACATAATTCAAGCTTCATACAACGCCATCTTGGTTGGTTCATTTTATTTCGAGTCCTTCAGGGCTAGCGATGAAGATATTGTTGAGAAAAGGGCGATTGAAGTCGTCATCAACAATGAAAACGTACAATGAGAGGATTAAAAGGTAAAAATTACCATTACCGTAATAGAAACTGGAGACGACCTTGAATGTTCGGTAAATTTTACCTTGCCCACTTTATATTTGGATGAAATTAAAATACAATCCCATCTCTATTACAAGGAAATCTATTTCGTTCTATATAAATATACACTATGCTCTATAGAATTTCGCAACCATTCAAGGTCGTCCACGGTATCTATATGGTAACGGTAACTTTTACTTTTTGATTTGCTCAATGTACATACTTGTGATATTTGAGTTTTGACAGAGACCCTAGATTTTTATTTGAATTAGCAATTTGATTAAAAAGTGATGGGCTGGACAAGTACTCCTGAAACGTATTAAAACATAATTCATTCCGATTGAATCGACGTCGAATGTCGTGTATGATACCAGGGTATTCTGAAATTCGGAGAGAAATATTTTCTTACAAGTTTCTGCTGCTTAAAAGTAACGCATGACTTCACCTTTAATTTGATTCCCATTTGAATTGCAATTTTAATATTAAAAGTTAATAATTTTGTTAAGTATTTTTAGTATACGTCGATGTTAATATCTTCTCAATCATCAAAAAATACTTGTCTTCGTATTGATATCATAATTGTTACAGCTGCACGCAACTGGGATGGTGACCTTTTTATTAATTTTTCAGTAAAGTAATTCTCCTAAGACAGCAATCATAAGAGGTTTTTTGCTCATCTCGATACGGCTGAGTTTTTAATCTCTTAATTCCTGTTTTGTTTCGTAGAAATAAATTTTCTGAATTACCAACAAATACTTGGGCTAGTATTGATATCATAAATTTTTCATGCAGCATGTAACTTAGATAGCGACCTTTTTCATTCATTTTTTGACTATTAATTCTTGTAAGGGACCAATTATACGTGGGTTATCGTCTAGATAACCTAACGTTTAAATGTTTTTTTTAGATTCCCAAGATGTATTGAAAAAATCTTTTTTTTTCGAATTCCACAAACAAATTTTTCCATATTATGCCAAAAGATGTAGTTAGCCAAAAGGAAAACGTGAAATAAATTTTTCGCGCCGGCGCACTGCGTGCTTCGATTGTCCATAAGAATGACACTTGAAAAAAAAACTCCGTTAGATATTGGTTTACATCGCGCGAAAAGAAATTTTCACAGATGTTCCGCTGATGTATTTTTGTATATAATAACAATCCCTACAAGAAAAAAGTTTCTGGAGCGAAATAGTTCAGATCAACCGTTTATTAGTTATAACCGTTTAAAAATTAGGATGTATCGAAAATCCTTTTTTTTCCGAGCTCCACTAGCACTTTATTCATATTATGGCAAAAGATAATTTTCGAACTTTTTTTGTAGGGAATTTTATTATATACAAAAATACGCGGCATATCTGTGAAAATGTTTTTTTAGGGCGATTCGAAACAACATCTAACATAACATAGTTTTTTTTTTCAAGTTATTCTTACGGGAAATCGAAGCACGTGATGCGTCGGCCCGAAAAATTTTATTTCAAGTTCTCCTTTTGGCTAACTTGGTCTTTTGGCATGATAGGGAAAAAATTGCTTGTGGAGCTGGGAAAAAAGAGATTTTTTCGATACACCCTAATCTTTGAACGGTTTTAACTATTGAACGGTTGATCAAAGCTATTTGCCTCTAGAAACTTTTTTGGTAGTTTGTAGTCCACAAAAATACGTTGGCGGCATATCTGTGGGATTGTTTTTCGGTCGATGTGAAACAATATCTAACGGAGTTTTTTTTTACGCCTTATTCTTATGAAAAATCGAAGCACGTGGTGCGCCGGCCCGATGAATTTATTTCAAGCTTCTTTTCTCAAAATTTTCTTAAAAGTAATCAGAATTCCGTAAAATTGACCAAGCAACTTTGGATTCTTAAATTTTTATCAAATAGGCTCGCTAGGTTGTCATGTGGTGGTTAATGGTAGCGTTATTAAAATGATTAGTAATTTGTCATTATTAATAAATGATTAATTACTAGCTCTATCATAAAGTTAACCAGCCAAAGTTAATTTTATGTAAAATGACTCCGATGACATGTTTTATCAATGTAGAGTTGCTTGGTGGTTATAAATTGACAAGTTACAACTTTTGTTATCACTAGTCATGAAATATTTTTTTTTATAAATTCAACATTTAGTCAGCTGATAAAATAAACCCAGTCAGCCAAATATTTTTTTTTTCAACTAATTTTATTTCGCTGACCGTTATTCAATAGAAAATCGCTTGGTGGTGCTTGGTTGGTAATAAGTTTTACCATCATCTAATTAATCATTCAATAACATTTGAAAAAATTCAATGTTCAGTCAGCTGATAGAATAAACCCAGTAGGTCAAATGTTTTTTCTTCAACTAATTTTATTCCACCGACCGTTATTCTATAGGAAATCGCTTTGCGTTGCTTGTTTGGTAATTAGTTTTGCTACCATACTGATTTAACATATATTAACTCCAAGGCAAGCGATAAAAACGCTCTGATTGGTCGATTGAACGGAAATTTTTTTAACTTTTCGGCGTAAGACATAAAACCAGATCACATCGTACGATCACAGATACACAGATTTTTAAAGACTCAATTTCTCGTGAAATCGAAAGTAACAATTTGAGGATTTCGGATTTGACGGAATTGGCAGAAGATCGCATTTCAAAGCTCAAGAATAAGATTATCTTTTTTGAGGAATTGATTACATAGAAACGTGTTTATTACTGAGCCTATAACAATGTATCATCGTTATCACGATAAAAGTCATTTTGGCAATGGTTTTTTTTACAACATTATTAAACAAACAAACTCAACGTAAAACGTAAAATCAAGTATTTACGTAAAGTATAGCAAAAGTGAAGTAAAAAGAATCATCACATGAAAGTAAAAAATGACGTTGTAAAGTTAAAGTAAAGTGCAGTAAACGAAAAATCAATTATTAAAAATCAATTAACAAAATACAAGAGGAAATACATGATAGCGTGAAAACGGGGAAATCCTGCCGCGTCCCATCATGTACTATGACCACTTGTTATCGACCGATGGTAATTTCCTCGAAATTATATTCTTTCTTATTATAATCACATTGATGAATGATACTCGATCTAGCTTTAGCTGACCCTGGGAACATTACTGATAATCAGATCATTATTTCTAGAAGTGCTGCGAGTGCTATATAAAATTGACCTCTCCATCTTGACTTTTGCCTGTCTTTAAATTTATAATGATTTTTGACGATAGAGCTTGTAAATGTTTGATCACTCAAAACATTTGTTCGATAATTTTCTTTGAATTAAGAAAAACCCCCTCGGGTTTGGTTACATACAGTATAGTATATACTAATCAAATACAGGGGGTTTCTTTCCCCTCACATCCTCCGGCCCGCTATATAATCGTATATATACTATTCAAATACTACATGTAACCAAACCCGAGGGGTGTTTTTTCGATAAATCCACCTATTGCTCCGCGCCGGGAAAATCAAACGTGGAGACTATTAAATTTTTTGGAAAAATAATGATCAAACAAACGTTCCAACAATATTATTTGTTTCAAACGAATGATTGCCAATCGATTGGCGTTTGCAAAAATCAAATTGAACTAATATTTAAAAAGTTGCGGCTAACTCAACGCCATCTTTTGTTTTGTTTGTTTGTTAAAAAGTAATGACAAATGTTTAAATTGATCTAACATTCACAAACTATCGACAGACAATCATTATGAAATAAGGCAAAAGCCATGATCGAGAGACCGATATTACATACCTACTTGCACGCATGTCTGTTAACTTGGCCAGATAACTGGAATTTCCTAATGTTCTAGTTAATCATATGTCAAGTGGTTATCAGTACGGCAATCAAATCGTTTAGTAGTCTCTAGTTAATTTACAATTGACCAAATTAAATTCCGGTGCGAGTTGACCAGAGATTTTTTTCATATTTTCATGCAATAGATAAAAGAAAGACTATTCTGAAATGTCGCTCTTTCAATGATTGGAAAATCAAAAAATCCGGTCTACATAATTTTAGAGAAAGCACATAGATTATATTGTGAAAAAAGCTAGGCATTTTTTATATAATATATAATATTAAAAAAGTCAATACCATGAGAATAAGAATTGATAGTTATTTTCGTGGAATTCAAGAAGTACAAACAGTACGTTACGGGTGTTTCGAAACAATATTTTGAACGAAGCAGAAAAATTAAAACTAAGATCCTGTCCAAGACATTAGAATAAGTTATTAAGAGAATAGAATGAAGATAGTCTTGTCCGTTGCATTAGCTTCACGCAAGTTTCAATGCTTTCGGACCAACAAAGACTACAGAAGGTATCTCATTGAATAAAAATGTTTCAATTTATTATCGTGAATACGGGCCTAATTTCGAAAATACTCAGCACACATCTCGCTTCACAAAATTAAAAAATTTTCCAGGCATCCACTGCATTTCAATAATAGATATTTCGAAACTATCAAATAAATAGAACCTGCAGATTTTCTGAATGAAACAAACTTTTTTTTATTCATTTTGCCAAAACTTGAGCAGGGAAGTGAAAAAACAGAACGTACTTTGGTCCAACAAACTTGAAATTTTTTGGATATATTGATTGCGTTCTAAAGCCCGAAATTTTTATTCCATTCAAAAATGTGCATCCGATGACTTTTTATAATAATCTTTCAATCTCTTATTACCACAATCAAATCTGAAAAGTTGAAATACGAGTAAATGGATTTTACTAATAATGGAATAATAGCAGCGAAAATCTATTTGAAATGTCTTTTGAAATTCATAATGCTAGAACTAAAGAGAGAAAGCAAAATAAGCACAGCGAACTTTAAGTCTGACAGAATTCAAAACTTTTCCATGCATCGATGGGGTTTCAAAGATAGCAATTGTTATCGCAGCTATTCAGAAACCGCTGAAGACTTTTGTAACAAGTTTTTCAATTCATATATGCCACAGTCGGAGCTGAAGAGTGGAAATACTTGGTACCCATGCCGCTCCACAGATGTTTCACAGTTTGCAGGTACCGCTGTATACGGATGACACAAATTTTGATATTATCAGAAAAACAGCACCCGACGACTTCCTCTTTTTCTTTTTTCTTTTTCAAGTTTATTATGAAAATGGCAAAAATCCCCTCACGGGGAAAAAAACCCGGACAAGTACATTGATGGTCCCTCGTTTTCCGATGATATCACAAAAATTGTACAAAAATTCACTTTCTTTATTTATTTCTTCACATCTATTTGTACGGAAAAAATTAATTCAAACATTAGAAAGAAACGACATAGAATTGGTGTCTTACAATAATTAATAGTCGAAAAAATAACTAAAAAAAGGTAGCCATTCGAGTTACGTGCAGCTGTAAAAATTATGATATCAATACGAGGACAAGTATTTATTGGTTATTGAGAAGATATCAACATCGACGTATACTAAAAATACTTAACAAAATTATCAACTTTTAATATCTGAAAATTGTGTTTAAATAAGTGCTAACGATACGTGTCTGGCCCATTACTTTTTATTATAATTGCTATTTAAATGGAAATCAAATTAAAGGTGGAACAATGTGTTACGTTTCGGCGGCAGAAACTTATAAGAAAATCAATTCTTCTCCGAATTTCAGGATGAAAACCCTGGTATCAAACACGACATTCGACGTCGATTCAATCGGAATTAATTGTGTTTAAATGCGTCTTAAGAGTACTTGTCCGGCCCATCACTTTTTATTCAAATTCCTCATTCAAAGAAAAATCGAATAAAAAATTGAGGCTTGGTATTCTTCAGCAGCAGAGTTTCATGAGGAAATCATTGTTCTCCGAATTGCAGGATACCTTTGTATCATAAACAACATTTTTAATGTCGATTTAAACGGGATGTCATCGTTTTCGTAGTTTTGACAAAATTACACGTATATAAGGCTTAGGCGGTTGTAAATTTCCTTGAGATGCGACTCCGTAAAACATCGCAGCAATAGCTTAGGTCACACCGGAGCACGCGACCCAGAATTACCTCAGACTGGAGTGAAATATATCCGTAGATAGACGTGTACTCTCATACGTTTCACACGTTTACACGTGGTTGAATTTCACTTTAGTCTGAAATTTATAAGCATCGAGTTCTCCAGTGTAAACTAAAGCAATAAAAAGTTTCATATTATCGAGAAGTTGTACTGTGAGCATTAAAGCTTATCACATTAGTAAAAGCTACTATTTATTGGTCAGAGATCCAAATTGACACTGGTAAATGGTTGGAAGATCAATGCAAGCCATGGCAAAATCGTTCAATATCAATCAAAAGTTTTCGTATCAGGGAAACTTCATACAAAACAATATTGATTCGTTCATTTTGTTATTGAGTCCTTGATAGCTAGGCATGAAGATATTGATTAGAAAAGTGCAATTCAAGCTTTTACCAACAATTAATAAGTTCGAGGAAAAAATTTAAGGTTAGAAATTATTGTTACCGTAATAGAAACTGGAGATGATTTTGAATGGTTGATAACTTGCAAACTTTGTATATTTATGGAATTAAAACACAATCCCATGTCTGTTATAGGGAAGTTAATTTAATTTCTCGGCAATTGTACACTATGCTCTGTAGAAATTTCCAATCATTCAAGGTCGTCCCTGGTTTCTATAAGGTAACGGTAGTTTTCACTTTTTAATTTGCTCCGTGTACATACTTGTGATCCCTTTCTGAGAAACCCCTGATTTTTCTTTGAATGAGGAATTTGAATAAAAAGTGATGGGCCGGACAAGTACTCTTAAGACGCATTTAAACACAATTAATTCCGATTGAATCGACGTCGAATGTCGTGTTTGATACCAGGGTTTTCATCCTGAAATTCGGAGAAGGATTGATTTTCTTATAAGTTTCTGCCGCCGAAACGTAACACATTGTTCCACCTTTAATTTGATTTCCATTTAAATAGCAATTATAATAAAAAGTAATGGGCCAGACACGTATCGTTAGCACTTATTTAAACACAATTTTCAGATATTAAAAGTTGATAATTTTGTTAAGTATTTTTAGTATACGTCGATGTTGATATCTTCTCAATAACCAATAAATACTTGTCCTCGTATTGATATCATAATTTTTACAGCTGCACGTAACTCGAATGGCTACCTTTTTTTAGTTATTTTTTCGACTATTAATTATTGTAAGACACCAATTCTATGTCGTTTCTTTCTAATATTTGAATTAATTTTTTCCGTACAAATAGATGTGAAGAAATAAATAAAGAAAGTGAATTTTTGTACAATTTTTGTGATATCATCGGAAAACGAGGGACCATCAATGTACTTGTCCGGGTTTTTTTCCCCGTGAGGGGATTTTAGCCATTTGATATCACGTCTTTTTTTTAAGTATTTTCAACGTAAAAAAATTACATTCGTAAAAAATTCTGACCGAAGTATTTGGCGAGTGTTTTTCGATTGAATTAGCATAATGTATCAATCATGATCACGAACTCGCCAATAACTTTGGTCAGAATTTTTTTCCACTGTAATTTTTTTACGTTTACAATTTGATTGATGACACAAATGTAGTTCCGAACTTTGATATGTTTTGTATTAGCATCCAACCATATTCGAAAATTCCATATACACTGCCGACCAAAAGTATGGAATCACCAGACAACAATTACAGCCGCACTAAAAACTCAATAACTTTGTGGAAAATCAAGATATTTGAATTTAACCAGCGGCATTTTGAAGAGGACAAATTTACCTTTAAATCCCTTTTTTTCAAAGTTTTCTACGATCCTTTTTGGTTTTGGTACGCTATTTTGAAAATGACTCTTTTCCGGAGTTTTTCTGTTCGTTGAAAACTGGACGCATGACTCGTGGAAATTTTTTCTGTCGAATTTCTTTGAGACAACTTCACAGGGAGGAGCAATAGCTGCAATTCCGTTTTTGAAAAAGTTTGATACGATTTTTTTTCGCAGAATTATCGTATTTTTTCCTGAAAAAGACTATTTTCAGAAGATACGGCCGAACTCGAAAATTTCGAGACTTAGATGAAATTGGTAAATGGGAAAAAAGTTGCAGAAGATTGTTCTGAATCGACTGGAATTTTATCAGAATTTTCCTTCGATATTTTTTTTTTCGTCATTTTCAGTCAGAACTCCAACATCTAAAATGGCTTAATTCGAAAACCATGGGGTTTGGGCCAAAGTATCAAGAGAGGAAATCTTTTTATTTTTGAGTTTTTGATCGATGAGAATTTTTTAAGAATTTTTTCGGAATGTTCAGAAAATCAAAATTCGGAAAATCGCCGAACCAATAGGGGGATAAGTTATATTTTTCCTTTTATCAATCGTCCATGTTTTATGTGTCAGGGCCCGCTGGTATCTTTTTTTTTTGTACAAAAGACGCAACAAGGGCTTTTTGATCACGTTCACCAGTGATATAAAGGTTTTTATAAAACTCAACCACGTTTTCCTCGCCTTTCCGAGCGCTTCGGCGGCACTTTTAACTCTTAGGACTTAAAAGGCTCGCGAGCGGCGCCTTAAGTCCTAGGAGCGAAAAGTGCTGCTCACGAGCAGTACTTTTAACTCTTAGGAGCAGCACTTTTCGCTCCTAAGAGTTAAAAGTGCCGCCGAAGCGCTCGGAAAGGCGAGGAAAATGTGGTTGGAAAAAACACTATTTTTTGAGATAGAAACGCTGGAAATGAATATAGACAACTATAAATTTTTAGAAGCTTCCTTTTTTTGGTGATGAATCTGTCAAATAATTGGAGCCCCGAAATTCAGTGGGGGCAGATTGACCCATCTTATCCGGCTAGACCCTTTTAACGCAATCAGAACCAGAGCGACCATGGAAAAAAACTTTTCAAACTTGAATGTTTCATTTTATCATGCCAAATCGAAGCCAATCAAGGAACACTTGCATGGAAACTTCATGTCACTTTACAAAATTTTTGAAGTCCATAGCCATCTGTTGCATTATGATGATAAACTACTATCAGACACACTATCAGAAAAAGAGCCTTCGAAGACTTGCTGAAACAAATTTTTCGAATTTATTTTGCCAAAGTAGAAGACGAAGAGTGAAAAAACGTAATGTTCACTCAGTCTAACAAAATTGGAAAATTTTGGAGATATCCATTGTGTTCTGAAGCCAAAAATTTGTATTCCATCCAAAATTGTGCTTCCGATGACTTTTTATGATCATATTTCACATTCATAATACACAGACAATCAATGATGAATAGTAGAAATGCTTAACATACATGTGACTTTACTAAATTTTCAAAGTTTTCAGTTATCCGCTGCATTCCAATTATCTACATTTTAATTCTAGCCCAAAAATAAGCAGTAGAAAACTTTTGATAACTGCTTTTCGAATGTAATAGGTCAGAACTAAAGAAAGAAAGTGAAGAAACACAGCGCACTTCAAGCTCAACAGAAATGAGTAGCCGAAGACTTTTGGATCAAATTTTTCAATTCATATGACATAGTCGGAGTCAAAAAGTGGAAATACTTGGCATACAAGCCGCTTCACAGAAATGTATAAGTTTGTAGGTATCCGCTGTATTCCAATGAATCGAATTTTGATACCATCAGAAACAGAGAGCATCCAAAAACTTTCTGAAACAACTTTTTCAAACATATTATGAGGAAAGTAAAGTGAAAAAGAGTAAAGCATAGTGCACTTTAGAACCAACAAAATTTCAAAGTTTTTTATGTATTTTTCTCAAGATTTTTGAGACAAAAATTCTGATTTTATCCAAAAATGAAGAGCGAAAGACTTTTTATAATAAATTTTAGAATCCATAATGCTAAAATTAGAAAGGAAAAGTTAAAACCTATGTCGATTCATATGTCGCAAAAAATTTCCGAAGTTTGCAGGTATCCGCTGCATTCCAATTATCTAGTTTTTGATACTAATAGAATTGAGGAAGCAGAAAACCATTTGAAACAACTTTTTTCAATTCTTCATGCCAGTACTAAAGAGGAAAAGCAAAAACCACAGCGTACTTCAAGTCCAACAGAATTCAAAACTTTTTCAGGAATTGATGGGGTTTCAAAGACAGCAATTTAGATCCTAGCTGTTCAAGAACAAGCCGCTGAAGACTTTTATGACAAGTTTTCCAATTCATGTCACAGTTGGATCCCAAGAGTGGAAATACTTGGTATACAAGCCACTTTACAGAAATGTCTAAGTTTGTATGTATCCGCTGTATTCTAATGAATCTCCTTTTAATTCCATCAGAAACAAAGCATCCAAAAACTTTCTGAATTAGCTTTTTTAAATATATTATGAGAAAAGTAAAGTAAAGAAGAGTAAAGCATAGTGCACTTTAGACCCAACAAAATTTCAAAGTTTTTTATGTATTTTTCTCAAGATTTTTGAGACAAAAATTCTGATTTTATCCAAAAATGAGCAGCGAAAGACTTTTTATAATAAATTTTTCAATCCATAATGCCAAAATTAGAAAGGAAAAGTTAAAACCTATGTCGATTCATATGTCGCAAAAAATTTCCGAAGTTTGCAGGTGTCCGCTGCATTCCAATTATCTAGTTTTTGATACTAATAGAATTGAGAAAGCAGAAAACCATTTGAAATAACTTTTTTCAATTCTTCATGCCAGTACTAGAGAGGAAAAGCAAAAACCACAGCGTACTTTAAATCCAACAGAATGCAAAACTTTTTCAGGAATTGATGGGGTTTCAAAGACAGCAATTTAGATCCTAGCTGTTCAAGAACAAGCCGCTGAAGACTTTTATGACAAGTTTTCCAATTCATATATCACCGTTGGACCCGGAGAGTAAAAATACTTGGTAATTATGTCGCTCGACAGAAATTCCAAAGTTTATAGGTATCCGCTGCATACCAATGATACAAATTTTGATCCTACTGAAAAAAAGTACCCGATGACTTCCTGAAATCTTCTTTTCGAATTCATTATGACACATGTAGAAAAGAAAAGTGAATAAATATTGTGCACATTGGGTCGAAAGAAATTCAGTAATTACTGTTGTTTCCGAGGCTATTCACAGATAAAATTTTGAGCGCATCGAAAAGTAAGCAGCCATAGACTTTTTATTATGAATTTATCAACCAATAATGCTACAATAAGAGATGAAAAGTGGAAAGACTCTCAACGTACACATCGCTTTATAAAGTTGTGAAACTTTGTAGGTGCTCGCTCCATCTCACCGATACCAATTCTGATACTATCAGAAAAAATGCACCCGAAGACTTTTCAAAACAACTTTTTGAGTTCATTATACACAACCGGAGCGAAAAGTGAATTACTTAGCATACACTGATCCCAAAACATTTCTCAAAGTTCGGGTGTATCCATTAGGTCACAATGAGAAACATTTTAATCCTGTCAATTAACGAGCAACTTATAAAGTCTTTTTGTAACTAAACTTTCAACTTGTGTTGCCGCAGTGGAAGCGAAGAAGTATAATTGCACAGCAAACACATTTTCCAGCACACTGGTGAAACTTGACATCGTACACTGCGTGTCGATGCGGAAATAAATGGACCAAAGAGCACGACCAAATTGAGTAAAGATAACTCCCGTCTTTTTTTGCCCTGCGGGCAGTCGGGAGTTAAAAAATATGACAGCTCAATACATAATGATGAAACAATAATTATTTAATCAGCACACATTTATTATTATGATTTTTTATTCGAATATATCAATAAATCAATACATATATACAATAATTGCGGGTTCCCGAAATGAAATTTCTGACTCCAAGTTTATAGGTTAACCTTGATTTATCGCAGCTGGGTAATAAAAACGCTTTTAAATATTGATGGCACTTGAATAACTTTTTTGATGTTTATTATGTACGTAAGGTTTTCTTAATATTATGACACCACACCACCAATTTTAATAAAATAAATAGATATGACCAACAAAAAATTTGTTGATAACGATTCATTTCTCTCAATGCATGTAAAAGGTTAATCGGGATACGGATTATAACGCGGTGTAAAAGTTCACTGCAACAACATAACTGTGATTTCTAAAGAACGTTTATTTTTTCTATTATTTTTAATCACTCATTAACTGTACTTTTCATCAAATCGCGGCTAGTTTTATTTTATTATGATACTGACACCCGTCTATCGTTTTTCGAATTTTTTCATGCTGCCGTGTAGGCTGCTACGTTTCACTGATACGTCTGAATTTACTGAGTATGGGTGCGTCAGAACCAACCAATCAGAAACTCGAGAGGCATCAAAATGCCTCTGATGGTGTTATATACAGACACGTCAATTCTTGAATGTGTTAGTCACTTTTGCATAATCTTGAGCCCGTGCAAAGTTTTTTCTCAGCAATTACGCGACCGATCATGCTGATTTTGGGCGCAATCGAAAGAGAATTTCATAATTAGCTAAAAGTTCAATTTTTAAGTTTCTCAATTGCTTCTGAGCTTCGTAATTCAATAAAATGACATGCCAATTTAACCCCCACCACCGCGAAAAGTTTTGTTTCGAGAAAGTATAGTCTCGGCGAGCTCGGGCCAGCAGACGACAGGGCTGTCAATGTACTTGTCCCGAGACTCTACCGAGTCTCTTGATACATCGGAACAAAAGAAATGAAAGAACATATCGCATATCGGGTCTAACAAAATTGAGAAATTTTGCATGTTTTCATGGCCATTCCCAGACAAAAATTTCGATTGCATTGGAAAATAATCAACCGAAGGCTATTTGTAATGAATATTTCAATTGATAGTGCCACATTCACACACAACACATGGAAATACTCAACGTACACGTCACTTCATAAAGTTGTCAAACTTTGTAGGTGACCGCTGCATCTTAGCGACACAAATTTTTGTACCCATTAGAAAAAAAGCATCGGTAGTCTTTTTAAAATAACTTTTTGAATTCTTGTCCAATAAACGAAGCAGGAAGTGAATAACTTAAGAGTCTAGGATAAATTCTGGATGTATCCATTACATCACAATGACAGACATTTTTATCCCATCTATCAATGAGCATCGCTAAAAACTTTTTGTTTTGAATCTTTCAATTCATGTTGCCGCAATGAAAGTGAAGAAGTAGAAATGTGCAGCGCACATATTTTCCAATCAATTGATGAAACTTGGTACTGATAGAGTGCGTGCCCATGAGAAAAAAATAGACCAAAGGGCACGACCGAACTGAATGAAGAAAAATATGACAAGTAATTGGAATAATAATAACATAATAATCTCAATTAGCACGCATTTATTTGATCCAAGTTTTCGATGGTTTATTTGGATAGATGAACATATGTAGGAAAATATGACAACTTAATTATCAGACAATGATGACACGAGAACTAATGAGCACACATTTATTTCGTTTTTTTATTTGAATTCATCAGAATGTATACAATAACTCCATGTTTTTCAAATGAAATTTCTGATTCCAAGTCATAGGTTAACGAACCTATACATTTCTCGCAGCTATAGGTAATCAAAACACTTTAAAAATATTTTCGACAGACGTATAATTAGGTTAGCACACATTTTTGTTTCGATAATTTCAAACGACGAATTGAAGACGAATAAATTAAATGCTTAACACATATTTCATACACTGAGCTTCGAAATAATTTTCAACTCGCAGATCCCGCACTGTTTTTGAAACTCCGATCAAACTTTTATAAAATATTACCGAACGATATATATCACACATACATTGCAGGTTATATTTTACTTCGTTTGTACGCGACAGAAATGCGTGCAATATTGATCGCCTTTCGGTGTGAAGAGTTGTTAGGAATTAATATTATTAATTAACTCAAAGGAAACCTGAAGAGTTTCGTTCACACCGTCGACTTTTCACATCGAAATCATTAACTCGAATAATAAGACGTTTATAATTATTTTTACACACTTTAAATTGATATCACACTTCACACACTGATTCACTGGTCGCGAACGAACGCACACGAAGCATCGAGAACACAAAAATAACTGTAAATTTACAATTATCGTAAAATTGAAACCGCGGCACACGCGAAAACACACGCACAACAACCCGGGCGCAGCCATATTGTCTAGCTGTCATCGCCGATCCCTTCGATCAGCGCGATGAAAGTACATCACGCAAGCTAGTTCGTAGCTCCAACATAATTGGCCGAGGAGTTTTCTCAACGCTCATTGGTTGGAACGAGAATTCTCTCACCGAGGATTGGTGATCATGGAGGACACGGAGCCTTTGTCTGTAGCGGTCAGTACGCGTCTACAGATACGTCAAAATCCTGAATGTGCTGGTAACTTTTGCATAATCTTAAGCCCGTGCAAAGTTTTTTCTCAGCAATTACGGCACGAATCAAGCTGATTTTGGGCTCATTCGAATAAGAATTTCTTAATGAATCTCTAGTTCAATTTTCAAGGCCTCAAACGACTCGTGAGCTTCGAAAACGAATAAAATGATGTGCCAATTTTACCACCACCACCGCGAAAAGTTTTGTTTCGAGAAAGTATAGTCTCGGCGAGCCTCGGGCCAGCAGACGACAGGGCTGTCAATGTACTTGTCCCGAGACTCTACCGAGTCTCTTGATTGTAACGTTATACACTTATCAACCGAGTGTACGTCGCTACGCGTCGGTTCGTGCTTCATAAATTAAAAGGAGCAGGTATGAAAGAACGTGAAAAAACGCGGTTTTTATGTGAAAAATATAACAAAATGAAATTTATTCAATTTTAGCGATGCGTTTTACAAAATAAAATCTCGCGGATAAATTTATAGAGAGATTTCGATCGCGTTACCGTATTTACGAAAATTGTTTCTAATTTTTCTTATTTTTATTTGTTGTTTTTATTTTTGTTTGCGATGTATTCGAATTCCTAACGAACACGAAGATTCGAGAGTAATAAGAATCGTTGCAATTTACTGTACGAAAATCCACGAGGATTTTCTAGATTTACAAAATGAATAAACAATTTTTCTTTTATTTCCGCTTTGTTTTTGTTTTATTGATTATCGCACGTTGTTCTGTTTATTAATTTGCACGCTTTGTTATTTAACGACCTGTACGCTATTTTTGACTGTTTCGCTATTTGTGTGTGTCTCCTATGTTTTGTAATAAATGAAATTTAATTGTGAATTGGCTTTTATGTTTTCTTATTTGTCCTGGAACAACCTGTTTTATTTTTCTTTATTTCGCTTCTATTCGCTTTTCAAATATTCAAAATTAACCACAATCCAAAAGTGGTTTGACTCGATATAATAATAATTTGATAAATTTTTGTTTTTTATAAACCAAAGTTCTTACCGCTGCCTTTTGGATTGTCGTTCCGAATAATAATAATAATCGTTTTATTTCAAAAATCAATTATAAATCCAAGAGTATTTATTAATTTCACTTCCTTTAATTATTTTATAATATTTTTCACTTTATTTGAGAGTATCACTTCATTTATGACAAATTTCACTTCAACCTCTTGGATGTATAATTTAAATAACAGTTCCGCTCAGACTGCCTCGGCTATAAATTTTTATCAATTTGAATTTACGTTAATTTTGCAAAAATAAATTATTAGTTTTTCTAACCTGTTTCCAACAAGCATGAAAATAAAAGAAATAATAAAAAGGTGAGTATCACTCAGGCTACGGGCTCTAAACGTCGCCGAATAGCGCCAATATCCCTTGCAACACAGGAAAGGATGCAGACCCCAGACCACGGGAGTTAAACGTCGCCGAATCACTCCAATGTCTTGAGCATCTACGAGGTAAGGAAATAATTGACCATGAACCACGGGATGAGAACGTCGCCGAACCCCTCCAATGTCCCATGCATCAATTAATCGGAAAGTAAAAAAAAATAGGAGTGACCCTGGACTACGGGATGAGAACGTCGCCGAACCCCTCCAATATCCCAGGCATCAAGGAAAAATAGGAACAAAGGATTTATGATTTGTTGGAACTAGGTAGAGTGTTCTACTGGAGAGAGCTCTGTTAGGAGGTCCGAGCCAGTCTAAGTGATCAGAGGAACTGATGACGAGAGCGGTCGCGCAGCGACTTTTATACCCCACTTTTCCCTCGCTTTCGATGCGCCGCTTAATTTTAATCTCGAACCGCTTGCTGCGCACGTTCTATTTTCTCATTCGCTCTGCACGCTCCTCACTACTCATTCACGCTCTCACATTCGTTCGCCGATACCCCCACTCTCGCATCCTCGGATGCGCGAAAATCCGCTTTTTATGTTTTTCAGAATTATTTGTTTTGAATTTTTCATTATTCATCGTCAATTATTATTTTTTTTGTGAATTATCGAATCATTTTTCGCATGTGGAAACAATTTATTAATTTTTAAAACAATGAAAATATTTCGAGTTTTCTCTCGAATTCGGCTAGTGCGCATGCGCTGTAATACGTATTTTTATTTATTCAAAATTATTTAAATTTTCAATAATCTTATAAGTCGCGCTTATTTTGTTTCGATTCTTTGATTTTTTTCCGAAATTTTAAGCCTAATTACGTCAATGAACGATAATTTAATCGAAAGAAAAAAGAAAAATAAAAAGAATAATTTATTTGATTTTTTCGACGCTTGGCGGCGTCGGTAACGCTCGCGTCGGTAGTCTCGGCTGTTCGTTGCCGATGCCCAAGATGGCCGCCGCCCGGACGAACGCGCGCGTCGTTGTTGTTTACGGGCGAAAAATGTCGGCGATCGCGCCGTCGCGTTGTGTTTGTTCGCGTTCGGGATCGGGATAACGCGTCATAAGTGCGGGTACGTTTCAATATATAAATATATTCAACGGAACGATTTGAAGATCAATAATTTGTGAGGAAATCCAATTAAAAAATAAGATATTAACAATGATTATGTGGGAAATTATGGAATGAAATCCCCACAGATAGAAAGCGATCAAGGAATAAATTGTTTTTTATATTCTCAGTGGTTATCTCTTTTGAATTCAAGGTTCTAGGTAATCTCCACGTTGTAAATCTCATTCACTTTTACACTTTTCAAGTTCACTTTTTCGGCGATAACCTGATACAGATACAGGATATTTTGGTTATAACACTGTTTCACTAAATGTCACCACAAGTGACAGTTCATTAGCATTGAAGTCGGTATGGTTTGCCAACATTAATTGCAGTTCATTCTCCACTTGCACATCGATAACAAAAAAGGGTCGTGTTTGTAAATAATAAATAAAATGATTTTTCGATATTGGCAACCACGTCATCGGTACTTAATTTATATCTCGTGTATTGATTGTAAATTTTTTAAATTATATCACCATGCCACTATTTGAACTGCATTACTGAACGGCATGCTTTCTACACATTGCATCCAATGAAATCATTGACTTCGTATGTTTTAATTACTTTATGGGATATTTCGTAATAGTTTCTCAATAGAGTCTTAATAGAATAATAAAAATGTAGTCAAAGATTATAATTTATCGAACGAAACGACAAAAATTTTCTTGTTCAAACAGAGTTTTCTGATCCTCCGTTTAAGTGTTTATTATAGAGGAAATATTATTATTGCCAGTTTTGACATAATGATTGAACAAAAGATGTGGAGCGCGCGCGTAGCGCGCGCCTGAGCTAGTATTAGTAAAAAAGTGAAATGAAGAGGTGGAATAAAAAGATTAAGAGAGAAAGAGATGGAGCACAGGAATCGAGAAAGAATAAACAAAGAAATGAAAAAGGTGAAAAAAAAAATAAACAAACATGAAATGTTAAAAAAAGCAGGAAAAGCGAAAACGAAAGATCTAAAGAAATGAAAAAAGGAAAAATGAAGCGAAGAAATGAAGAGGTGAAATAAAAAGATTAAGAGAGAAACAGATGGAGCACACGAATCGAGAAAGAATAAACAAAGAAATGAAAAAGGTGAAAAAAAAATAAACGAATATGAAAAAAAGCAAGAAAAGCGAAAAAAAAAGATCTAAGGAAATGAAAAAAGGAAAGATGAAGAGAGAGAAAGAAAAGATGAATGAAAATAGAGAAGCAAGGCCATAGAAAAAAATGAAAAAGTGAGAGAGAGATATGGAGCACATGAGTCGAGAAAGAATGAACAATGAAATAAGAAAGCAAAGATAAACTAAACGAATGGAATAAAAAAAGCAAACATAACATAATAAAAAAAACCAGGAAAAGCAAAAAAGAAAGATCCTAGGAAATGAAAAAAGATGAGAAAAAAAAGAAAAACCAGGAAATGAAAAAAGGAAAGATAAAGCGAAAGAAAGGAACGAATGAAGCACATAAAACTGGAGAAGCAAGAATATTAGTAAAAAAGTGAAATGAAGAGGTGAAATAAAAAGATTAAGAGAGAAACAGATGGAGCACATGAATCGAGAAAGAATAAACAAAGAAATGAAAAAGGTGAAAAAAAAAAAAAACAAACATGAAATGATAAAAAAAAGCAGGAAAAGCGAAAACGAAAGATCTAAGGAAATGAAAAAAGGAAAAATGAAGAGAGAGAAAGAAAAGATAAATGAAAATAGAGAAGCAAGACTATGAAAAAAATGTAAAAGTGAGAGTAAGATATGGAGCACATGAGTCGAGAAAAAATGAACAATGAAATAAGAAAGCAAAGATAAACTAAACGAAATAAAAAAGCAAACATGACATGATAAAAAAAGCAGGAAGAATGAAACAAGTGAGAAGAAAAAGAAAAGCCAGGAAATGAAAAAAGGAAAGATGAAGAGAGAGAAAGAAAAGACAGATGAAAAGAAAAGATAAAGTACATGAGCGAGAAAAAAGAAACAAAAAGGTGAAAAAAAAGATTAAGAGAGAGAGCGAAGTTGAAGTTTCTAAATACAGACCTCTGTTGCGCAAACCCAGGCTGCGCAGCCTAGCTTGGCCCACCGGTGGTCGTCGAGGACCATATACCTCTGGAACAAGAGGTCGGCGCCGGTCTTGGTTGCTGGGCCCTTGTCCAGGCTGGTATAGCAACTGTTCGGTGACTGATGGATATATGCGAGTCTTGAGCTATCGTGGTCTCTCTCGCTCGCTGCGCTCGGTTGACTTACGCCAATAGCGATGTCAAGTCGCTGGAGGACGGGTCGACCAGCGCTCGGGTATGCACACAAAAAATACACAAAAAAATAGTCTCAGTCGAACCACCAACGCGAACGCACGTTCCCTGAAGGCGCTGGCCTTCGATCATCACGACCCGTCAGGGTCCACAGGCGAGCGTGGTTCCGTGTGGCTAGATTCGAACTCACATACGAGCCAGATTGGGTTGAATCAAGAGACTCGGTAGAGTCTCGGGACAAGTACATTGACAGCTCTGTCGTCTGCTGGCCCGAGGCTCGCCGAGACTATACTTTCTCGAAACAAAACTTTTCGCGGTGGTGGGGGTAAAATTGGCACATCATTTTGTTCGTTTTCGAAGCTCACGAGTCGTTTGCGGCCTTGAAAATTGAACTGGAGATTCATTAAGAAATTATCTTTCGAATGAGCCCAAATTTAGCACGATCGGTGACGTAAATGCTGAGAAAACACTTTGCACGAGCTCAAAATCACGGAAAAGTCTCCTACACCTTCAAGAATCAGACGTGTCTGTATACAACACCAAAGCCGGCTGAAAGTGTCTCTCGAGTTTCTGATTGGTTGATTCTGACGACACCCATGTACATATAATACTATCAAAGGCCTCATGTCCCTGGGGCTAACTTCACGACGGTATCAACAGCCCTCGAATTCAGAAGTAAAGCCCGCCACACACAACGCTCCTTTCCGTGATAGAAATCATGTGTGCACTTTCCGAAAGGTACATACTACGAGAATAGCATCGTGTGTAGCGGGTTCCAGTTTACGGAGGTATTTTTCAATCGAGCGGTATATATATTTTAAAAGGTTTGATCAGTGTTCCATAAACAGTGCGGGATGATCGAGTTTGAAGTTATTTCGTAGTTCAGTGTAAGATTAAGTGTTAAGCTTAAATTTGTAGGATAAAATCATACGTTCGTGAAAAATATTTATCAAGTGTTTTGATTACCCAGCCGCGAGAAGTATATAGGTTAACCTATAATTTCGAATCAGATATTTTATTTTGAGAACACGTAATCATTAAATAAACATTGATGAATTCGAATAAAAAATCGAAATAAATGTGTGCTGCACGTCTGTGAAAAATATTTATAGAGTGTTTTGATTACCGAGCCGCGAAAAATATAGGTTCGTTAACCTATAACTTCGAATCAGAAATGTTATTTCGGGAACTTGTATGTATATTGATAAATTCGAATAAAAAATCAAAATAAATGTGTGCTAGTTGGATTTATTGTGTCATCGTTATCTGATAAGCTGTCATCTTTTTCGTTATTCAGTTTGGTCCATTTATGTCCTCATCCATATGCAGTGTATTAATACCATGTTTCATCAGTTTGTTGGACACATGTATGCTGTGCATACCTTTTTTTTCGATTCCAATGTGGCAACATGAGTCGATAGATTTGTTACAAAAAGACTTCAGTCGCTCATTGATAGATGAGATAAAAATTTCTGTCATTGTGATGTAATAGATAGATCTGATATTTAAGAAATTTGTTCTGTCCAGTGTATACTCAGTTATTCACTTTCGCTCTGATTGTGCATAATGAATTCAAAAAGTTATGTTGAAAAGTCCTCGGGTGCTCTGTTTCTGATGGTATCAAAATTTGTATTGCTGAGCGGGCACCTACAGTGTTTCACATCTTCATACAGGAATATTTATGTTCAGTGTTTACACTATTCATGAGCAATTGATAAATGCATTACAAAAAGCCTTTGGCTTATCATGTTTCGATGCTATCAAAATTTTTGTCTGTGAATGGCCGTGGACATATGCCAAATTGCTGAATTTTGTAAGACTCAGAGTGCGCTATATTCTTTCATTTTTCTTCTGCAAATGTGTCATAATAAATTTGGAAGACTGGTCTGAGAAAGTCGTCAGGTGCTGTTTTTCGATTGTATCAAAATTTGTATCATCGGTATACAGCGGATACCTGCAAACTGTAAAACTTTTGTAACTTCTGTAAAGCGGCATGTGTATTACCATTTCTCTGCATCGATTGTGGCATATGAATTGGATTAATTTTCTCAAAAATTTTCAGCGGCTCGTTTTTGAATAGGTAAGATCGAAATTGATGTCTTTGAAACCCAATGGATGCATCAAAAAGTTTTGAATTCTGTTGCACTTGAAGTACGCTGTGTTTTTTTGTTTTCTCTTTTTAGTTCTGGCATAGTGAATTGAAAAAAAGTTTTCCGCTGCTTTTTTTTCTATTCGCATCAAAATCTAAATAATTGGAACGCAGCGGGTACCTGCAAACTTTGGAAATTCTTTGCAGCGACATGAGTGCTAAGTATTTCCACTTTCCAGATTTGATTGTGATAGTAAGAGTAAGGGAAATTATTATAAACTATCATCGGAGGCACATTTTTGGATGGTATAAAAGTTTCTAGATTCAGAACTCAATCGATATATTCAAATTTTTTCTAATTTTGTTGAACTAAAGTACGTTATGTTTTATCACTCTTCCGCTTAAATTTTAGCAAAATAAATTCAAAAAGTTTCTTTTATTCAGGAAGTTTGCAGGTGTTTTTTTTTTTTTTTTTATATAGTTTCTTCTCCATTGGAATGCAGCGAATTCTTATTAACTTTAGAAATTTTGTTCAGCGATGTTTGAGCTGACTATTTCCTAAACTGGGCTACGACTTCCAATTACAAATTGAAACATTTTCATTCAATAAGTTGCATTCTATGGTTCCTATGGTTTTAATGGCATTCAAATTTACGTGAAGCTCATGCAGCTCATCGATACGGCTATTTTCATTATATTCTCATAAGGTGATCTATTCCATATCCTTGGGCAGGATCCTCGTTTGAATTTTTCTGCTTCATTCAAAATATTGTTTGGAAGTATCCGTGACATTCTCATTGAACTTTCTGCAATTCAATAGAACCAGGAAAATGACTACCAACTATTATTCTCACAGTAATGAATTTTTCAATGGTATTGATAAATATCATGAGTCCATTTTGGTGTTGATAAAAATAAAAATAAAAAAATGTCTAATTTTTTTCACAACAGATTCGATATGTTTTCTCTAAAAAGATGTTAATCTAATTTTATTTCCCAATTATCAAGTGTGCAATATTTCGGAAGAGTTTTTCTTTTATTTGAATCTACTGAGAGCTGAAAGCTGAAAGCTGAAACTGGAAATTGAAAGCCTCATATGTTTAATCACGAGCATACAAATGTAAAAAAAAGTTACCGCTATTCATATGTTTATTCAATAACAACCAATTGTAATAGTTATAAATGCTGCAAAAAAATTCTGCCTACTTTGAACTGGCACTCAAAAGTTTGTGAAATCAACTATTTTTGTTTTTAAGCTTTTAGTAAATTTTTATTGGGCTCCCGGTTCCTTATTAATTTAAACCGAAATCCAGTATGGTAGAGAGGCTTTAAAAAAATTGACTGGCTTAATAATCAAAAACATTGATGACTGAAATTCCTGAAATACGAGTTCCTTAATTTCTTGTGGGAAAAATTGACGCAATCTAGGAGGGGTCAGGGTTTGAAGATGAAATAATAATATTCACATAATGTGAACTTTTTCCAATATTTCTTTACTTGAAAAAAAAAAAAAAAAACAAACCCGTTAGTCGTTGGAATCGATACTAAATATTCGACACCTAACGTCAATGATCCAACAAACATTTGAACAACACTTCATTGAATTTATCTGGAAGAAACAAATTCGAAAAAATTAAAAACAAATTCTGCCAAGTGATAGCTTTTTTTTGTTTCGTTCATTTGACAAAAACTATTATCAAATAATCGTTAATCCACATTCACTAACTAACCATAAACAATCATAAACTAGGTATAAAAGCTAAAAGTCGAGTCGTGCGGCCAATTTCATACCCTTGACGACTGGTATTTGAAAAAAATCAAATAGGACCTGATTTTTTTTAAACTCTGCAAACTTGACGCTTTTTTTAATGTTTGACAGATCATACTATTGAACAAACGTCCTCCGAATAAAACGATTTGCAGTGGCGGTGATAAAAATGGGGCATCATTTCGTGAAATTACCAAGCTCGGGAATAGTACGATATAACAAAAATAGGATTGCAGACGAATTTCCAAATTCTCTTTCGAATGCGCCCAAAAACAGCATGATCGGTAGCATAATTGCTGATAAAAAATTTTGCACAGGTTCAAAATTATGTAAAGTTACTAACGCATTCACGAATTTGACGTGTCTATATATATCATCAAAAACCTCTTGGTCTCTCGAGTTTCTGGTTGCTTGGCTTCTGATTACTGATAACAATGAATCCAGACGCAGCATAGATACGCATTGTACATAAGGATTTTGTTGGATTTAGCGCTGACTTAATCGGTTACATGAAAAAAAAATATTCTATTACTGGCCTTCAAGTTTTAACTGTTCAATTATAAAATAAATAGTGATTACTAAACATTCCACTTGCGGGACTGATAACTACCGAACGACCACCGAGAGATGATTTGGTTAACGAAAAAAGTAAAGTTCAAGTTGTCCGACCAAGTTTACGGAGGTTTGAGCTATTCGGAATTATAAAAACTCTCACTCCACGCGGTGTCTCGAAGGCAAAAAAAATGCTGTTTCTTTTTCAACTTCTTGAATAAAATACGTGGAAGGAATTCCGAATTTTTCGAAGGTGCTCCGCTCAGTCGGTAAAACCCCTATAATGGAATATCCTCACATATTAACCGTTGAATTTAGAATCAGTGTCATAGAAATTTTTTGCACGATAATGCATTCGAATTATCACATGTAAGGTGGAAAATATAGCACGAGGTTGCATATACAATTGCTCCGTTCACTTCGCACTTTCGAAGGTAAATAAAATTTCTCGACCGTTAAGACATCCGAATGTAGATAAAGTTCCAGTTCACACAATATCCCAAAGTGAAAAATGAGCTTTCGCTTACTCCGTATTCACTTGAATAGAATTGGTGGAAGGAAATTCAATTTTTTAGAATCTGTTTTCCTCTGTCGGTAAAATCCATTCAAATGAATTTCCTTACTTATAAACTCTTTCGATCTTTGTTCAGCGCCATCAAAATAATCCCCTGTACAATAACTCATTTAAGTGATTGCATTATGAGGTGGAAATGATAATTTTATTTTCCAGGTAGAGTTTCTGCATTTGATAGATTTATTAATACGGGTTATAAAATCTGGTCGAAATGAAAAAACGGCGTTATCTCCGTAAATTTCATCCTAAGCCATTAAGTTCAACAGACCAACCTCGTGGAAAATTAAATCTTCCATATTTTTTATCTCCATACATTAACGTCTACGATCGATATTTTTCGAGATAACTCTGAATGAAAATTGGTCGGTATGGAAAAGACGCTATTATCTTGTTCGATTCAATTTTTAGCGCCTGCGTCGATGAGAACCAACTTATGAGAAATTCAGATTTCCACATTTTTTTTTTCATATACTATACCAATGAAGGCTATATGGTGAAAAATGAATAAATGATTGATTTCGCATTTTTCATTAATGTTTTAATAATAATGGAAAATAATCGAGTTGAAAAATGTATCTAATGATGATATTTGTTTGCGGGTTCAAAAGGACTACTGATTAAAACCACCAAAATTCATCAGAAGCTATCCAAACTACAAAGATGAAAATCAATGTAATAGTATACCGAAGGTATACGTAATTTTTTTTCAAAAATTAAGGAATTATTTGTACCATTGGTATGCTGTAAAAAAATTTTTTTAAATTAATTTTTAATGATTAATTTTTAATCAAAAAATTTTCACCCGAAGGATTTTAAAAAACGCTCGTTAGATAATAAAGACAGTTTTTATCAAGATTAAAACAAATTCAAGTCCGTATTAGATTAAAAAATACCACAGAAAAAAGTCGTTATATAATAGCAAAAATCCCCTCCCGGGGAAAAAAACTCGGACAAGTACATTGGTGGTCCTTCGTCTGTTCGTAATACAAAAAAAAATCTAACAGAGCACATGAATAAATGATAAAATGAATCTTAAATTATTAAAAATGGTGAAAAATCTGATTTCACAATAAATGTTAATTCGATGAATTTATGTCTACAGAAAAAAAACAGGAATGCAAACTTAAAAAAATTAACTTATCAAGTCGAGAAAAAACCATCTATAATTTGAGCGTTAGAAGTCTTCAAAAGAAATAAAAAAAGGTCGCCATACAAATTACGTGTAGCAGTAAAATTATTGATATCTATACTAGGACAAGTATTTATTGGTCATTCATAAGATATTATCATCGACGTACTAAAAATATTTAACAAAATTATTAAATATTAATATCATATAAAATTATGCTCAAATATGAGTTTAAATAAAATAAATATGGACCTTCGGACCAATATTTATTTTATTGAAATTGATAATTCAAAAATAAATCAAATTAGAAGTGAAATCATGTGAGATTTCGACGGCAGAATCTTATAAGAAAATAAATTCTTCTCGGACTTTCAGGATACACTGGTATCATACACAACATTCAACGTCGACATAATCAGAATAAATTATGTATCAATACGTGTTAAGAGTACTTGTCCGGCCTATCACTTTTTATTCAAATTGCTAACCCAAATGAAAATCAGGAGTTTCTCTGAGAACTTACGCTTCACAAGTACATACTTTTTCATAATAGGTATCGGTTTCAATTTCCCTTTTCAAAATGTAAAGGGTCTTTTGATGGCTAGCCTTCAAGGACTCAACAATAAAACAAATGTACCGTGATTTTTTCGTATAAAATTTGTGTTGTATTGAAACTTTGAATTCAAAATTGACGGTACATTTATAGCCTGCAAGTTTTTTTTGCCCATTGACCACTGGTCACTAAGATCTTCTAGCAATAAATAGTTGCTTTCCAAGGTGTGATCATTTTTATTGCTGGCATTGCAAGTGTTTTGTGAAGGAGTCTGGTGTAGGTGGATAAATATATAAATAATGCGGTAGCCGAGAATTATTATAAAGCGACGAGATAAATCTTTATTGGCGTTGAAGTTAACAAAAAATGCCCGACAATAAGAAAACGACCGCAGAAATTATGCTAATTCTCGAACAGCAAGTTTTCGATAATATGACATTTTTCATTGGCATATTCAACATCGGAGCGCTTGATTGCCATAAATTTCAGATTGAAGTAACATTAAATCGTAAAAAAGTACACGTATCCCTGCGCATTAATCTCACTCCAGGTTGAAGTGATTGGAGGTCAAGCGCTCCGGTCTAATCAAGTTATAGCTGGCAATGTTTTACTGAGTCGCATTTTGAGCAATTGGACAATTGACTGAGCCTTACATATGTGAAATTTTGTGATGACTACAAACACGGTTGCATCCCGTTCAAATCGACGTCCCAGAGTATGGATAATACAAAGGCATCCGGGAATTCGGAGATGGACGATTTTTTTTATGAACTTCTCTCGCTGATAAATAAGGCAAAACTTCATTTCTTATTTGAATTAGCAATTTGAATAAAAAGTGATGGGCCGGACAAGTACTCTTAACACGTATTGATACATAATTTATTCTGATTATGTCGACGTTGAATGTTGTGTATGATACCAGTGTATCCTGAAAGTCCGAGAAGAATTTATTTTCTTATAAGATTCTGCCGTCGAAATCTCACATGATTTCACTTCTAATTTGATTTATTTTTGAATTATCAATTTCAATAAAATAAATATTGGTCCGAAGGTCCATATTTATTTTATTTAAACTCATATTTGAGCATAATTTTATATGATATTAATATTTAATAATTTTGTTAAATATTTTTAGTACGTCGATGATAATATCTTATGAATGACCAATAAATACTTGTCCTAGTATAGATATCAATAATTTTACTGCTACACGTAATTTGTATGGCGACCTTTTTTTATTTCTTTTGAAGACTTCTAACGCTCAAATTATAGATGGTTTTTTCTCGACTTGATAAGTTAATTTTTTTAAGTTTGCATTCCTGTTTTTTTTCTGTAGACATAAATTCATCGAATTAACATTTAATGTGAAATCAGATTTTTCACCATTTTTAATAATTTAAGATCTATTTTATCATTTATTCATGTGCTCTGTTAGATTTTTTTTTGTATTACGAACAGACGAAGGACCACCAATGTACTTGTCCGAGTTTTTTTCCCCGGGAGGGGATTTTTGCTATTATCATATTCAATCCGACGAGGCAACCATACGAAGCTCGACGGAGCAACCATACGAAGCTCGACGGGGCAACCATACGAAGCTCGACGGGGCAAAACAAACGCAGCCCAACAGGGCAATCATACGCAGCCCACCAGGGCAACCCAACAGGGTTAACACACACATACGAACGATCACGATAGTTCAAGACCACGCGTACCATACGCAAATCTGTAACACAAATTGTCAAACATCATTTTACATCGTGGGTTTTTATGCCATCAGGCTTTTCCCACACGAGCCAATAAACAAATCAATAATTCATGGCTCAAAAATCATCGAGTTTCCATTTTCTTGGATAACCCGTTCCAATCCTATACACACGAACATAAAACAAAAAAAAATACGAAGGAACTTCGCGTTGAAGGACTTTCGACCATACATTTTGGTGTCAGAAGTGGGATTCGAACCCACGCCCTCACTTGTGGATGACGAAAAACACAGTTCTACGACATAAGTGCATCGTGTCATAAAAAAAGGGACTCTCTACGACCACTCGCCATCGCCTCCGGACCACCGCGCCTGGTTGCCATCTTCGAAAGACGACCTTTGTCTTCAAAAAAGCTAAGTATTCGACTGTTCATAATTTTACAGCATGAAAATTCTTTCGCTATTCTCAAAATTCTTCACGCGCACTCGAAACGCAACTCGACGTTCGGGCGCACGTGACACAAACCATACCAGGCCCCATTGTTCTCGCGCAAGACGAGCGTCTGGGGCCCAACCGCCACTTCGGCGATGCGTTTACATTACGCAGAGCACCCTCGATCTCGCTTTCTCTCTCTCTTCAAAAAAAAAAAACTGTTACTTTCTTCGCAACACATAGACGAAGAAATTCGTGCCTTCGAAAAAGGGTCAGGCACTTGAGACATAACAGCTACATAACTAGTTAACCGAATTGACAGTCTCGCTTCGACATTCAACGCCTACGCATCTAACCTCCACTCAGTGTTATATACGGTAGAGTTTGGAGTCGCGAGAATATTTCGTGCGATTCTTATCCAAAAACCTAAAAATTCCCCTAGGGAAAAAAAGGTCGGGACAAGTACATTGATGTCCCCTTGTTTCCTGATGATATCAAAAAAGTGTGAAAAAAAATTCCATCAACAAATCATGAATCTTACTGAAAATGATTTCATCACAATTGAAAAAAAAATGCACAAATCAGCAAAAAACATTATTAAAAAAAAAAAAAAATAATAAGTCTGTAATTATTTTTGAAAGTGAAAAAAAAGTTACGTACAGAATTAAAATTTACGATATCATTTCGAGGCCAAGTATTTATTGGTAATTCGGAATATTCATTCCTATGGGATGCATAAAGAACTTGAAACAGTTCTACTAATAAATCAAAAAAGTTACCAAACTACGTGCAGTACCAAAATTCATGATATCAACTCGAGGCCAAGTATTTATTAATAATTCGGAGTATTTATTCCTACGGGACGCATCAAAAAGTTGAAAAAGTTCTGAAGAATTTTTTGTAAAATGCCTAATACAAAAAAAAATCACGTCAAAGGGGAAGTCATTTGTTACTTTATGGTGGTAGAGACTCATAAGAAAATCGATTCGTCTCCGACTTTAAGGATCCCCTGATATCATTCACAACATTCGACGTCGATTGGATCGGTACAAATTATGTTTAAATACGTGTTAAAAGTACTTGTCCGGCCCATCACTTTTTATTCAAATTGCTCATTCAAATCAAAATCAGGGCTCTTGAATCAGGGGAATAAAAATCAGGGAATTGAGAAAAATACTTTCAGGTATTTCGACTTAATTGCATCTAATTGTAAAAATTCGTAATGGAACTTTCCTGTAATATACAAGGGATTTTATTGTGCATCCATGAAAAAATGTACTTCACACAATAAAAATTTCTAACCACCCAGGATAACCCCGCAGATTATATTGCAATGACGACATTTTTTACTCCTCATTTCTTTCAGCGGGCAATTCTATTCGGTATAAGAACCAACCAATACTATTGCTGATAACATTAAACTGATGATACGTTGCATTCCAAGAAATTTTCGAGTTGATTTACGGACACAATTTGATTCAGTTAAAATCATTGTCAAACGTTGAGTTTGACACGAGCGTTTCCTGGAATTCGAAGAAATTTTTTTTTCATGTTGACAGACGCGGTCGCGGCTGGTATTACTATTCCATCGAATTAACACATAGATCAACTTTCTTGATTTGGATTTGAATAAAAAGTGATGGGCCGGACAAGTACTTTTAACACGTATTTAAACATAATTTGTACCGATCCAATCGACGTCGAATGTTGTGAATGATATCAGGGGATCCTTAAAGTCGGAGACGAATCGATTTTCTTATGAGTCTCTACCACCATAAAGTAACAAATGACTTCCCCTTTGACGTGATTTTTTTTTGGATTAGGCATTTTACAAAAAATTCTTCAGAACTTTTTCAACTTTTTGATGCGTCCCGTAGGAATAAATACTCCGAATTATTAATAAATACTTGGCCTCGAGTTGATATCATGAATTTTGGTACTGCACGTAGTTTGGTAACTTTTTTGATTTATTAGTAGAACTGTTTCAAGTTCTTTATGCATCCCATAGGAATGAATATTCCGAATTACCAATAAATACTTGGCCTCAAATGATATCGTAAATGTTAATTCTGTACGTAACTTTTTTTTCACTTTCAAAAATAATTACAGACTTATTATTTTTTTTTTTTTTTAATAATGTTTTTTGCTGATTTGTGCATTTTTTTTTCAATTGTGATGAAATAATTTTCAGTAAGATTCATGATTTTTTGATGGAATTTTTTTTCACACTTTTTTGATATCATCAGGAAACAAGGGGACATCAATGTACTTGTCCCGACCTTTTTTTCCCTAGGGGAATTTTTAGGTTTGATATCACGGCTTTTTTCTCAAAAATTCCGCAATCTTTTTTTGATAATTATAAGATTTTGTTTTAAATTTTTATGGGTTATTTCGTTAGTACATTTTTAAAGATTCTAGGCTCATGGTACAGATATGCCTAATGTAAAAATTGTATATTGCGAACTTTTTTTCGCACCACACAGGGGTAGAGTTCCAGGTGCGTTTTTTGATTAACATGGTATCCCCAAAAGGTCTAATCTACATCCCACCTCTTGCAAATTCGTTGCTAGTTCATCCGTTGTTGGACCGTCTCTGAAAGTTAATACGCGTAACGACTGGGGTTATCGATGAAATTCAAGTCAACATGCTACGTTGAAAAATAAAAATGATAAATGGAAAAACGTTATCTTGGCTTATCTCCAGGGTGATTGGGATTTTTTTCCTGCAACAGTAGTTTCTTTTGTCTCTTTAAGACGGAAAAGCATGGTAGAATTTCGATTTTCAGCCGAGATATGAATTTCAGTTTCTAACATCCAATTTCATTATGAAAACTCGTTTTTTCACGATATTTTTATTAAAAAAACGTTACCTTAGCTTGTTTTCAGGGCGATTGGAATTTTTTCCCTGCAACTTCAGTTTCTTTTGCTCCTTTAAAACGGAAAATCATGGGAGAATCTCGATTTTCAGCCGAGATACGATTTTCAGCTTGTAACATCCAATTTCATTATAAAAACTCATTTTTTCACGAAATTGTAAATGAAAAAACGTTTCTATGGCTTGTCTCCAGAAAGATTGGAAGTTTTTTCCTGCAACTTTAGTTAATTTTGCCCCTTTGAGATGGAAAAGCACGGAAGATTCTCGATTTTTAGGCGAGATACGAATTTCAGCTTGTAACGCATCCAATTTCATTATAAAAACTCGTTTTTTCACGAAATTGTAAATGAAAAAACGTTTCTTTGGCTTGTCTCCAGAAAGATTGGGAGTTTTTTCCCGCAACTTTAGTTAATTTTGCCCCTTTGAGATGGAAAAGCACGGAAGATTCTCGATTTTTAGGCGAGATATGAATTTCGGCTTTTAACATCCAATTTAACCCTTTAGCTGCCATTGTAGCAAATTTGCTACGTCTACTTTCACCCCGCCTGTAAAAACATGAAGACGTTATAGCGGACGAATTAGTTTGCAGTGTTATCAATCCATGCTAGATAGAGCTCCAGGTGCCAGGATAGCTTGAAATTCAAACGTAAACATATGAATCATTTCAATATAGCGATAATGTAGCCGTGAAAATATACGATGCTTGGCATCTGCTGTCCGTTTTCGATCAAAAAAGTAAAAAAATAGACATTCTCGAAATATTTTCTCATGGAATTGGATAAACGAAGCTTGACTAGACACACTAAGCTTTGAAGATTCGTGATTGAATTGGAATAATAGTTCGAACTCAGAGTGTAAAACCGTTCATGCAGGAAATTTTCTACAGTTCGAAAACACTATTTCCCAGGCCCTTATCGATAAAATTATGGTTGAACATTCATGGTCTACCCTTTTTCAGCTATACTACCAGAGGGAATAATTTGAAGCCGTTCAGAAATAGGTGTGGCCGTTAAAGGGTTAAGGATAAAAACTTATTTTTTCACGAAATTATAAAAAAAAATAATTTCACTTTTTAACAATAACGAGGTAAAGTCTTGATATTCTTTATTACCTTTGAAGGAATACCATGAGAATAAGAGGTGTCAGTTTTTCTCATATTCTCGTTGAATTTCAGAGAGTTATAGCAGCATTTTATGGGTACTTCGAAACAACATGTTAGGCAATGCGGACAAATTCAAACCAGAATCCTGCATTAGAAATTAAAATAAGTTATCAAAACTGTCAATTGAGGACAGTTGTATCAGTTGCTTTAGTTTTGCACAAATCTCAATGCTATCTGAACCATGGCGACCTTGGAAGGAATTTTTTTTCGTTGCACACAAAAAATGTTTCAACTTATTATGCCGAATCGAAGCCAAATATGGAACACATGTATGGAAATTTTGCACATGTCGCTTTACAAAATTTTCAAAGTTCATATCCATCTGCTGCATTCCGATGATACATATTTTGATACTTTCAGAAAAAGAGCCTCCGACGACTTGCTGTAACAGATTTTTTCATTCATTTTGCCAAAATAGAGTTTGAAGGGTGTAGAAACATAATGTTCACTCGATCTAACAAAATTGGAAACATTTTGATGTATTCATCGTGTTCTGAAGCCGGAAATTTGTATTCTATCCAAAAATGTTCTTCCGATGACTATTTGTGACCATATTTGAATATCATAATACTACCATCAATGATGAAAAGTGGAAATACTTACAAATAGCACACATGTTTATTCATGAAATTGACAAAGTTTGCAGGTATCCGCTGCATTCCAATTATCTACATTTTGATACTCACAGAAAAAAGCAGCGGAAGACTTTTCAAAACTACTTTTTGAATTTAATATGCCAGAACTAAAGAGGGAGAGCGAAAAAAATACAGCGCACTTCAAACTCAACGGAAATGAGTAGCCGAATACTTTTGTAACAAATTTTTCAATTCATATGCCATAGTCGGAGCCAGAAAGTGGAAATACTTGGCACACAAGCCGCTTCACAGAAATGTCCAAGTTTTTAAGGATCCGCTGTATTTCAAAATGAATCGAAATTTGATACCATCAGAAACAGAGCATCCAAAGACTTTCTGAAATAATTTTTTGCAATATATTATGAGAAAAGTAAAGTAAAAAAGAGTAAAGCATAGTGCACTTTAGACCCAACAAAATTTCGAAGTGTTTTATGTATTTTTCTTAAGATTTTTAAGACAAAAATTCTGATTTTATCCAAAAATGAGCAGCGGAAAACTTTTTATAATAAATTTTTCAATCCATAATGCCAAAATTAGAGAGAAAAAGTGAAAATCTATGGCTCATATGTTGCTTCAAGAAATTTTTTAAAGTTGTAGGTATTCATTGCATTCCGATGACAGAATTTTTCATATTATCAGAAAAAGGGTATCCGAAGACTTCTCCCGAAACAACTTTTTATATCAAGAGACTCGGTAGAGTCTCGGGACAAGTACATTGACAGCTCTGTCGTCTGCTGGCCCGAGGCTCGCCGAGACTATACTTTCTCGAAACAAAACTTTTCACGGTGGTGGGGGTAAAATCGGCATGTCATTTTATTGAATTATGAAGCTCAGAAGCAGTTAAGGAACTTAAAAATTGAACTTTTAGCTAATTAAGAAATTCTTATTCGAATGAGCCCAAAATCAGCTTGATTCGTGCCGTAATTGCTGAGAAAAAACTTTGCACGGGCTTAAGATTATGCAAAAGTTACCAACACATTCAGGATTTTGACGTATCTGTATACGCGTACTGACCGCTACAGACAAAGGCTCCGTGTCCTCCATGATCACCAATCCTCGGTGAGAGAATTCTCGTTCCAACCAATGAGCGTTAAGAAAACTCCTCGGCCAATTATGTTGGAGCTACGAACTAGCTTGCGTGATGTACTTTCATCGCGCTGATCGAAGGGATCGGCGATGACAGCTAGACAATATGGCTGCGCCCGGGTTGTTGTGCGTGTGTTTTCGCCGCGGTTTCAATTTTACGATAATTGTAAAATTACAGTTATTTTTGTGTTCTCGATGCTTCGTGTGCGTTCGTTCGCGACCAGTGAATCAGTGTGTGTAGTGTGATATCAATTTAAAGTGTGTAAAAATAATTATAAACGTCTTATTATTCGAGTTAATGATTTCGATGTGAAAAGTCGACGGTGTGAACGAAACTCTTCAGGTTTCCTTTGAGTTAATTAATAATATTAATTCCTAACAACTCTTCACACCGAAGGGCGATCAATATTGCACGCATTTCTGTCGCGTACAATTAAACGAAGTAAAATATAACCTGCAATGTATGTGTGATATATATCGTTCGGTAATATTTTATAAAAGTTTGATCGGAGTTTCAAAAATAGTGCGGGATCTGCGAGTTGAAAATTATTTCGAAGCTCAGTGTATGAAATATGTGTTAAGCATTTAATTTATTCGTCTTCAATTCGTCGTTTGAAATTATCGAAATAAAAATGTGTGCTAACCTAATTATACGTCTGTCGAAAATATTTTTAAAGTGTTTTGATTACCTATAGCTGCGAGAAATGTATAGGTTCGTTAACCTATGACTTGGAATCAGAAATTTCATTTGAAAAACATGGAGTTATTGTATACATTCTGATGAATTCAAATAAAAAAACGAAATAAATGTGTGCTCATTAGTTCTCGTGTCATCATTGTCTGATAATTAAGTTGTCATATTTTTCTACATATGTTCATCAATCCAAATAAACCATCGAAAACTTGGATCAAATAAATGCGTGCTAATTGAGATGATTATGTTATCATTATTTCAATTACTTGTCATATTTTTCTAGATTCAGTTCGGTCGTGCCCTTTGGTCTATTTTTTTTCTCATGGGCACGCACTCTATCAGTACCAAGTTTCATCAATTGATTGGAAAATATGTGCGCTGCACATTTCTACTTCTTCACTTTCATTGCGGCAACATGAATTGAAAGATTCAAAACAAAAAGTCTTTAGCGATGCTCATTGATAGATGAGATAAAAATGTTTGTCATTGTGATGTAATGGATACATCCAGAATTTATCCTAGAATCTTAAGTTATTCACTTCCTGCTTCGTTCATTGGACAAGAATTCAAAAAGTTATTTTAAAAAGACTACCGATGCTTTTTTTCTAATGGGTATAAAAATTTGTGTCGCTAAGATGCAGCGGTCACCTACAAAGTTTGACAACTTTATGAAGTGACGTGTACGTTGAGTATTTCCATGTGTTGTGTGTGAATGTGGCACTATCAATTGAAATATTCATTACAAATAGCCTTCGGTTGATTATTTTTCAATGCAATTAAAATTTTTGTCTGGGAATGGCCATGAAAACATGCAAAATTTCTCAATTTTGTTAGACCCGATGTGCGATATGTTCTTTCATTTCTTTTGTTCCGATGTATCATAATAAACTTAAAAAAGAAAAAAGAAAAAGAGGAAGTCGTCGGGTGCTGTTTTTCTGATAATATCAAAATTTGTGTCATCGGTATACAGCGGTACCTGCAAACTGTGAAACATCTGCGGAGCGGCATGGGTACCAAGTATTTCCACTCTTCAGCTCCGACTGTGGCATATATGAATTGAAAAACTCGTTACAAAAGTCTTCAGCGGTTTCTGAATAGCTGCGATAGCAATTGCTGTCTTTGAAACCCCATCGATGCATGGAAAAGTTTTGAATTCTGTCAGACTTAAAGTTCGCTGTGCTTATTTTGCTTTCTCTCTTTAGTTCTAGCATTATGAATTTCAAAAGACATTTCAAATAGATTTTCGCTGCTATTATTCCATTATTAGTAAAATCCATTTACTCGTATTTCAACTTTTCAGATTTGATTGTGGTAATAAGAGATTGAAAGATTATTATAAAAAGTCATCGGATGCACATTTTTGAATGGAATAAAAATTTCGGGCTTTAGAACGGAATCAATATATCCAAAAAATTTCAAGTTTGTTGGACCAAAGTACGTTCTGCTTTTTCACTTCCCTGCTCAAAAATCATTATAAATTTAAAGACAGGCAAAAGTCAAGATGGAAAGGTCAATTTTATATAGCGCTCGCAGCACTTCTAGAAATAATGATCTGATTATCAGTAATGTTCCCAGGGTCAGCTAAAGCTAGATCGAGTATCATTCATCAATTGAGTGATTATAATAAGAAAAAATATAATTTCGAGGAAATTGCCATCGGTCGATAACAAGTGGTCATAGTACATGATGGGACGCGGCAGGATTTCCCCGTTTTCACGCTATCATGTATTTCCTCTTGTATTTGGTTAATTGATTTTTCGTTTACTGCACTTTACTTTAACTTGACAACGTCATTTTTTACTTTCATGTGATGATTCTTTTTACTTCACTTTTGCTATACTTCACGTAAATACTTGATTTTACGTTTTACGTTGAGTTTGTTTGTTTAATAATGTTGTAAAAAAAACCATTGCCAAAATGACTTTTATCGTGATAACGATGATACATTATTATAGGCTCAGTAATAAACACGTTTCTATGTAATCAATTCCTCAAAAAAGACAATCTTATTCTTGAGCTTTGAAATGCGATCTTCTGCCAATTCCGTCAAATCCGAAATCCTCAAATTGTTACTTTCGATTTCACGAGAAATTGAGTCTTTGAAAATCTGTGTATCTGTGATCGTACGATGTGATCTCGTTTTATGTCTTACGCCGAAAAGTTAAAAAAATTTCCGTTCAATCGACCAATCAGAGCGTTTTTATCGCTTGCCTTGGAGTTAATATATGTTAAATCAGTATGGTAGCAAAACTAATTACCAAACAAGCAACGCAAAGCGATTTCCTATAGAATAACGGTCGGTGGAATAAAATTAGTTGCAGAAAAAACATTTGACCTACTGGGTTTATTCTATCAGCTGACTGAACATTGAATTTTTTCAAATGTTATTGAATGATTAATTAGATGATGGTAAAACTTATTACCAACCAAGCACCACCAAGCGATTTTCTATTGAATAACGGTCAGCGAAATAAAATTAGTTGAAAAAAAAAATATTTGGCTGACTGGGTTTATTTTATCAGCTGACTGAATGTTGAATTTGAAAAAAAAAATATTTCATGACTAGTGATAACAAAAGTTGTAACTTGTCAATTTATAACCACCAAGCAACTCTACATTGATAAAACATGTCATCGGAATCATTTTACATAAAATTGACTTTGGCTGGTTAACTTTATGATAGAGCTAGTAATTAATCATTTATTAATAATGACAAATAACTAATCATTTTATTAACGCTACCATTAACCACCACATAACAACCTAGCGAGCCTATTTGATAAAAAGTCAAGAATCCAAAGTTGCCTGGTCAATTTTACGGAATTCTGATTACTTTTAAGAAAATTTTGAGAAAAGAAGCTTGAAATAAATTCATCGGGCCGGCGCACCACGTGCTTCGATTTTTCATAAGAATAAGGCATAAAAAAAAACTCCGTTAGATATTGTTTCACATCGACCGAAAAACAATCCCACAGATATGCCGCCAACGTATTTTTGTGGACTACAAACTACCAAAAAAGTTTCTAGAGGCAAATAGCTTTGATCAACCGTTCAATAGTTAAAACCGTTTAAAGATTAGGGTGTATTGAAAAAATCTCTTTTTTCCGAGCTCCACAAGCAATTTTTTCCCTATCATGCCAAAAGACCAAGTTAGCCAAAAGGAGAACTTGAAATAAAATTTTTCGGACCGACGCATCACGTGCTTCGATTTCCCGTAAGAATAACTTGAAAAAAAAACTATGTTATGTTAGATGTTGTTTCAAATCGGCCTAAAAAAACATTTTCACAGATATGCCGCGTATTTTTGTATGGAATAAAATTCCCTACAAAAAAAGTTCGAAAATTATCTTTTGCCATAATATGAATAAAAGTGCTAGTGGAGCTCGGAAAAAAAAGGATTTTCGATACATCCTAATTTTTAAACGGTTATAACTAATAAACGGTTGATCTGAACTATTTCGCTCCAGAAACTTTTTTTTTGTAGGGATTGTTATTATGTACAAAAATACATCAGCGGAACATCTGTGAAAATTTCTTTTCGCGCGATGTAAACCAATATCGAACGGAGTTTTTTTTTTCAAGTGTCATTCTTATGGACAATCGAAGCACGCAGTGCGCCGGCGCGAAAAATTTATTTCAAGTTTTCCTTTTGGCTAACTACATCTTTTGGCATAATATGGAAAAATTTGTTTGTGGAATTCGAAAAAAAAAGATTTTTTCGATACATCTTAGGAATCTAAAAAAAACATTTAAACGTTAGGTTATCTAGACGATAACCCACGTATAATTGGTCCCTTACAAGAATTAATAGTCAAAAAATGAATGAAAAAGGTCGCCATCTAAGTTACATGCTGCATGAAAAATTTATGATATCAATACTAGCCCAAGTATTTGTTGGTAATTCAGAAAATTTATTTCTACGAAACAAAACAGGAATTAAGAGATTAAAAACTCAGCCGTATCAAGATGAGCAAAAAACCTCTTATGATTGCTGTCTTAGGAGAATTACTTTACTGAAAAATTAATAAAAAGGTCACTATCCCAGTTGCGTGCAGCTGTAACAATTAGGATATCAATACGAAGACAAGTATTTTTTTGATGATTAAGAAGATATTAACATCGACGTATACTAAAAATACTTAACAAAATGATTAACTTTTAATATTAAAATTGCAATTCAAATGGAAATCCAATTAAAGGTGAAGTCATGCGTTACTTTTAAGCAGCAGAAACTTGTAAGAAAATATTCTTCTCCGAATTTCAGAATACCCTGGTATCATACACGACATTCGACGTCGATTCAATCGGAATGAATTATGTTTTAATACGTTTCAGGAGTACTTGTACAGCCCATCACTTTTTAATCAAATTGCTAATTCAAATAAAAATCTAGGGTCTCTGTCAAAACTCAAATATCACAAGTATGTACATTGAGCAAATCAAAAAGTAAAAGTTACCGTTACCATATAGATACCGTGGACGACCTTGAATGGTTGCGAAATTCTATAGAGCATAGTGTATATTTATATAGAACGAAATAGATTTCCTTGTAATAGAGATGGGATTGTATTTTAATTTCATCCAAATATAAAGTGGGCAAGGTAAAATTTACCGAACATTCAAGGTCGTCTCCAGTTTCTATTACGGTAATGGTAATTTTTACCTTTTAATCCTCTCTTTGTACGTTTTCATTGTTGGTGACGACTTCAATTGCCCTTTTCTCAACAATATCTTCATCGCTAGCCCTGAAGGACTCGAAATAAAATGAACTAACCAAGATGGCGTTGTATGAAGCTTGGATTATGTGAAAACTTTAGATTCAACTTTAATGCTCTATCCGTGGCGTACATTGATCTTTTAAACATTTACCACTGGTAATTTGAATATTTTACTAATAAATAGTAGCTTTCGATCGTGTGATATATTTTAATACTGACAATACAAGTTTTCAATATAGAATGTTAACGTTAGACATGTTTGTACTATCAGCATAGAATCTTTAAAAATGTACTAACAAAGTATCTTATAGAAATTCAAACCAAAGTCCTTTTGCTATCAAAACAAGATTGAAGAAGTTTTGAGAAAAAAGACGTGATATAAAACCCAAAAGTTCCCCTAGGGAAAAAAAGGTCAGGACAAGTACATTGACGGTTGCTTCTTTTCTGATGATATCGAAACAAGTGTGGAAAAAAAATTTTCCATAAAATAAGAATTGTGAAAAAAAATTCCATAAAAAAAAATCATGAACCTTGCTGAAAATTATTTCACCACAATTGAAAAAAAATTTACGAATTAGTAGAAAACGTATTTAAAATAAAAAAATAAATTTGTAATTATTTTGTAAAGTAGAAAAAAATTGAAATAGAATGTGAAAAAATGTTGAATAAACCACTCGAAATAATTGCGAACAAAAATAACCGAAAAATGTCGCTAGGATACATTTTTAAAACCGATGACCCATTTTTCTCATCTTATTCTAAAGGAGGATCGACTAAATGAGTTTAAAAAGTTTCCATCGAAGTTACGTGCAGCATTAAAATTTATGATATCATTTCGAGGACAAGTATTTATTTGTGATTCGGAATATTCATTTCTATGGGACGCATCAGAAACTTGAAAAAGTAGAAAAGAATCAAAAAAGTTATCATCTAATTGTAAGTTACGTGCAGCACTAAAAATTATGATATCAATTCGAGGACAAGTATTTTATTTTATCAGTAATTTGCAATTTTGCCATTATGAAACTATGTTTCCATAAGGGTTGAGAATACGTCCAGCTCAGGACGTCTGATCGAAATTACTAAAAATGAACAACCATAAAAAATCCCAAAATCTTGCTTTCCGACAACTAGAACCATACCAACCCATTTTTTAAAAACATATTTCGGTCCAAGGAACAGTGAAGTCATGAGTTACTTTGTGACAGCAGAAACGTATAAGAAATCTTTCTGCCCATGACTTTTTGGTAAAATGGCTGATTCAAAAAAATCACATCGAAGGGGAAGTCATTTGTTACTTTATGGTGGTAGAGACTTATAAGAAAATCGATTCGTCCCGTACTTTAAGAATCCCCTGATATCATTCACAACATTTAACGTCAATTGGATCGGTACAAATTATGTTTAAATACGTGTTAAAAGTACTTGTCCGGCCCATCACTTTTTATTCAAATTGCTCATTCAAATGAAAATCGTCTCTTAATATAAGAAAAAAAATTTACTTTGAATTCCAGGAAACGCTCATGTCATACTCAACGTTTAATGATTTTAACCGGATCAAATTGTGTCCGCGAATGAACTCGAAAATTTATTGAAATGCGACGTATTTTCGGTTTAATGTTCTCAGCAATAATATAGGTTGTTTCTTATGTCGAATAGAATTTTCCCGCTAGAAGAATCGAAGAGTAAAAAATGCCGTCATTGCAATATAATCTAAAGGGCTACCGAATCAAATTGTGTACGTGAATAAACTCGATAACTTCCTTATATGCGACTTATTATCAGTTTAATGTTCTCAGCAATATAGTATAGGTTGGTTCTTATACCGAATAGAATTTATCCGCTGAAAGAAATTAGAAGTAAAAAATGCCTCCATTGCAATGTAATTTGAGGGGTTATCCTAGATAGTTAGAAATTTTCATTGTCCTAAGAGCATTTTTTGATGGACGACCAATAATATCCCTTGTATATTACAGAAAAGTTCCATTACATTTTTTTTACAATTGATACAATTAAGTTAAAATACCTGGAGGTATTTTTCTCAATTTCCTGATTTGAAGCAATTTGAATTGCTTCAATTTTTTCAACTTTGATGAGCAATTTGAATAAAAAGTGATGGGCCGGACAAGTACTTTTAACACGTATTTAAACATAATTTGTACCGATCCAATTGACGTTAAATGTTGTGAATGATATCAGGGGATTCTTAAAGTACGGGACGAATCGATTTTCTTATAAGTCTCTACCACCATAAAGTAACAAATGACTTCCCCTTCGATGTGATTTTTTTGAATCAGCCATTTTACCAAAAAGTCATGGGCAGAAAGATTTCTTATACGTTTCTGCTGTCACAAAGTAACTCATGACTTCATTGTTCCTTGGACCGAAATATGTTTTTAAAAAATGGGTTGGTATGGTTCTAGTTGTCGGAAAGCAAGATTTTGGGATTTTTTATGGTTGTTCATTTTTAGTAATTTCGATCAGACGTCCTGAGCTGGACGTATTCTCAACCCTTATGGAAACATAGTTTCATAATGGCAAAATTGCAAATTACTGATAAAATAAAATACTTGTCCTCGAATTGATATCATAATTTTTAGTGCTGCACGTAACTTACAATTAGATGATAACTTTTTTGATTCTTTTCTACTTTTTCAAGTTTCTGATGCGTCCCATAGAAATGAATATTCCGAATCACAAATAAATACTTGTCCTCGAAATGATATCATAAATTTTAATGCTGCACGTAACTTCGATGGAAACTTTTTAAACTCATTTAGTCGATCCTCCTTTAGAATAAGATGAGAAAAATGGGTCATCGGTTTTAAAAATGTATCCTAGCGACATTTTTCGGTTATTTTTGTTCGCAATTATTTCGAGTGGTTTATTCAACATTTTTTCACATTCTATTTCAATTTTTTTCTACTTTACAAAATAATTACAAATTTATTTTTTTATTTTAAATACGTTTTCTACTAATTCGTAAATTTTTTTTCAATTGTGGTGAAATAATTTTCAGCAAGGTTCATGATTTTTTTTTATGGAATTTTTTTTCACAATTCTTATTTTATGGAAAATTTTTTTTCCACACTTGTTTCGATATCATCAGAAAAGAAGCAACCGTCAATGTACTTGTCCTGACCTTTTTTTCCCTAGGGGAACTTTTGGGTTTTTTATTATACCACAAGTAAAAGGGGAAAATGGAAAAACAAACATAGTGCACTTCATCCCAGCAAAATTCAGAAAATTGAGATGTATTTATTGCATTTTGGCAACAGAACATCCATGACTCATATGGTGCTTCACAAAGTTTTCAAAAGTTGTAGGTATTCTTGACATAACGCACTTCAGTCCAACGAAATTGGAAAATTTTTTATCTGTCCATTCCGTTTTCAAGCCAGATATTTCCATCCTATCCAAAAATATGCCTTCGATGACTTTTTATGATAGTTTTTCAAACTCTTATTACCACAATCAAATCTAAAAAGCGAAAATACTTACAATTAGCACACATGTCGCTGCAAAAAATTTCCAAAGTTTGCAGGTGTCCGCTGCATTCTAATTATTTAGTTTTTGATACTAATAGAATAAAAACAGTGGAAAACAATTTGAAACCACTTGTCCAAGTCTTCGTGCCAGTACTAAAGAAGGAAAGCAAAAAAACACAGCGTACTTCAAGTCCGACAGGATTCAAAACTTTTTCAGGTATCGATGGGGTTTTAAAGACAGCAATTTAGATCCTAGCTGTTCAAGAACAAGCCGCTGATGATTTTTATCACAAGTTTCCCAATTTATATGTCACAGTTGGAGCCGAAGAGTGGAAATACTTGGTACACATGTCGCTTGACAGAAATTGCAAAGTTTATAGGTATCCGCTGTCGATGATACAAATTTTGATACAATCGAAAAACAGCACCTGACGACTTCCTCAGACCAGTTTTCCAAATTTATTATGACACATTTGCAGAAGAAAAATGAAAGAATATAGCGCACTTTGAGTCTTACAAAATTCAGAAACTTGGTATGTCTACGCAGCCATTCACAGACAAAAATTTTGATAGCATCGAAACATGATAAGCCGAAGGCTTTTTGTAATGCATTTATCAATTGCTCATGAATAGTGTAATCACTGAACATAAATATTCCTGTATGAAGATGTGAAACACTGTAGGTGCTCGCTACATCTCAGCAATACAAATTTTGATACCATCAGAAACAGAGCACCCGAAGACTTTTCAATATAACTTTTTGAATTCATTATGCACAATCAGAGCAAAAGTGAATAACTGAGCATACACTGGACAGAACAGATTTTTATCTCATCTATCAATGAGCGACTGAAGTCTTTTTGTTACAAATCTATGAACTCATGTTGCCACATTGGAATCGAAAAACAAAGAAATGCACAGCATACATGTGTCCAACAAACTGATGAATCATGGTTTTAATACACTGCATACGGATGAGAGGACATAAATGGACGAAACTGAATAACGAAAAAGACGACAGCTTGTTAGATAACGATGACACAATAAATCCAACTAGCACACATTTATTTTGATTTTTTATTCGAATTTATCAATATACATACAATAATAGCAAGTTCCCAAAATAACATTTCTGATTCGAAGTTATAGGTTAACGAACCTATATTTTTCGCGGCTCGGTAATCAAAACACTTTATAAATATTTTTCACAGACGTGTAGCACACATTTATTTCGATTTTTTATTCGAATACATCAATGTTGATATAATGATTACGTGTTTGCAAAATAAAATTTCTGATTCGAAATTATAGGTTAACCTATAGATTTCTCGCGGCTGGGTAATTAAATCACTTGATAAATATTTTTCACGAACGTATAATTTTATCCTATAAATTTAAGCTTAACACTTAATCGTACACTGAACTACGAAATAATTTCAAACTCGCACATCCCGCACTGTTTATGAGACACTGATGAAACTTTTTAAAATATAAGGAGGGCTTCACTTCTGAATTCGAGTGCTGTTGACACCGTCGTAAAGTTAGCCCCAGGGACATGAGGCCTTTGATAGTATTATATATATATGGGTGTCGTCAGAATCAACCAATCAGAAACTCGAGAGACACTTTCAGGCGGCTTTGGTGTTGTATACAGACACGTCTGATTCTTGAATGTGTAGGTGACTTTTGCGTGATTTTGAGCCCGTGCAAAGTGTTTTCTCAGCATTTACGTCACCGATCGTGCTAAATTTGGGCTCATTCGAAAGATAATTTCTGAATGAATCTCCAGTTCAATTTTCAAGGCCCCAAACGACTTGTGAGCTTCGAAAACGAACAAAATGATGTGCCAATTTTACCCCCACCACCGCGAAAAGTTTTGTTTCGAGAAAGTATAGTCTCGGCGAGCCTCGGGCCAGCAGACGATAAAGCTGTCAATATATCAAGAGACTCGGTAGAGTCTCGGGACAAGTACATTGACAGCCCTGTCGTCTGCTGGCCCGAGCTCGCCGAGACTATAGTTTCTCTGAATAAATCGATTCGCGGTGGTGGGGTAAAAATCGGCATGTCATTTTATTGAATTACGAAGCTCAGAAGCAATTGAGGAACTTAAAAATTGAACTTTTAGCTAATTATGAAATTCTCTTTCGATTGCGCCCAAAATCAGCATGATCGGTCGCGTAATTGCTGAGAAAAAACTTTGCACGGGCTCAAGATTATGCAAAAGTGACTAACACATTCAAGAATTGACTCGTCTGTATATAACACCATCAGAGGCATTTTGATGCCTCTCGATTTTCTGATTGGTTGGTCTGACGCACGCATACTCAGTGAAACGTAGCAGCCTACACAGCAGCATGAAAAAATTCGAAAAACGATAGACGGGTGTCAGTGTCATAATAAAATGAAACCAGCCGCGATTTGATAAAAAGTACAGTTAATGAGTGATAAAAAATAATAGAAAAAAAATAAACGTTCTTTAGAAATCACGGTTATGTTGTTGCAGTGAACTTTTACACCGTGTTAGAATCCGTATCCCGATTAACCTTTTACACTGAGAGAAATGAATCGTTATCAACAAATTTTTTGTTGGGTCTATCTATTTATTTTATTAAAATTGGTGGTGTGGTGTCATAATATTAAGAAAACCTGACGTACATAATAAACATCAAAAAAGTTATTCAAGTGCCATCAATATTTAAAAGCGTTTTTATTACCCAGCTGCGATAAATCTAGGTTAACCTAAAACTTGGAGTCAGAAATTTCATTTCGGGAACCCGCAATTATTGTACATATGTATTGATTTATTGATGAATTCGAATAAAAAATCACAATAAATGTGTGCTGATTATATTTATTGTTTCATCATTATCTATTGAACTGTCATATTTTTTAACTCCAGACTGCCCGCAGAGCAAAAAGACGGGAGTTATCTTTATTCAATTTGGTCGTGCCCTTTGGTCCATTTATTTCCGCATCGACACGCGGTGTACGATGTCAAGTTTCACCAGTTTGCTGGAAAATGTGTTTGCTGTGCAATTATACTTCTTTGCTTCCACTGCGGCAACATAAGTTGAAAAATTTGTTACAAAAAGACTTTAGTTGCTCGTTAATTGACAGGATAAAATTGTTTCTCATTGTGACCTAATGAATACACCCGAACTTTAAGAAATGTTTTGGGTTCAGTGTATGCCAAATTATTCACTTTCCGCTCCGATTGTGTATAATGATATCTAAAAGTTGTTTTGAAAAGTCTTCGGGTGCTTTTTTTCTGAGAGTATCAAAATTGGTATCGGTGAGATGCAGCGAGCACCTACAAAGTTTCACAACTTTATGAAGCGACCAGTACATTGAGTTTTCCCACTTTCCATCTCTTATTGTAGAATTATTGATTTATGAATTCATAACAAAAAGTCTTTGACTGCTTACTTTTCGATGCGCTTAAAATTTTATCTGCGAATAGCCACGGAAACGACAGAAATTACTGAATTTCGTTGGACTCAATGTGCACTATGTTCATTCACTTTCCTTTACTACATGTGTCATTAGGAATTTAAAAAAAATATTTCATGAAGTCATCACCGGGTACTTTTTCTTCAGTAGGATCAAATTTCTGTCATCGGTATGCAGCGGATACCTATAAAGTTTAGAATTTCTGCGAAGCGACATGTGTACCAAGTATTTCCACTTTTTGGCTCCAACTGTGACATATGAATTGGGAAACTTGTTATGAAAGTCTTCAGCGGCTTGTTCTTGAACAGCTAGGATCGAAATTGCTGTCTTTGAAACCCCATCACCGATGCCTGAAAAAGTTTTGAATTCTGTTGGACTTGAAGTGCGCTGTGTTTTTTTGCATTCCTTCTTCAGTACTGGCATGAAGAATTGGAAAAGTGGTTTCAAATGGTTTTCTGTTGTTTTTATTCTATTAGTATCGAAAACTAGATAAGTAGAATGCAGCGGACACCTGCAAACTTTGGAAATTTTTTGCAGCGACAAGTGTGCTAAGTATTTCCGCTGTTCAGATTTGATTGTGGTAATGAGAGTTTGAAAAACTATTATAAAAAGTCACGGAGGCACATTTTTGGATGGGATTGAAATTTCTGGCTTGAAAACGGAAGTTGTTTCGGGGGAAGTCTTCGGATACTTTTTTTCTGATGATATGAAAAATTCTGTAATCAGAATGCAACGAATACATACAACTTTTGAAAATTTCTTGAAGCAACATATGAAGCATTGGAATACAGCGGATACCTACAAACTTGGACATTTCTGTGAAGCGGCTTGTGTGCCAAGTGTCTTCACTTTTTAGCTTCAACTATGGCATATGAATTAAAAAATTTGTTACAAATGTCATCGGCTACTCATTTTCGTTAAGCTTGGAGTGCGCTGTATTTTTTAGCTCACCCTCTTGAGTTCTGACATATTTAATTCAAAAAGTCTTTCGCTGCTTTTTTTCTGTGAGTATCAAAAAGTAGATAATTGGAATTCAGCAGATAACTGCAAACTTTGATAATTTCGTGAAGTAACATGTGTACTATATGTAAGTATTCCCACTTTTCACCGTTGATGGTAGTATTATGATATTCAAATATGATCACAAAATGTCATCGGAAGAACATTTTTGGATAGAATACGAATTTCCGTCTTCAGAAAATGATGAATCTATCAAAATGTTTCCAATTTTGTTATTTCGAGTGACCATTATGATTTGTCACCCTTCGACTTCTATTTTGGCAAAATGAATTAAAAAATCTGTTTCAGCAATCAATCATCGCTCTTTTTCCGGAAGTATCAAAATATGTATCATCGGAATGCAGCAGATTTTTGGCTTCGATTCGGCATAATAAATTGAAACATTTTTTATGTTCAATAAGTTCCTTCCATGGTCGCTATGTTTCTGGTTGCATTGAGATTTGTGCGAGACTAATGCAACTGATACAACTGTCCTTATCTGATAGTTTTAATGACTTAATTTAATTGCTAAGGTAGGATTCTGGTTTAAATTTGTCCGCATTGCCTAATATGTTGTTTTGGAGTACCCATAAAATTCTGCTATAACTCTTTGAAACTCAACGAGAATATGATAAAAACTGACACCTCTTATTCTCATGGTATTCCTTCAAAGGTAATGAAGAATATCAAGACATTACCTCGTTGTTGACAAAAAGTGAAATTATTATTTTTTTTTTTTTAATAATTTCGTGAAAAAAAGAGTTTTTATCCTGAAATTGGATGTTAGATGTTAGAAGCCGAAATTAATAAATCGCAAAAATCCCCTCACGGGGAAAAAACGTGGACAAGTACATTGGTGGTCCCTTGTTTCCCTATGATATTAAAAAAAATCCAAAACGCCGCTTAGAAGAATACAAAAAAAGTTACAAAATAAGTTAAGATCTGTTGAAATATACGTGGCCGAATTCGGGAAGCTTTACTGCGTTTCAATAAATTTTCAAATACGGTTTAATGTTGATAGAAAAAATAATAAAGTTCGGAAATTCAACTATGTCACCAACCAAATTGCAAACGTAAAAAAATTAGATTGTACAAAAATCTCTGAACGAAGTACTTGGCGAGAATTTTTCCATGAAATTAGCGTAGTGTATAGATCATGATCACGAACTCGCCAAGTACTTCGTTCAGAATTTTTGTACAATCTAATTTTTTTACGTTTGCAATTTGGTTGGTGACATAGTTGAATTTCCGAACTTTATTATTTTTTCTATCAACATTAAACCGTATTTGAAAATTTATTGAAACGCAGTAAAGCTTCCCGAATTCGGCCACGTATATTTCAACAGATCTTAACTTATTTTGTAACTTTTTTTGTATTCTTCTAAGCGGCGTTTTGGATTTTTTTTAATATCATAGGGAAACAAGGGACCACCAATGTACTTGTCCACGTTTTTTCCCCGTGAGGGGATTTTTGCGATTTGTACTTGTCCCGAGACTCTACCGAGTCTCTTGATACAAATCGAATTAAAATGAGTGCACGTGTGAAATTCATTAATCAAAAACGCGCAACGTTGAAAGCGCAAATAACAAAACTCGAAACAGTCGCGGAAGACCCCAGTTCGGAATCCGCGAATTTGAAAGTGCGTTTAGATCGTCTCAAAGAACTATTTCGTGTCTACGAAGAATTGCATGACGAGCTCGCGCTGTTAGTGGACCCCGATAGTGAGTGGTTAAGCGAGTTCGACGCGTTACAAAATCGATTTTACGCGCTCGTGACAAAAATCGAAGCGATCGTCGTACCAATAGCACAGGTTCCCGTCGGCGGATTAAACGTGACATCGATTCCGATCGATGGCATACGTCGTTTAAAATTACCGGTCGCGGATCTCCCCAAATTCGACGGCGACATCGAAAAATGGTTGTCGTTCAAAAATACTTTCGTCACGATGATTGATTCGCGCGTAGACATCACGAACGTGCAAAAATTTCTTTATTTGAAAAATTGCCTCGAAGGCGACGCGCTGAATAAGATTCTAATATACAATGTGAGCGAAGAAAATTACGAAACGGCTTGGAAATTGCTCTTAGACTCGTACGATAAAATCCGCATTTTAGTCGTGAAACATCTCGACGCGATTCTCGAGTTGCCGGTTCAAACAAAGGCAACTCATAAAGGGTTGACCAGACTCGTCGACGATATGCGTCAACACATAAACATGCTCGCGTCGATGAATGTAAAGCCGGACGAACATTTGTTGGTGCGGATAATCGAACGCGCGTTACCCCACAACATTCGGGCCAAATGGGAGGAAACTCTCAACTTAGACGGCTCGCCAACGCTCGACGAAATTTATAAATTCGTCTCGGAAACCGCGTTTCGACTTTTTACGATCGAACAAGATCCGTCGCGCTCGAAACAAGAAAACAATAAAAAACGATCGTTCTCCGGTAAGGAACACGGCGGTACAAAGACGCGAAAGGGGGAAAACGGCGCGCGCGCGCTAATGACCGGTACGTCTTCCAAATGTGTCATTTGCAAAAAGGAAAAACACCCCGCGTATTATTGTCGCGAGCTACGAAACATGAACGTCTAGCAACGATGGGACATTGTGTCAAAATCAAAATTGTGCAAAAACTGTTTGGGTTCGCACAGCGGTGCTTGTAAATGGTCGCATTGCAAGAAATGCCCACGATTCCATAACACGCTTCTACACAACGACGCTTCAACCGCACGCGCAACTCAGGACGCAACGGCACAGGGTAGCTCGAACGACGCAAACTCAAAGCTAAACTCTACACATTTAAACGCGCTAGCACACAGCTTTGCGTCCCAAGTATTGCAATCACAATTGATGCTCAGCGCTCAAATACGCGTAAAGGATTCAAGCGGTCAATTTAAAAAATGTCGCGCGTTGTTAGATACGTGCGCAACCGCACATTTTATTACGGAAGATCTCGTCAAACAATTGAAGTTACCTACGCGTGCATGCTCGCTTACCGTCGGAATGATCGACAATACGAATACGATTTCCAGTGGAATGGTTGAGTGTACGTTTTACTCGATCCACGGTGACTTCAAAAAAACTCTGGCCTTTTTAATTATTCCGAAAATCGCCGATCACATACCGAATGAAATATTCCCTCGCGAATTGATCGATATTCCAAAAAATATAAAATTAGCCGATCCACAATTCCATTTGCCGCAAAAAATAGACATTCTTTTAGGATCAGGAGTCACATTATCGTTGTTGTCGATCGGACAATGCGATCTGTCTCGCGACGGCTGCGATCTTTTCCTACAAAAGACACAGCTCGGTTGGGCTATTGCCGGTGGAAGAAAGAATAATGAACTCGCGAATCGAGCTTCCTGTCAACTAACCGAATTGAAGGAGCAAATCGAAAAATTTTGGTTGCTAGCGGACGCGAACGCGTGTCAAATCAAGTTATCAGAGAATACAGATTGCGAAACACATTTTAATCGAAACACGACTCGTGAAGCTTCGGGACGGTACATCGTTCGTCTACCTTTCCGCAGTGCAGAACGAGATCTCGGCAACTCACGATCGATAGCCTTGCGACGATTCGCGTCACTGCAGAAAAAACTGACCGCGGAACCGACTCTCAAACAAGAATATTTTCGGGTTATGAATGAATACATTGAGTTAGGTCATATGTCACCGGTTACCGACGAAACGCGACCCGGATATTATTTGCCGCATCACGCGGTTGTAAAATCGACAAGCACAACGACCAAGGTGCGAGTAGTTTTCGACGCGTCGGCAAAGACAAACAAGGGAATATCGTTAAACGAAACTCTAATGGTAGGCCCGACCATCCAACTCAAATTATTCGAACATCTCTTGTGATTTCGTTGCTACAAATACGTAATCACCGCGGACATCGCAAAAATGTACCGACAAGTTTGGATTCATGCCGACGATCGTCGCTATCAAAGAGTGTTCTGGATACAGGACGACACAACACGGGTGTTCGAATTAAACACGATAACTTTCGGTGTATCGTCGGCACCATTTCTCGCTATACGAACGGTACAGAGACTCGCGAGCGACGAAAGCGCAGAGTTTCCCGTCGGTGCGGAAGCGCTGAGATGCGATTTATACGTTGACGATTTGCTCTCGGGGGCCGACACTTTCGAAAAACTCATACAAATACGAGACGAGGTGATTGAAATCTTGAAACGCGGCGGGTTCGACATACGTCAATGGGCGACGAATCATCCGCGAGCATTAAACAATTTGGTCGAGAAAACCGCGAATGTAGAGTTCCTCACGGACGAAAATCCAATCCACAAGACACTAGGCATTTCGTGGAACGCACGGCGCGACGAATTGTTATACACCGTTAAACATATTCAGCCTTGCGAAAAGATTACCAAGCGATATATACTATCAGAGATTGCGAAAATTTTCGATCCACTCGGTCTGCTCGGTCCGGTCATTCTCGTATCGAAGATAATTATGCAAAAATGCTGGAAAGCCAAAACCACGTGGGACGAATCTGTACCAACTGCACTGTTTACTACGTGGCGATCATTTGCAGAACAACTTGCTTTAATCGATAATTTAACGATCGAGCGACACATCTCGATAAACGACGCTGTCGACATTCAAATCCACGGGTTTTGCGACGCGAGTAAATCAGGCTACGGGGCATGTTTGTACGTTCGTTCTTGCGATATCGAAGGCGAAATTTGCGTCCGATTATTTTGCTCAAAGGGCCGCGTCTCTCCACTGAAAGAACAAACAATTCCGCGCCTTGAGCTCTGCGGTGCGTTGACACTCGCGCGTCTATATCACGAAGTTCGCGAAATATTAACTTTTTTCGTTTCCAAAACCATTTTTTGGTCCGACTCGACAATAGTTCTACAATGGTTGAAAAAACATCCTAGCGTGCTAAAGGTCTTCGAAGCGAATCGCGTTGCGGAGATACAAGAAATTAGCATAAACGCGGAATGGCGACACGTTCGAACCGATCAAAACGTGGCGGACGCGTTATCGAGAGGGCAACTACCTCAGGAATTTTTGAGGAACGACTCATGGTTCCGAGGACCTTCGTGGCTATCCGATCCCGAATCCACGTGGCCTCAGTCCGTCGCGACGCCTCCGGACGAGTTACCCGGAATCAAACGATTATTTTGCATGGTTACGCAAGTCGAGTTTCACGAGATCTTCGAGAAATTCTCGTCGTATACGAGGCTAATTCGTGTCATCGCGTATTGTTTACGTTTTTTGCGCATAAACGAAAACAAAGGCAATTTAACGGTACGCGAAATAGACGAAGCAGAAAAACGCGTTATTTACTTGATACAACAATCGTGTTTTCAAAAGGAAATCGATCAGCTTTCTACCAATGGAAGAGTAAAATGCGCGAAGCTCGGATCTTTGAATCCGTTAATGGACGAAAACGGTTTACTCCGCGTCGGTGGTCGAATAAATCGCGCAAATGTACAATCGGATCAGAAAAATCCAATACTTCTTCCTTCTCGGCATTACGTAACGGACCTTTTGATACGACACACGCATGAAAGATTTTATCACACCGGTATTCAATCGACTTTATACAACATCCGGCAACGATTTTGGATTCTCGACGGCAGAAATCGAGTACGAAAAATCGTCCGGCGCTGCGTAAGGTGTATACGGTTTCGCCCTGTACCAGTCGCATATAAAATGGCTGACTTGCCTAAATCAAGAGTCGATAACGCACCTGCTTTTTATCACACAGGTGTCGATTATTTCGGTCCTATGCTCGTTAAAGAGAAAAAACATCGCAATCGCGGTAGCATCAAGGTTTACGGTTGTGTGTTTATCTGCATGTCAACTAAGGCTATTCACATAGAAATCGTAAGCGATCTGTCGGCAGACGCATTTCTAGCAACTCTACGACGATTCGTCAGTCGTCGGGGCATACCGGGCCATATTTATTCTGATAACGGAACGAATTTCGTAGGAGCAAACAGTCAGCTCCGCGAATTTTACGCATTGAGAGAATCCGAGGAATTTCGATCGAAACTTTACGAATTCACGTCTAGTAGAAAAATCGAATGGCATTTCAATCCGCCCCTCTCGCCTCACTTCGGAGGCATCTGGGAGGCTGCCGTAAAGTCATGCAAGCATCATCTCAAACGCGTTATGCGCGATCTTTTATTTACATACGAGGAACTGAGCACTTTAGCAATAGAGATCGAAGCTATTTTGAATTCTCGCCCCTTGTGTCCGATTTCTACGGACCCAAATGATCCGATCGCGCTAACACCTGCTCACTTTCTAATCGGTAGACCTCTCACTATGCTGCCGGAAAATGATTTTTCTCATGTTCCAGACAACCGATTGTCCTCCTGGCAATTAATAACCAAGATGCGCCAAGAATTCTGGCGTCGATGGCAACTCGAATATCTGAGCGAGTTGCAAAAAAGGCAAAAATGGATAAATCCTGGCGAAAACATCAAGCAAGATGCCGTGGTCCTACTGATCGACAAAAATCGACCGTGCATGCAATGGCAACTGGGACGAGTGGTCGAGTTACATCCGGGCAGCGATGGCGTGGTCAGAGTCGTCACCATCAAAACAGCACAAGGCTCTTACAAGAGAAATACAACATCTATTTGCGCGCTACCCGCCAATGTTTAAAAAAACACGTTTCCCGAATCATGCATTAACTTTATGCTGTTATTCAGAATGAAGTCACGGTTCCATTCAATTACGATTATTACCTTCTACATATTCATTATTTTAATCAATTTATCTTAACGATACACATCTATGTAATCCTCTAGTTTAATTGCTCTTCAATTAATCACAGAATTTAAGTTCATACTCTGTACATTTATCGGTCACGATACATCACGAATTTTCAATTTCTATATCAAGCAACTTGTCCGTTGGCACTCCCAACGGGGGGAGGATGTTCGGTGACTGATGGATATATGCGAGTCTTGAGCTATCGTGGTCTCTCTCGCTCGCTGCGCTCGGTTGACTTACGCCAATAGCGATGTCAAGTCGCTGGAGGACGGGTCGACCAGCGCTCGGGTATGCACACAAAAAATACACAAAAAGATAGTCTCAGTCGAACCACCAACGCGAACGCACGTTCCCTGAAGGCGCTGGCCTTCGATCATCACGACCCGTCAGGGTCCACAGGCGAGCGTGGTTCCGTGTGGCTAGATTCGAACTCACATACGAGCCAGATTGGGTTGAATCATATTCAATCCGACGAGGCAACCATACGAAGCTCGACGGAGCAACCATACGAAGCTCGACGGGGCAACCATACGAAGCTCGACGGGGCAAAACAAACGCAGCCCAACAGGGCAATCATACGCAGCCCACCAGGGCAATCATACGCAGCCTACCAAGGCAATTTACACGCAACCCAACAGGGTTAACACACACATACGAACGATCACGATAGTTCAAGACCACGCGTACCATACGCAAATCTGTAACACAAATTGTCAAACATCATTTTACATCGTGGGTTTTTATGCCATCAGGCTTTTCCCACACGAGTCAATAAACAAATCAATAATTCATGGCTCAAAAATCATCGAGTTTCCATTTTCTTGGATAACCCGTTCCAATCCTATACACACGAACATAAAACAAAAAAAAAATACGAAGGAACTTCGCGTTGAAGGACTTTCGACCATACAGCAACTCCTGCTGCTGCTGTTTCCTCTGACGGCGCTGATTATTCAGCTCCGGCAGGAGCTGATCCCTCGATCTATGCTGCGGAGGATCAGCAGGCAGCGGTCACCTATTTGCCTGAGCATCAGGCTCTGGAGACGGAGGAGGCCGCTGGCCTAAGGGTAGCAACTCCTCGTTGGAACCTCCACCGCCATCCTGGCCCTGGCCACCTGCTCCCAGGTGACGATGGTCTCCATAATTTTGAAGTTCTGAAAAAACAAGAGTCGTGTTAAAATGTTGTAACTCAGTTTTGCTACAAAACTTTTCGAGCAGTCAATTATTTTGTTTTCCGTGTCGGTGAACAACCGTCATGGAAAACTAAATGTCATGCTCGAAAAGTTTCGTAGCAAAACTGAGTTATAATTTACCTCAATAATCATGCAACACAGTTTGTTGTAACTCAGTTTCACAATCATTTTGTTTTCCATGACGTGAATGACAGTCATGGAAAACAAAATGCTCCAAAAGTTTCCTAGCAAAAATGAGTTCCAATTCACCTAAATAATCATGCAACACAGTTTGTTTTTTCCGTGACATTCGGCACGTTTAACTTGGACGCTCACAACATTAAGTTGACTCCAAGTTAAACGTGCTCATATCACTAAAAGAACAAACTGTAGAAAAATAAATAAAAAGCAGATAAAGCGCAAAAGAATGATATTAGGGGAAAAAAAGGAAAGAAGCGAAAGAAAAGACAGGAAATGAAAAAGGGAAGATGAAGAGAGAGAAAGAAAAGATAAAGTACATGAGCAAAAAAAATGAGCAAAAGAAAATGAAAATGGAAAGGCGAAAGAAAAAAAAACGGAGAAGCGAAGATAGAAAAAAGAGGAAGATTAAGCACATAGCATGCAAATGATAAAACACTTACCCATTTCGATGTCATCTAGTATCAACTGAAACATAAAATAATAACTTTCGTTATTAAATTTACAATAAAAAATGCGAAATATGAAATATGGTACTTACGTCTTGTGTCTCCATCGTCAGCGTTGTTTGTTTGATTCTCGTTTGTTTGCGGTCTCTTGCCGCTCGTGTCGTCGACCATGAAACATATATCACGAAGACCTCCGTCCTCAAGATATTTACCGACCGCGCGATAGTATATCATGAAGACGGTTCAGTCGGTAACCATTTCGCATTAAACAAAATTCGCATTAAATGTTCGATCCATTTCGAAAATCGCTCTGTTAATTCTTGAATATTACGAACGTTTGTTAGTTTCTTTTTGCATAAATACTTATTTGTGAGGAAACAGAGCAGTGCAAAAATCGCTACCGCTGTCATACTTGCGCTCCGATACTTCACACATGACCTCAAACGTACATGGATTTTTTTAAATTATAGACTACGTTTATACACGAAGTTATTACGTGAATCTACTACTAGCTCAATCTTATCTTATTAGGACATTTTGAGATTCGTTCGAAACCTAAAAACTAAAAAGAGCTTATCGGATTGTAGTGAACCGGACAATTTTTTTTTCCGTTTCAATTTTTTTCTTATTACTTTTGTTTATAATTATTCTTGATTGTAATTTTTTTTTGTATATTTTTGTGATTCTAATAATTTTAGCAGATATTCACTCTGACAACTTTGCATCTGAATTGTAATTTTTGTAAGTTTTGTAATTCTTTTTCAATTGGTAATTTGATCATGTTCGTAATTTTTTGATTGCTTTTGTAATATTGTTTGATTTATAATTTTTGGCTATCATATTTTTCCATTCGTAATTTCTTTGTTCTCCATTTTTTATTATGATGCACTATGTTTGTAATTTTTTTTATTCGTCATCTGATGTACGTTTGCTTATATTGTCACTTTTGCTTTTATTTGACAACGTTTTGCGCTTTTGAACTAAACGTTTTTCATGCATTACCATGATTTAGCAGGATTATTTTATTTATTACGGTTGAAATGGTTTTTTTTAAATAACTTTTCGTAATGAATTGCTCATTTTATTGAGGCAAGTCCCAAGAGAAAATCAAACTACCTCTTCTTATAAATCATCATGCATTTGTTTTTTGGATAGTTTTCAAACGACTCATTTTTTTGAGGACAATTATTCATACATCATGTTGGATCAAAATTTGACGAAGATAATTGTGCAGAGATCTCTATTACATGAGTAACTTGTAGGGTTTCACGGAACCTACTGTCTAAGTTACATAAATGTACTGGTTTCCATTTTTCCCATAGTATTCATGCTGTTTATTTGGAATGTAGTGAACCCGAAAACCGATGGATTTTATTCATCGCCTTCAAGATTTTCCATTGATGATAATGATTACAATGAAAATTATATAACGAGTATAAAAATGCAATAAAATCAATAATGCAATTCACACCTCCATACCCACCGCCATCGATGCAATGTACAATGATAAGATTACAAGAGAGTCAAATTTGTAATTGGATTCGCCCGTTATCGTAGAACGTCGACCGTATTCCACTGTGCAATGCTCATTACCGCACCGGCAACTGATGAGCGCGGTGTTACTAAGCTGCAACGGATACGTTCCTGCTTAATTCAATCGTTTGACACGATAAATTTTGAATAAGAAAAATATAGTTGTGTGCTCTTAACAAATAACAGTACGCAACTGCTCTGTGAAATGGGTGAGTACTATATTTTGAACCATTGTTTAAAAGTAGCAGCATCTCTTCTTTCTGTATATAGCGGGTGAAAACATAAAAAGGAAAATCTTATTTTATTTCAGATGCCCAGAAACAAAATTCATCATGCAATGGTGACCAAAAAAAACAAGATTCATCACGGAATGGTGACCAAAAATCGACCTCACCAGTCAAAAAAGACAACAAACAAGGTTCGACAAAATCTTGAAATATATTCAATGAATATTTAAAATAACTGGATAGTTTCATGCCCAAATTTAACATTTTTTTTAATAACATCAACTTGGTGAATTGAAAAACAGACGACATTGAAACATACAGCCTCCCTGCTAGATGAACGATCGAAGCTCTTGATCAAGAGACTCGGTAGAGTCTCGGGACAAGTACATTGACAGCCCTGTCGTCTGCTGGCCCGAGCTCGCCGAGACTATACTTTCTCGAAACAAAACTTTTCGCGGTGGTGGGGGTAAAATTGGCATGTCATTTTGTTGAATTACGAAGCTCAGAAGCAATTGAGAAACTTAAAAATTGAACTTTTAGCTAATTATGAAATTCTCTTTCGATTGCGCCCAAAATCAGCATGATCGGTCGCGTAATTGCTGAGAAAAAACTTTGCACGGGCTCAAGATTATGCAAAAGTGACTAACACATTCAAGAATTGACATGTCTGTATATAACACCATCAGAGGCATTTTGATGCCTCTCGAGTTTCTGATTGGTTGGTTCTGACGCACCCATACTCAGTAAATTCAGACGTATCAGTGAAACGTAGCAGCCTACACGGCAGCATGAAAAAATTCGAAAAACGATAGACGGGTGTCAGTATCATAATAAAATAAAACTAGCCGCGATTTGATAAAAAGTACAGTTAATGAGTGATTAAAAATAATAGAAAAAATAAACGTTCTTTAGAAATCACAGTTATGTTGTTGCAGTGAACTTTTACACCGCGTTATAATCCGTATCCCGATTAACCTTTTACATTGAGAGAAATGAATCGTTATCAACAAATTTTTTGTTGGTCATATCTATTTATTTTATTAAAATTGGTGGTGTGGTGTCATAATATTAAGAAAACCTTACGTACATAATAAACATCAAAAAAGTTATTCAAGTGCCATCAATATTTAAAAGCGTTTTTATTACCCAGCTGCGATAAATCTAGGTTAACCTATAAACTTGGAGTCAGAAATTTCATTTCGGGAACCCGCAATTATTGTATATATGTATTGATTTATTGATATATTCGAATAAAAAATCATAATAATAAATGTGTGCTGATTAAATAATTATTGTTTCATCATTATGTATTGAGCTGTCATATTTTTTAACTCCCGACTGCCCGCAGGGCAAAAAAAGACGGGAGTTATCTTTACTCAATTTGGTCGTGCTCTTTGGTCCATTTATTTCCGCATCGACACGCAGTGTACGATGTCAAGTTTCACCAGTGTGCTGGAAAATGTGTTTGCTGTGCAATTATACTTCTTCGCTTCCACTGCGGCAACATAAGTTGAAAGTTTTGTTACAAAAAGACTTTATAAGTTGCTCGTTAATTGACAGGATTAAAATGTTTCTCATTGCGTGACCTAATGGATACACCCGAACTTTAAGAAATGTTTTGGGATCAGTGTATGCTAAGTAATTCACTTTTCGCTCCGGTTGTGTATAATGAACTCAAAAAGTTGTTTTGAAAAGTCTTCGGGTGCATTTTTTCTGATAGTATCAGAATTGGTATCGGTGAGATGGAGCGAGCGCCTACAAAGTTTCACAACTTTATAAAGCGATGTGTACGTTGAGAGTCTTTCCACTTTTCATCTCTTATTGTAGCATTATTGGTTGATAAATTCATAATAAAAAGTCTATGGCTGCTTACTTTTTGATGCGCTCAAAATTTTATCTGTGAATAGCCTCGGAAACAACAGAAATTACTGAATTTCTTTCGACCCAATGTGCACAATATTTATTCACTTTTCTTTTCTACATGTGTCATAATGAATTCGAAAAGAAGATTTCAGGAAGTCATCGGGTACTTTTTTACAGTAGGATCAAAATTTGTATCATTCGTATGCAGCGGATACCTATAAACTTTGGAATTTCTGTCAAGCGACATAATTACCAAGTATTTTTACTCTCCGGGTCCAACGGTGATATATGAATTGGAAAACTTGTCATAAAAGTCTTCAGCGGCTTGTTCTTGAACAGCTAGGATCTAAATTGCTGTCTTTGAAACCCCATCAATTCCTGAAAAAATTTTGCATTCTGTTGGATTTAAAGTACGCTGTGGTTTTTGCTTTTCCTCTTTAGTACTGGCATGAAGAATTGAAAAAAGTTATTTCAAATGGTTTTCTGCTTTCTTAATTCTATTAGTATCAAAAACTAGATAATTGGAATGCAGCGGATACCTGCAAACTTCGGAAATTTTTTGCGACAAATGAATCGACATAGGTTTTAACTTTTCCTTTCTAATTTTAGCATTATGGATTCTAAAATTTATTATAAAAAGTCTTTCGCTGTTCATTTTTGGATAAAATCAGAATTTTTGTCTCAAAAATCTTGAGAAAAATACATAAAAAACTTTGAAATTTTGTTGGTTCTAAAGTGCACTATGCTTTACTCTTTTTCACTTTACTTTCCTCATAATATGTTTGAAAAAGTTGTTTCAGAAAGTTTTTGGATGCTCTCTGTTTCTGATGGTATCAAAATTCGATTCATTGGAATACAGCGGATACCTACAAACTTATACATTTCTGTGAAGCGGCTTGTATGCCAAGTATTTCCACTTTTTGACTCCGACTATGTCATATGAATTGAAAAATTTGATCCAAAAGTCTTCGGCTACTCATTTCTGTTGAGCTTGAAGTGCGCTGTGTTTCTTCACTTTCTTTCTTTAGTTCTGACCTATTACATTCGAAAAGCAGTTATCAAAAGTTTTCTACTGCTTATTTTTGGGCTAGAATCAAAATGTAGATAATTGGAATGCAGCGGATAACTGAAAACTTTGAAAATTTAATAAAGTCACATGTATGTTAAGCATTTCTACTATTCATCATTGATTGTCTGTGTATTATGAATGTGAAATATGATCATAAAAAGTCATCGGAAGCACAATTTTGGATGGAATACAAATTTTTGGCATCAGAACACAATGGATATCTCCAAAATTTTCCAATTTTGTTAGACTGAGTGAACATTACGTTTTTTCACTCTTCGTCTTCTACTTTGGCAAAATAAATTCGAAAAATTTGTTTCAGCAAGTCTTCGAGGGCTCTTTTTCTGATAGTGTGTCTGATAGTAGTTTATCACCATAATGCAACAGATGGCTATGGACTTCAAAAATTTTGTAAAGTGGCATGAAGTTTCCATGCAAGTGTTCCTTGATTGGCTTCGATTTGGCATGATAAAATGAAACATTCAAGTTTGAAAAGTTTTTTTCCATGGTCGCTCTGGTTCTGATTGCGTTAAAAGGGTCTAGCCGGATAAGATGGGTCAATCTGCCCCCACTGAATTTCGGGGCTCCAATTATTTGACAGATTCATCACCAAAAAAAGGAAGCTTCTAAAAATTTATAGTTGTCTATATTCATTTCCAGCGTTTCTATCTCAAAAAATAGTGTTTTTTCCAACCACGTTTTCCTCGCCTTTCCGAGCGCTTCGGCGGCACTTTTAACTCTTAGGAGCGAAAAGTGCTGCTCCTAAGAGTTAAAAGTACTGCTCGTGAGCAGCACTTTTCGCTCCTAGGACTTAAGGCGCCGCTCGCGAGCAGCACTTTTAAGTCCTAAGAGTTAAAAGTGCCGCCGAAGCGCTCGGAAAGGCGAGGAAAACGTGGTTGAGTTTTTTAAAAACCCTTATATCACTGGTGAACGTGATGAAAAAGCCCTTGTTGCGTCTTTTGAACAAAAAAAAAGATACCAGTGGGCCCTGAAACATGAAGCATGGACGATTGATAAAAGGAAAAATATAACTTATCCCCCTATTGGTTCGGCGATTTTCCGAATTTTGATTTTCTGAACATTCCAAAAAAATTCTGAAAAAATTTTCATCGATCAAAAACTCAAAAATAAAAAGATTTCCTCTCTTGATATTTTGGCCCAAACCCCATGGTTTTCGGATTAAGCCATTTTAGATGTTGGAGTTCTGACTGAAAATGACGAAAAAAAAAATATCGAAGGAAAATTCTGATAAAATTCCAGTTGATTCAGAACAATCTTCTGCAACTTTTTTCCCATTTACCAATTTCATCTAAGTCTCGAAATTTTCGAGTTCAGCCGTATCTTCTGAAAATAGTCTTTTTCAGGAAAAAATACGATAATTCTGCGAAAAAAAATCATGTCAAACTTTTTCAAAAACGGAATTGCAGCTATTGCTCCTCCCTGTGAAGTTGTCTCAAAGAAATTCGACAGAAAAAATTTCCACGAGTCATGCGTCCAGTTTTCAACGAACAGAAAAACTCCGGAAAAGAGTCATTTTCAAAATAGCGTACCAAAACCAAAAAGGATCGTAGAAAACTTTGAAAAGAAGGGATTTAAAGGTAAATTTGTCCTCTTCAAAATGCCGCTTGTTAAATTCAAATATCTTGATTTTCCACAAAGTTATTGAGTTTTTAGTGCGGCTGTAATTGTTGTCTGGTGATTCTATACTTTTGGTCGGCAGTGTATATGGAATTTTCGAATATGGTTGGATGCTAATACAAAACATAATAAAGTTCGGAACTACATTTGTGTCATCAACCAAATTGTAAACGTAAAAAAATTACAGTGGAAAAAAATTCTGACCGAAGTTATTGGCGAGTTCGTGATCATGATTGATACATCAAGAGACTTGGTAGAGTCTCGGGACAAGTACATTGACAGCCCTGTCGTCTGCTGGCCCGAGGCTCGCCGAGACTATACTTTCTCGAAACAAAACTTTTCGCGGTGGTGGGGGTAAAATTGGCATGTCATTTTATTGAATTACGAAGCTCAGAAGCAATTGAGGAACTTGAAAATTGAACTTTTAGCTAATTAAGAAATTCTCTTTCGATTGCGCCAAAAATCAGCATGATCGGTCGCGTAATTGCTGAGAAAAAACTTTGCACGGGCTCAAGATTATGCAAAAGTTACCAACACATTCAAGAATTTGACGTGTCTGTATACAACACCATGATAGGCCTCAACGCCCGCCTCAAGACCCATTTTCATCAAAGCCAGTCTCCAGTGACAGCTGCAGAGAGAGAGAGAGAGAGAGAGAGAGAGAGAGAGAGAGCAATGACTACTACGTTCACACGGAACACTTATTCCGGATTAATTAATCGGGTTTATTATGCCCGATATATATGTATATACACCCCAATATAACCAAATCGGAATAAGAGTGCCGTGTAAGCGTAGTGTATGACGTCTACACAGTGAAACGGTTATTAACGGAGTTTTGACATAATCAAGTGCAGGACGTCCGGAAAATTTCGATTAATGGATTTAATAACAATATTCAACGGAGATTCTGAGTGAAGTTCGGTAATGATAAAGTGCGAGATAAGCGAGTAAATTGGATAAATTGTGAAAAAAAATGATCTCAGAATAAACTTTTGAACAGACTGGTAAGCATTTTTTTCGTAATCCTGTGTATTCAAATCTCGCAGTGAACATATTCATCTACAAAATATAAAAATGCAAAATAAAATCAACAGTTATGGGTTATATTCACAAGCTAAAAGTGTGGATTGTAATTATATACAGTCTCCATAGGAGTTTATATGAACCAAAATATTTAAAAATTTTAGAAAAAAGAAGTGATATAATCGCAAAAATCCCCTCACGGGGAAAAAACGTGGACAAGTACATTGGTGGTCCCTTGTTTCCCTATGATATTAAAAAAAATCCAAAACACCGCTTAGAAGAATACAAAAAAAGTTACAAAATAAGTTGAGATCTGTTGAAATATACGTGGCCAAATACGGGAAGCTTTACTGCGTTTCAATAAATTTTCAAATACGGTTTGATGTTGATAGAAAAAATAATAAAGTTCGGAAATTCAACTATGTCACCAACCAAATTGCAAACGTAAAAAAATTAGATTGTAAAAAAATTCTGAATGAAGTACTTGGCGAGTTCGTGATCATGATCTATACACTACGCTAATTTCATGGAAAAATCCTCGCCAAGTACTTCGTTCAGAATTTTTTTACAATCTAATTTTTTTACGTTTGCAATTTGGTTGGTGACATAGTTGAATTTCCGAACTTTATTATTTTTTCTATCAACATCAAACCGTATTTGAAAATTTATTGAAACGCAGTAAAGCTTCCCGTATTTGGCCACGTATATTTCAACAGATCTTAACTTATTTTGTAACTTTTTTTGTATTCTTCTAAGCGGTGTTTTGGATTTTTTTTAATATCATAGGGAAACAAGGGACCACCAATGTACTTGTCCACGTTTTTTTCCCCGTGAGGGGATTTTTGCGATTTTATGCTAATTCAATCGAAAAACACTCGCCAAATACTTCGGTCAGAATTTTTTACGAATGTAATTTTTTTACGTTGAAAATACTGAAAAAAAAGACGTGATATCAAATGGCAAAAATCCCCTCACGGGGAAAAAACCCGGACAAGTACATTGATGGTCCCTCGTTTTCCGATGATATCACAAAAATTGTACAAAAATTCACTTTCTTTATTTATTTCTTCACATCTATTTGTACGGAAAAAATTAATTCAAACATTAGAAAGAAACGTCATAGAATTGGTGTCTTACAATAATTAATAGTCGAAAAAATAACTAAAAAAAGGTAGCCATTCGAGTTACGTGCAGCTGTAAAAGTTATGATATCAATACGAGGACAAGTATTCATTGGTTATTGAGAAGATATCAACATCGACGTATACTAAAAATACTTAACAAAATTATCAACTTTTAATATCTGAAAATTATGTTTAAATAAGTGCTAACGATACGTGTCTGGCCCATTACTTTTTATTATAATTGCTATTTGAATGGAAATCAAATTAAAGGTGGAACAATGTGTTACGTTTCGGCGGCAGAAACTTATAAGAAAATCAATTCTTCTCCGAATCTCAGGATGAAAACCCTGGTATCAAACACGACATTCGACGTCGATTCAATCGGAATTAATTGTGTTTAAATGCGTCTTAAGAGTACTTGTCCGGCCCATCACTTTTTATTCAAATTCCTCATTCAAAGAAAAATCGAATAAAAAATTGAGGCTTGGTATTCTTCAGCAGCAGAGTTTCATGAGGAAATCATTGTTCTCCGAATTGCAGGATACCTTTGTATCATAAACAACATTTTTAATGTCGATTTAAACGGGATGTCATCGTTTTCGTAGTTTTGACAAAATTACACGTATATAAGGCTTAGGCGGTTGTAAATTTCCTTGAGATGCGACTCCGTAAAACATCGCAGCAATAGCTTAGGTCGCACCGGAGCACGCGTCCCAGAATTACCTCAGACTGGAGTGAAATATATCCGTAGATAGACGTGTACTCTCATACGTTTCACACGTTTACACGTGGTTGAATTTCACTTTAGTCTGAAAATTATAAGCATCGAGTTCTCCAGTGTAAACTAAAGCAATAAAAAGTTTTATATTATCGAGAAGTTGTACTGTGAGCATTAAAGCTTATCACATTAGTAAAAGCTACTATTTATTGGTCAGAGATCCAAATTAACACTGGTAAATGGTTGGAAGATCAATGCAAGCCATGGCAAAATCGTTCAATATCAATCAAAAGTTTTCGTATCAGGGAAACTTCATACAAAACAATATTGATTCGTTCATTTTGTTATTGAGTCCTTGATAGCTAGGCATGAAGATATTGATTAGAAAAGTGCAATTCAAGCTTTTACCAACAATTAATAAGTTCGAGGAAAAAATTTAAGGTTAGAAATTATTGTTACCGTAATAGAAACTGGAGATGATTTTGAATGGTTGATAACTTTCACCTTGCAAACATTGTATATTTATGGAATTAAAACACAATCCCATGTCTGTTATAGGGAAGTTAATTTAATTTCTCGGCAATTGTACACTATGCTCTGTAGAAATTTCCAATCATTCAAGGTCGTCCCTGGTTTCTATAAGGTAACGGTAGTTTCCACTTTTTAATTTGCTCCGTGTACATACTTGTGATCCCTTTCTGAGAAACCCCTGATTTTTCTTTGAATGAGGAATTTGAATAAAAAGTGATGGGCCGGACAAGTACTCTTAAGACGCATTTAAACACAATTAATTCCGATTGAATCGACGTCGAATGTCGTGTTTGATACCAGGGTTTTCATCCTGAAATTCGGAGAAGAATTGATTTTCTTATAAGTTTCTGCCGCCGAAACGTAACACATTGTTCCACCTTTAATTTGATTTCCATTCAAATAGCAATTATAATAAAAAGTAATGGGCCAGACACGTATCGTTAGCACTTATTTAAACACAATTTTCAGATATTAAAAGTTGATAATTTTGTTAAGTATTTTCAGTATACGTCGATGTTGATATCTTCTCAATAACCAATAAATACTTGTCCTCGTATTGATATCATAATTTTTACAGCTGCACGTAACTCGAATGGCTACCTTTTTTTAGTTATTTTTTCGACTATTAATTATTGTAAGACACCAATTCTATGTCGTTTCTTTCTAATGTTTGAATTAATTTTTTCCGTACAAATAGATGCAAAGAAATAAATAAAGAAAGTGAATTGTTGGATTTTTGTACAATTTTTGTGATATCATCGAAAACGAGGGACCATCAATGTACTTGTCCGGGTTTTTTCCCCGTGAGGGGATTTTTGCCATTTTGTAACTTCTAATAATAATAAAGTATGGTCAGTTTTATTCCGTTGCAATTATTCGTGTTGTAATTTTTTACATAGTAAAATGTTCGTAATTTTTGTCAATTCTCTTGTATTGTTTTGTTTGTAATTTATTACAACATATTAATGTACGTCCTGCGAATTTAACTTTTTTATTGATGCATTTCCGTAATTTAGCAGGTTTGAGTTATTTTATTAATTTTTGAATCGTGAATTCCTAGCATTTGATTTTTCAGATGACGTTTTTTTTTTTGAAGAAATTAATGCAATGTACTTTATTACATTAGTTATATTTTGAAGGAGGAGTGTTTGACGGTTACAGTCATCAAGAGACTCGGTAGAGTCTCGGGACAAGTACATTGACAGCCCTGTCGTCTGCTGGCCCGAGGCTCGCCGAGACTATACTTTCTCGAAACAAAACTTTTCGCGGTGGTGGGGGTAAAATTGGCATGTAATTTTATTGAATCACGAAGCTCAGAAGCAATTGAGGAACTTAAAAATTGAACTTTTGGCTAATTAAGAAATTCTCTTTCGATTGCGCTCAAAATCAGCATGATCGGTCGCGTAATTGCTGAGAAAAAACTTTGCACGGGCTCGAGATTATGCAAAAGTTACTAACACATAAAAGATTTTACGTGTCTGTATACAACACTATTAAAGGCCTCTTGATGCCAGCTATAACCCATTTTCATGAAAGCCAGTTTCCCGTGACAGCTGCAGAGAGAGAGAGAGAGAGAGAGAGCAATGACTACTACGTTCACACGGAACTCTTATTCCGGATTAATTAATCGGGTTTATTATGCCCGATATATATGTATATACACCCCATTATAACCAAATCGCAATAAGAGTACCGTGTAAGCGTAGTGTATATGACGTCTACACAATGAAACGGTTATTAACAGAGTTTTGACATAATCAAGTGCAGGACGTCCAAAAATTTCGATTAATGGATTTAATACACTGAGAAAAATGAATTCGTAAATTCAACAAATTTTTTGTTGGTTGGACAAATTTTTTGTTGGTTCAACAAATTTTTTTGTTGGTTCAACGAATCGGAGCGAACAAAATGAAATTTGTTAACCCAAACGAAATTTGGTTCATTCAAATACTTAATTTCTCACCACGACAAAAATATCGTTGAATCAACAAAAGTTTTGTTGAATCAACAAATTTAATTTGTTCGCCACAATTTCAAATTTTTTTTCTCAGTGTAAAAATATTCAACGGAGATTCTGAGTGAAGTTCTGTAATGATAAAGTGCGAGATTAGCGAGTAAATTGGATAAATTGTGAAAAGAAATGATCTCAGAATAAACTTTTGAACAGACTGGTAAGCATTTTTTTTCGTGATCCTGTGTATTCAAATCTCGCAGTGAACATATTCATCTACAAAATATAAAAATGCAAAATAAAATCAACAGTTATGGGTTATATTCACAAGCTAAAAGTGCGGATTGTAATTATATACAGTCTCCATAGGAGTTTATATGAACCAAAATATCAAGAGACTCGGTAGAGTCTCGGGACAAGTACATTGACAGCTCTGTCGTCTGCTGGCCCGAGGCTCGCCGAGACTATACTTTCTCGAAACAAAACTTCTCACGGTGGTGGGGGTAAAATCGGCATGTCATTTTATTGAATTATGAAGCTCAGAAGCAGTTAAGGAACTTAAAAATTGAACTTTTAGCTAATTAAGAAATTCTCTTTCGAATGAGCCCAAAATTAACTTGATTCGTGGAGTAATTGCTGAGAAAAAACTTTTCACGGGCTTAAGATTATGCAAAAGTTACTACCACATTCAGGATTTTTACGTATCTGTATACGCGTACTGACCGCTACAGAAACCTGATTTTTGGTGCCCATGTTCACCAATCCCCGGTGAGAGAATTCTTGTTCCAACCAATGAGCGTTGAGAAAACTCCTCGGCCAATTACGTTGGAGCTACGAACTAGCTTGCGTGACGTACTTTTATCGCGCTGATCGAAAGGATCGGCGATGACAGCTAGACAATATGGCTGCGCCCGGGTTGTGCGTGTGTTTCCGCTGCGGTTTAAATTTTACGATAAATGTAAAATTACAGTTATTTGTGTGTTCTCGATGCTTCGCGTGTGTTCGTTCGCGACCAGTGAATCAGTGTGTAAAATGTGATATCAATTTAAAGTGCGTGATAAGAATTATAAACGTTTTATTTTTCGAGTTAGTGATTTCGATGTAAAAAATCGACTGTGTGAACGAAACTCTTCAGGTTTCTTTTGAGTTAATTAATATGTGGTTTGAATTCTCGTTAAATCCATCTCTGCTAGAAAAGAATTTATCAAAACCATACGCAGGTACGTAAAAATGACAAAAACAGTTCCCAACCTCAAAATTCTGTAGTCAAATTTATTCGAAACCGAAAAAAGTGCAAATAAAAAATATTTGGCAAACGATATTGCAGATTCTTTTCCCACGGATTTGTCAATTAAATTCATGGGAATAAATTCCGATCAGCGAGAAAATGAAGTGAATATCTCAGATGCCAAAATGGGTGAAACGAAAATCAACACTGAGAAAATTGACGTTCAAAGGTGTGGATTTGAAAATTCTTTCTTTAAAGTCTGCAAGATTTGTTTTCCACAACGGGAGATGTAGAAGGAATTCCAGCTATGCGAGAATTTTCCATCTGCTCCGTCTCCAAACAACTGGTATTGACCATCATTTTTCATCACCCATAGATTGTGTTTCGGGCTCTGAACAACAAACATGTAAAGCAACGGTTTATCCACATGCAAATATTCTCCATTATTGCTCATGAGTTTATTGACTTTTTTATGATTTTTTACTCGTGCAATCTTTTTTCTTAGTCCAGGTATACCGGAATCAACTTACGTTCCACCACGACTCGCTAATGACGTTATACGCAAGTCGAAGCTCATCTCCCCAACAGCCTCAATTTCCTCAACGGCGTACTCGAATCTAATTATTTGTGACCCAAAGTTTTTTCAATTAACACTTTCCAAACACTCACGGAAGATACTATGGGAATTGTGCAATATTGGGACGATGTGCTTAACATCACTTTGGAGGAATTCAAACAAATTTCAGGTAAAATTCTTCGAGCCCTATAAATTTTTATTAAATCATAAACTTGTATGTAACAGAGATTTTTCATTGCAAATTGCATTATAGACAAGAAAAATATGAATTTTCAATGGAAAATAACCATCAATTCTCAAAATCCAAATTTTCTTATGAAATCAATTAAAATTTAGGCGATATGTGAAAAATTTCTTTAGATACGAATATGAGGTAAAACTGTTCAAACCTTATAAATTCAAGAAATGTTTTTCAACTTATTAACTTGAAACTTAATTTTCCATTTTTAATATTTTGTATTTTTTGCAAATATATGAATTTTTAAATTGTCAAATTCCAAATTCTGGTATGAAATTGGAAAAAATTGAGGCGATGTGCGTGAAATTACTTTAGAAGAATTAAAATGACAGGAAAAATAATGCAGTCATTGAACAAGAAAGAAATTAATAAATTCATGAACTCGAAATGCAGTTTTTTAATCAAAAATTCCTATTATTGCTACAAAAGTTTGAAAATACTGATTAAAATTCAAATTTCGATTATTATTTTCGATTGTTTACAGATTCCTACGACTTGGCAGCCTTTCATTCATTAAGAAAAGAATATAATAATAGCGAGACACCACTATTTCAAGTGAAAACTCTGTGTGATCAATTTGGTCCGACGAAATCTTTGCTTTCAAAGGTAGTGCTACAAGGTAGTTTAACTCAACAATTGCACGCTTCGATCAAGGATTGATATACAGTAAATGAATAATAAATTTAATGGATTAAAAATTCAGACGAAACTCAATTATAAAAAAATCTTTTTTCTATAATAGCATTTCATGTTTTATTTATCTTTAGAATATTTCGGAAGTTTTATGTATCTACGTTTACGTACTCTAAACTCGCGAAATCCTTTTTTCATAATCTCCACTTTGAAAAATTTTCGATTTTTTGGTATCTTATACTTGAAATCACGGAATTCGCGAGCTTTCCTGAAATTTAGGATTCAATTTGACATTCTGACAGAAGTCATATTCGATCAAATGAACATGGTGAATATTTAATTAGAAAAAAATTTTGCAGGTTTATTATTTCAAAACATGCATCCAAACCTTCCCGAGGATGGTAAAATGTCTCAGCATCTATAGCGTTTGAAAATTTGCGACGAAGTTTAATTTCATAGATCAAGCGGTTGTTTGGTATACAAACGTGCTGGCAGATTTTCGATAAAGCTGCTCCCCAACGATCCGCCAATAGAACACGTCGTGAACCAGGTGAAAATTATAAGACAAAATTTCCTGAAAAATTTGTGCAACGTTACTCTAATGATTAACTACAAGCTTGTTGTTAGAAACGCAATAAGAAAAGCGGTGTGCAAACTGTTTTTTTTTTTTTGTAAAGATCAAAATAAGTTGCAGCTTTTGTAAGAAATACTCCGTGGTTTTACCACAAAGCCAATTTGTTCGAAACGACACGTTATTATTAACTTCTTAGAATTATCATTGTCCAAAATCAATATTTGTAATATTTTAAAGTCTACTGCATACTCTTTTAACTTTATTTGCAATTGCGAAGTTACGAAATTCCGATATAGTTGAATTTTGGCTGAGAAAGCTATGTGATTCATCAGCACTGCCGTTGCAACCGAAAATTTGAAACATCAATTGCACCTTTTCGTTGGGTAGTCCGTATATATTTCATAAACCTGTTGAATTCTAGTTTAGCAGAACAAGCCCTCGTGGCTTCGTTTGTACTCAAATCCGGGTCTTGATATGTATGTGTATGTACATTTTTTAAAATTTATGTTTGTTGACACCAAAAATAGATGATCAAAAATTTTATTTCAAATTTTCTCAATTATTCGATTGTCCAATCAATCAATAACCATTCAGATTCCTCAAAATTTCATTTTTTTTATACGTAATATTTTTGCGAATTTTAAATAAAAAGAACGAAAACTTGATTCAGTTTTGAATAGAAATATAATTAATATTATAATTTATTTGTCAATTTGTGAAATAAATGATTATCCGCTTTATTAATTTATAAAAATAACGTGAATTTATCATTTTTTCAATTTAGGTTACATGTCTTTACTGTTGCCAACGTGGTAGACGTGATTTGAGCCTGCGGAAGAACCAGCAACACAATTGGAGCAGCGATTACCGATCGAATTGGCGAGGCAAGACAGACTCACAAAAGCATTCAGGGCTCGAGTGCACGAGTTTTCAAATCATTTGGAGATATTTTTGAATGAAATGAATTGCTTTTCCTTCGAATTTTCCTTACAGATCCTAGCAAAAGGAAATGATCAAATAGCAATTTATCCAGAATACGAAACAAGAGACGACGTATCAATGATTTTAAATTATGGTCAATTGTTGGTCGAATTAATATAGCCGCAGTTCTTGATAGTTTAGTTTCCTTTTCCACTTTCTACCTTTACATGGATTCAATCGTAGCTGCATGGTTAGAAAATCAGAATTTACGTTGAAAATTCTAATAATAATCCATTCTTCATCGCTTATCCAAATAAAACTCATCCGCACTCCAGTGTGTCGCTTGAGTTTAAACTGTGGAATCTGCAATTTTCATCCATGCCCAGTGTAACCGATGATAATTGTGACTGAATTTCTGGTGTTCCTCACTTTCACCGACAAATTATTCTCTATCACTATATTCCTCGCTTATCTAAATAGAGCTCATCCGCACTCCAGTGTGTGGCTTGAGTTTGTAGGATACTAGCGATAATTCAAGCTGTGAAATCTGCAATTTTCATCCATGCCCTGTAACACCGGTGATAATTGTGACTTTATTTCTGGTGTTTCTCACCGTCACCGACACATTATTCTTAATAACTATTCCTTGCTCATTCGAATAGAGCTCATCTGCACTTCAGTGTACCGCTTGAGTTTGTGGCACAAGGGCGATGATTCAAGCTGTGAAAATTGAAATTTACATTCATGCCGAGTGAAACCGGAAACAACTGTGACTATATCTCTGGTGGTCCTCACCGTATCGACAAATTATTTTTTTATTTTTCTCACTTATCCGAATAGACCTCATCTGCACTCCAGTGTGTCGCTTGAGTTTGTAGCACAAGTAGCGATGATTCAAGCTGTGAAAACTGCAAGATTTCGGTTTCTCAAATGAAGAATTCGTCAAACAAGTAATTCAACTGCAACATACTCAAATCAGTTGGAAACGAAACATTCTGGCAAATATTTGCTGGCAACAAACCGAAGAAAATATTTTGAACTGATTTTATTATTTGGTTGAGAGGCATAACAGTTATAGAATGGCAAGTGTGAGTTCCTTGATCGCTCTCCATACTTTCTGCACCTACTCTGTCACAGACATGAGGAACGTCGTAGCCAGTTTCGCAGGAGTCTCTATAAAAAATAGTAATTCTATAGTTCCCGCTCCGAAGATCAAGTCCCATTCGGCGACGTTACAAACTTTGAGTTTTGTTGATCAAAGAAGTTGTATATATTTTGAGAAAATTGTCTCAAAAATAAAACATGAAAACGATAACATTATAAAATTAAATTAAAAAAATATCATGTTGTAAGAATGGGGAGAAATAGAAAGACAGAATATACGATAATTAAATTGTTTGTTTATTTTGTCGCAAGGATGGAAAGAAATGAAAGAATATACGAATTCTAGAATTGTTCGTTTCTTTTTGGTTATTTTTTTAATTGTTTATCTTCCTTGGCCATTGTGGTCATGATGATGATGACCACCTTCGCCCCTACGGTTGTCGCGACGACCTCCTCTGCAGCCTTGGTTCATGGCTCGTAAATTTCGGGCGACCATGTAATCGACGGCACGATTCTGTAGGTCGTTCTACAAACGCATTCTCATGCTCTCCCGCACCCTCCAACCAGCTCTCTGGCCCCGTCCTGTCGAGAAAAATGAAATATTTGATGACCGCGAGACTCATAAATCTCCTTTAGGAGAATCCGCGTTTGAAATGATGTATGGTAGCCCCTCTTTACACTACTTACGATTCAGCAATGGTTGAGGATTATCCTCGGGTCCAGCTCTAATCGGGAGTCCTGGAGCAGATCTCGGCAGTGCCTCTGGAACGGCTCGTACCTCGCGTTGTGGCACATCGAGTTCATGGGGAACAGGTGGTGCGGCTGCCGGGACCTGTTCGCCGACGATATTTATATTATGAAGCACCTCGTTCATATTTTCCATGATCTGAAATAAAGCATAAATTTATATTATTATTATATATGAACACCTCCATTATTTGTACAAACATCAGAAGCCAATTTTACCGAATCTAAAAAAACATTCACTGTAATATTGAATTGAAGATACTTACGACTTTTTGTGAGGACGGTCGTCTTCATAATACTTTTGCGCGCGTTACTGGCTATGTTAACACTGCCAGTTACGTGTCTAATATTCAAAAAATTTGTTGGTCGCCACCAATCGGTAAAAGTCCGAACTATTATATAGATTGTGACGACTTTTTCCGTGAGTCGCACAAAATATTCCTATCTCGAGAATTTTCTGGACGCCAGCCGAAGTTAACTTCGACAAATTTTATTGGAAAATTATCGAGAACGGAAGATTATGTTTTTCCCGGTCGTAGCTGTATGTTGGAACCAAGGTGGTAGAGGGGCGTGTCTAGGCGAGGTACAAAATAATTACTCGAAAATAATTACACGAAAATCCGGAATTACAATTGAAATTTATTAAATAAAAAAAACAATGATGAAAATATTTTTCCGGAAAATTGAATAATATAAATTACAAATTATTTAAACTTTCGATAATTAACAAAAATAAGAAATTGATTTTAAGTTAAATTTTTGATAACAAAATTATCTGATAATAAAATTCTGTTAACCGTCGACAAATCGTTTTACAGAGTATTCGGCTCGATCGCCCACGATACACAATTTCGTAACGATAAGGATTTCGCCTTTAACGCACTTTAAAGATATGTGACCCGATCGATACCGACAATTATTTAACAATTACTAAAACTATGGATCTCGAGATTGGACAAAATTATAATAGAATTCCTCTCGGCAATTCAAATTGAGTAAATGACAACGACAAATCGCGAAAGATAAAAATCGCGAGACAAGGCGTAACCAGGATTTTCCAAACACGTGCGTACCCCGAAACAATATCGCTCGTTAAACAATAAAGTTCTTCAAAAGATGCTAGCGCGTAATGCATTACAAATATCCCAAAACGACAATAAGAGCGAAACGACGGCTCACCACTACAGTTTCCGTAGGACGAGATCCGGAAAAAGACCACGGAAAATCTCTCCATCGTTATTCTGGCGGCGTCGGGTTTTTGATCAGGAACGGCAACGGTCCGAGAAAAGACATCCTCCGTCATTGCTGCCCAAAACTCGAGTCCTCGATAATTGTCGCGAGAGCAAGTACGCGGACTAGGGTCCTAACCCCCCACCCTTAGCCTACTCGCGAGAATCGCAACCGTTTGTTCTAGAATGTTCGAGAGTTTTCAAGAACCTTCTCTCGCCGACCTGACCTCAACGTATTATTTTGAATTCCGACGATATGCTGAGCCGATACGTTTGACATTATGCTGAGCGGTAATTTCGATGTTTGGTTGAGCGGTATTTTCGATGTTTTGACACGATGAAATTGTGCCTTCGGCTTCCAACGAGAATATGGCGATCTCTAGATGCTGATAGACGCATCCTGAGGTTAGACAGCTGAGGGTGAGGGCATGGAGTTAGCGACCCACGCGTAATGACCTTCAACAGCGAAACTCGAAATTTGAATTTCCCTCTGCTCTCCGACTCGAAATTATCCTGGATAACCGCCGCTCGCTCGTACAATAAAAAAAAAAAATAAAAATAAATTAATATTCGGTAATACGCTCGTATTTGGCCCTTCTGGATTTGCTCGAGAGAAATTCTTCGATGCCGAAGAATGCTCCTTTCTCGTGCCGTGCCAATTTTTAATCATTTTGTGACGTGGGCAAAATTACCACGTCACAAGATGTAGAAATGTTTTTTATCCTCGTAAATAATCGAGACCAGATTGATACAAATTTTTGCAACTTTATTTTAGATTTTTTCTTGAAATTCGGAAAATGTCAATTGCCATAAGCTGGAAAATTTTTTTACATATATGTTCCGAAAAAAATCCTTGTTGACGATACTGGCTGATTATTTCTTATACAATTTTTCACCTTTTCCTACTTCATGTACTGAAATATTTGACAAAGAATCGGAAACTCACCCGAATTTTCACATTGTATTTTAATTTTTGATTATATGGAAACTCGTTTGTTACTGAATCCTAACGTAACCTTTTTAAAACGAAAAAACTTATTTAGGAAATTGTTTTTTCCTACAGGATTATTAAACGAAACGGTAAACGTTAAACGTAAAGTGAACGTCGTTTCCATGGATAGTTTACAAGTAAAGTAAAGTAAGATAAGGATCCACAAACGAGTACAGTGAATAGAAGTAAAAAGTGAAGTCGTAAAAGTGAAATGAAAGTAAACTTCAGTAATTAAAAAAACCGATGAATAATAATAAAAGAAGGAGTACGTTACTAAGCGAAAAAGGGGATCCCCTGTCGCATCCCGACGTTTCGACCACTTGTTACCGACCGATGGTAACTTGATCGAAAATGATCAAATTGATAGATGATACTAGTTCAATCGATACTTCACCCGATTTCGGGAACATTACGATCATGGAATTATCATTTCTACAACACCTCGCATGCTGTTAGCTCGCATTCAGACTTTTCAACCTTCAAAAACGAATCGTAATCAGATAAATACAAATTATTTGAATATCTTTTCTTGACAAATTGAAAACTTGTAGGTTCCCACTTATTGAGAAAATTCCAAAATGTTATCTGAAAATGCTTTCAAAAAATTAGTTGGTTTATTGTAATGATAATTTGTTTATTTTGAACATTCATAATATCTTTGCATCGTTATCAATGAATTGTGACCTTAATAATACAAATTATTGCAGTTCTATCAAACCTTTTTTCTCGACATTTAAAACTCGTTAGTCACCATCTATCGGAAGAAATATAAACTCTTATTAAGAATGCTTTCAAAATATTGGCTAATCAATAATAGAAGCCGTTTGTCATTATACAACTTTATTACAATTTTTCTTTTTCGTAAATGAATCAGGACCGGATAAGCACAATTTTTGAAATCTCATTTCATCTTATTCTTCGAAATTTAAAATTCGTCGGTCGCCACATGCTAAAAAAAAATATTAAGTTTATATAATATATATAAATATGTTCTAGAAAAGTAGTTGGTTCATGAAAGCGGCTGTTTTTTACTTATGTAACATAATGCTCATATTTACTATCTTCATGTACTAGAATAATCGACACAAAACCTGAGGCTCAAAAAAATATTCAAAGTGTATTTTTTGGTTATACGGAAACTTGTTCGTTATCAAAGCCAAATGTAGCCACTTTATCACAAAAAAAACTTTTTCAGAGAGTGGTTTTTTTTACAAGATTTTGAAACAAAAAAGGTAAACGTAAAAGGTAGTGTAAACGTAGTTTACGTAAGTAGTTCATGTAAACTGAAATAACGATAAATGAAACGGTATAATAAGTAAAAGTTAAAAGTAACGTTATAAAGTCAAAGTTGAGTATATAAAAAATCGATAAACAATAATAAGAGGGAATACGTGGTATAGTGAAATCGGGGAATTCCGGCCGCATCCTGACATTCGCTGACTCCTTGTTACCGACCGATGTTAACTTCCTCGAAAATAATCACATTCACAGATGCTACTAGTTTAGGCTTTACCCGGTCTCGGGAACATCACGATCATTGAATTATTATTTCTATAACAACTCGCATGCTTTAGCTCGTATTCAGACTTTTAATCTTCAAAAACTAATCAAAATCGGTTAAATGCAAGTTATTTGAATCTTTTTTTCAAATTCAACATTTGTAGGTTGCCACCTATCGGGAAAATTCCGAATTATTATCTGGAAATTCTTTTAAAAAATTAGTTATTTTATTGTTATGATAATTTGTTCATGAAAATTCATCATGTCTTTTCATCGTTATAAATGAAATTGTGACCAAAATAATACAAGTTATTGCGGTCCAATTCCACCTTTTTTTTCGTAATTTAAAACTCGCTGGTCATCACTTATCGGAAGGAATCTTGCGTATTATTAAGAATGCTTTTGAAATATTAGCAAAATAATTGTTTGTCAATGTTAAAAGTATGAATCAGCTATCTCTCTCACACTCACGTTCGCGAGATACAGACTGACCCATGCTCTTAAATAAAAGTTTGTTATTATACCAATTTATCACAATTTGTCTTTTTCGTGAATGAATTGGGACCGGATAAACACAATTTGTGGAATCTCTCATTTCATTTTATTCTCCGAAATTCCTAATTCGTCGATCGCCACCACTGAACTGTAAGTATACTGGAACGACCCCTGCCATAAGAAAAGCACAGGCTACCCGGGGGACCAAGAAGGCTGGTTCTGTCCTTGTTTTGGGGTGAAAGTCTGTCTTTTTCTGTCGCCTCCACCGCCACAAGTAGTGAGTACAGTCCACAGAAAAGTTTATGACAAAACTTCCTGTGCGCATCGGAATACTGTGAAGTTTTTTATACTTTTGACAACGACTGTACCCAGGGTGTGCGAGAGAGATAGGCTTTCACCCCAGCGACTATCTCTCTCGTCGCCCTCAGCGCACCTTCCAGTATACTTTTAGTTCAGTGATCGCCACATGCCAAAAAAAATATTCAAATTATAAATAAATGTTTTGGAAAAGTAGTTGGTTCATGAAGGTGGCTGTTTGTTACTTATGTAATAAAATTCCCATCTTTACCATCTTCATGTAGTAGAATAATCGACACAAAATCTGAAGCTCACAAAAATATTCATACTTACTGTTTGATTATACGGAAACTTGTTTGTTACTAAAGCTTAATGGATTCTCTTTACCACAAAAACAAACTTGTCCTGTTTTTTCTTGATAAACAAAAAGAAGGAACATGAAAGGTCGAGTAATTTCTAGTTCACATAAGTAGTTCACGTGAAGTAAAGTAAGGCGACGGTAACAAAGTATAGTAAGTACAGTAAAGTTGTAAATGTGAAGTAAAAGTACAAAGTTGTAAGTGTAAAGTAAAAGTAAATGTATAGTTACATAAATACGAAAAACCAATAAAACAATTATGAAAGAGACAATACGTGCCAGAGTGAAAATAGGGAACTCCTGCCGCGTCTTGACATTTGCTAATCATTCGTTACCGACCGATGGTAATTTTATCGAAAATTATCTGATGTCGGATGAGGATAGTTCTAGCTTTATCTTACTCCAAGAACACTACCAAGCATTGGATTATTACATCTAAAGTTACGTGCACACCATCAATTCGTATTAATTCTTCTCTATCTTCGTAATTAAATCGAGATCGGATTCATAAAAAAAATTATTTTGTCGTTTTTCTTGAAACCAAAATCCGTAGGTCGTCGTATATCCGAAGAAGTCTATAATCTTAAATATCAGAATATCTATAATTTTTTAGTTGTATATACATTGAAAAATTTGAGGAAAATTCGGTCAACTTCAGCTTTCTTTATTTTTTGACAAAAAATATTGTGAAAGTTTTAAATAATCATCTTTTTTGGCGATGGAAGCGACTAGTGGATTGTAGCTGACTATAACTACGTGTTCACTCTATTTTATAGTGCGGAAAGTTTGAATTGAGTTTTTATTTAATAAGGTCCGGAACATACGAGCCATTTTAATAGATTATCAAATTACTAAAAAATTGAAATTGTTAGACCAATTAGTTCTCTTTTTTTTACCAGGCGACGTTGCCCATCATTATGAATACTTTCATGTATACCACTGAGCTATAGTAATGCTGGAACAAGAAGCACCCCCATTAGCATTTCATCTGTGAAAGTCATCAGTATGTCTAGTTTAAGAGGATGGATCAGTCGGTATTTCGCCACCGTGAGTGCGAGAGGAGATAGCTGCAAATTTCGAAATTGAAATTCTTCGTTACGGTTTGACTGATTAGAAAATGGCCCTGTCAGCTCATTTTTGCCATCGCCCTGCGTGGGCTGACAGAGCCGTTTTGTGATCGGTCAAACTGTGCTGAAGAATTTCAATTTCGAAAATTCGAAGTGAGGTTAGGTGACTGATCCATACTCTTGAAAATAGCGGCGGTGGCCTCTCTTATGATGTCGACCTCGGTCATCCGGAGGTGCTCGAGATCAGCAACGCATTCAAATCTAGCCAAGGCGGGGCTTGAACTCATTCTTAACTTGAGCCAAATAACCGACGAAAATGAATAATTATTTCCAGATTTTCAAATTCCGTAAATTAGTTGTGCTGTTCCCATACGTATGCGTGAGTTATTTATTATTAACTATTCACAGATTAAAAAAAGAATTCTTTGAAAAATTGCTCTATCTCGAGTCGATTTTTTCAGCTCTGGTGCCAGTTCATATTTTCTAGATCGCCACCTATCGGAAGAAGTCTGATCTAAAGTATTGTTATATATTCTTGCGAAAAAACGTTTGTCTCCGTGGTGGGCATTTGTTTTAATATTACAAAATATCTTTTTATTCATTGTCGTTGACATATTGGAAACCGTTTTATATCGACATTACGTATATTTTACACGATCGAGATAAGTGACGAGTGACACGCGTGGATCAAATAATATTCTATGTATTATTTGCATCTTTTTCATCTTCACATATATCTTCGATACATTTTTACGCGATCGGATAATACGTGACAAGTGACAAGAGTGGTTAGTGTTTCATCTTATTCATTCTGTCAAATCTACGGAATTTCCTGTTTTTGTTTTATACACAGTGTTTGGATGAACAATTCGTAAATATATATTTTATCGTAATATTTTTGTTATCTTTCTCAAAAACAATGATCATTCTGAAAATGAAAAAAAAAATTGTTATATCAAATATCTATCAGACAGTCAGTGTTGATGGAAAAATACACCTATTGTATTTACATGACATTTGATAGTAGTTTTTTTTCAATTTTGATAACAATGATTTATCTACAGGTGGTTCGTGTTTTGTGCAAAAACAAAGAAGACCTTTTGATTTTATCATCCATCCTCTTGTGATGTAAATCTATAATCGATGTAAGGATATATGGAAAAAGTTTTGTCTTCATTTAAGGTAAAGAAAATGATTTTTATTTGTTTTTTTTTGTAGTATTCGCAGAAAGAACCGAGAATTTATTTTAATAGGTTGTATTAAAGCACACATCTCCTTCCGTTGATAAGGGAATCTTATACTTCATGTACTAAAAATGCTTTGTTACTGTTCACCAGGGAAGAATAAGTATTTCCGTTCGCTGTTTGTTGATTTGAATAATAGTGATTTATCAATGCACCCGGTATAGACTCTCAGGTCAAGTACATTAGGGTGTGTGGAAAAAAGACGATATTTTTTTTTCGCTTGCATCCACCGAAAAAAGTTGAGTTATGGTAAAAAAAGAAGCATGCCAAAAGGAGAGCTCAAAATTAAATTATTTCGCCAAGCGCATTGCATTTGAAGATTTTCCATAAGAATAACACAGGAAAATAATGTGGTCTCTGAACATTGTGTTATAACTCTTCAGGAAAAAATCGCACGGAAATGTCAATAACATATTTTTGTAGAGAATCGAATTCTCTACAAAAAAAGTCTTTACAAACAATACGCTCAGAATAACCGTTCAATTGTTATAGCTGTTCAAAGTTGGATGGGTGAAAAAAAATTATTCATCAGACTACCACACTTGAATTTTTGCTTGATGGGAAAAAATGTATAGGGTTTTTTTTGTAGAGAATTGTTCACTCTACCGAAATAAGTCCATGACATCATTGAAAAAAAAAAATCGTCTCATTATTACGAAAATTTCATTTTTGAATCTCAATAAAAATCGATTTGTCTCACTCATAGACCTATATGTCATAAATAAATGTTAGCAAAACCTCCATGTCACTTTGAAAAAACGCCTCTTTTTGAAAAAAACATGGTTCATTGTAACTTATTTATTGTAAACAGGTATGACCATGAATAATTAAAGAACATTGTTAATTTTCGTTGTCACACTGAAACTATTATTATGTAGGGTCACCATCATCGAGTGTTTTACGTGCTGTAGCTGTATCTAAGACAATAAACTTGCACTCATTTTTTTCGAAAAAATTATCAATGGATTTATCGAGCAAAATTTTTTAATCGTCTTTTTGAATATTTAATAAAGATTGGGTAAAAGCAAAATTTTTTAATCATCTTTTTGAATATTTTACCCAATCTTTATTAAATATTCAAAAAGATGATTAAAAAATTTTGCTCGATAAATCCATTGGGTACGTGAAGTGACTTCACGTACCCAAATGATTTTACCCAATCTTTATTAAATATTCAAAAAGATGATTAAAAAATTTTGCTCGATAAATCCATTGATAATTTTTTCGAAAAAAAATGAGTGCAAGTTTATTGTCTTAGATACAGCTACAGCACGTAAAACACTCGATGATGGTGACCCTACATAATAATAGTTTCAGTGTGACAACGAAAATTAACAATGTTCTTTAATTATTCATGGTCATACCTGTTTACAATAAATAAGTTACAATGAACCATGTTTTTTTCAAAAAGAGGCGTTTTTTCAAAGTGACATGGAGGTTTTGCTAACATTTATTTATGACATATAGGTCTATGAGTGAGACAAATCGATTTTTATTGAGATTAAAAAATGAAATTTTCGTAATAATGAGACGATTTTTTTTTCTCAATGATGTCATGGACTTATTTCGGTAGAGTGAACAATTCTCTACAAAAAAAACCCTATACATTTTTTCCCATCAAGCAAAAATTCAAGTGTGGTAGTCTGATGAATAATTTTTTTTCACCCATCCAAATTTGAACAGCTATAACAATTGAACGGTTATTCTGAGCGTATTGTTTGTAAGGACTTTTTTTGTAGAGAATTCGATTCTCTACAAAAATATGTTATTGACATTTCCGTGCGATTTTTTCCTAAAGAGTTATAACACAATGTTCAGAGACCACATTATTTTCCTGTGTTATTCTTATGGAAAATCTTCAAATGCAATGCGCTTGGCGAAATAATTTAATTTTGAGCTCTCCTTTTGGCATGCTTCTTTTTTTACCATAACTCAACTTTTTTCGGTGGATGCAAGCGAAAAAAAAAATATCGTCTTTTTTCCACACACCCTAAAGTACATATTAACTGCCGTTCCATGCTCTGGTCGTTAAAAGAGGTTGCGAATATAGTAAAAATATATAAATTTTTCTTTGCGTTCAAGAAATATGGTTTATATATGCGTTCAAGTTATATATTTGCGTTCAAGGAATGGTTTTCAATAGAAGTTTATCGCTTTTTTCAGAATGAACTGTGGTTTAGGTTTTCTTCTTGTTTTTTTCATTGAATGTAATTAAAAATGTTTATGTATAATGTAGGATGAAATGAAACAAAATATTAAGAGCTGTGGTGGCGGTTTGATGCCAAGTATATAAAAAGAATAGTGCAAGCCCCTGCCGCACTCTAATATATATTAAAAAAAAACAAGTCGAATTTAAATTCATGACATTATGTTGCACTAAAACGAAAATTTTAGTTATCTCAGCACCGATCAGGAGATTTTTTCATTTATTTACAAAAAAAGCTCCACCGCTGTCTCTCAGTGAAAGTTTTCACATCTACATTTTATTAATCGAAGGTGACAAAAAACTCATTTTTGCTCCTATATATATACTATTGTAAAAATGAAATATAAGTGAAATTTAGATATAATAGGTTCAAATAGATGTAGAAACCTGATTTTTCTTTGGTAATCAGAGAAATTTTATGTTCAGACCGACAAAATAATGTTCTCTGTGGTTTAAAATAACTGAAATTTGTATACACAGATTTATTTGAGGTCATCCTTTCACCACAGTTACTTTACAAAGTTAACTTCATGACAGTAGTATTCAAGTTATGTTCAAGTCAGTACAATCAATAAGTCGCTAAACAAATCTGCCCAACGCCGGTGTGCCATAATAATTACATCGACAAGACTCAGTACAGTTTTGTACAGTCAGATTTACATTTTGATCGGTCAACCAATGAAACCTTTTGGTACCGCAGAATGTCTGTGTTTGTCAATTTGAAGCCAGTAAATCATGATTCTTGACAGCGTTGATTAAATTCAGGATTATCATGAACTCATCTATAAAGTCTATTATTTTTATAGTCATATGCCAGCCGATGAATAAGATAGGCATAGAATAGTTCTAATTCTAAGAAACCTGCGGAGAGTTTTACTTTTTTCAAGTAAATTTTCTATGCCAAGTTAAACTTTTGTTACCTCCAGTGCAATGACTGTTAGGCCTACGCTTGTTTTTGCAATATTTTTTACTAATTTATTTATATTTTGTATTATACTTTCAAAATTTTTTGACGTTTTCATCATTGCGTTTCATTTCTTATTCTTATCATATTATATATTTTCATTCTATATGGGTCATTCCACGAAATACTGGATTAAGTTGTGCCGGGAACTATTTGCCTGAATTTTCCCACATTCTGATTTCAATGCATTTGATAGATACGAATTTTTCAATGGTTCTCGATTTTTTTATCTATAAAATAACCATAATATCGCTTGCAATGGCGGTCCGAATGTCTGACCCTTCCGAAACCTTGGTCATGAACTTTTATTTTTTTCTTAGTTCTTCCAAAATGGCGGTATTTGTAAAACAGCATGAAGTTAAGTTCTATGATTTTTTTTTTCGAAAAGTATTAACTTGACGAAAATTTTTTATCATCCAAAGAATACGTGTGGATTTTTTCAGAAATTTTAAAGTTTTCAACCATTCAAAAATTGTTGAAAAATTCCTGAAAAATTCAAACGTGTTTTTTGAATGATTCTAAACACTTTTTGTTGTATAAAATTTTTTCGTCAAGTTGATACTTTTCGAGAAAAAAAATTATGGAACTTTACATCATCTGTTTTACAAAAACTACTATTTTGGAAAAACTAAGAGGGACAAGAAAATTCATAACCAGTACTTCGAAAAGGTCTGACATTCGGACCACCATTGCTGGCGATAATACGGTTATTTAAGTTCAGCAACAACAACAAAAATAGATTTAAAAAAAAAACGTTAAAAAATCTTGACATTTAAACTAAAAACGCAAATAAATAATTGAATTGAATTTTACAAAATAAATGCCAGATTCCGAAAAAGCAACCTCGAAAGACCTGTATATGAGATTTTGAAGAAAATTTTTCCTGCTGTTCAATTATATGAGATTTTAAAGAAACTTTTTTTTGCTTTTCAATTAAAACTGTGTACTTGAAATTGCGTCCACAAAATTGTCGTTTTGCGCATTAATGGGTTTATTCAGAATTTGGTGGAAAGGCCCACATCCCTTTTTATAAAGTAGAGTTGTAACACGTGCATTTGCTGTTTATTGTCATCACTTTTCCACGATTCTGATTGGTTCGCTATATCATTGCACGTAGTCCAAGAGAGCTCAAGTCCAATTACGACTTTAAAGTTATTCTGCTTGCTCTCAAATTTTACAATGACAGCTGTTCTTTCATATGTCTATGACAACTCAGATTCCTCTTCGACAAGTCATGCATCGGGAAGAATAATAACAAAGAAAAATTATTCTTAATAAATTTCGCAAAAGAGACATTTTGTTTAAAACTTGAGCAATTGATAAAGAATAATTTTTTATGTACATTACCCGTCAAAAGTTTCCGGACAAAATTGCGAAAAAGTGTCGGAGCCATTTTTGATGTCATTTTTTGAGCAGTATAGATAAACAAATTTCATAAACGGCATTTTGAAGGGAAAGAATTCTTCTTCAATTTGCTTTTTTTTTAAATGTTGTACGATTTGTTTTACGTCCGTTACATTGTTTTGAACACGACCGTTTTCCAAATTTTTTTTTAAGATTTACAGTTGGACCGCGTTTTGAGAAAAAAAAATTTTTCGAGTTCTTTCCGACCGGAACCTTAACGGGGACAGCGAAAACTTCAATTTCGTTTTTTAAAAAGTTCTGTACGATTTTTCTTTATGTAGTTATCTCATTTTTAGCGAAAAAAAGCAAAATTTGGAATATACCACATAACACGAAAACTAGTGAGTTTTTCAAAAAACCTCAAGAGGATAAAAAAATGAGTTTAGTTTAGCCAAATTCATCAGAATTTTTTCCGAATTTTTTCTTAAAATTTTTTTTTCCGACTGATTTCAGCCGAAATTCTGAAAATTTGATCGCGTTTACTTGTTAAATATGGGGTTTTTGATAAAATTGCAAAATAGAAAAAAGTTTTGTATTTCAATTCTGAAGACATCAGAATTTTTTCAAATTTTTTTTCGAAATTTTTTTTTTCAACTTGCGAAAAAAAGTTGAAAAAAAATGTCAAAAAAAAATTTGAAAAAATTCTGATGTCTTCAGAATTGAAAAACAAAACTTTTTTTCATCTTGAAATTTTATCAAAAACCCCATATCAAGAGACTCGGTAGAGTCTCGGGACAAGTACATTTGACAGCGTCGTCTGCTTGCCCGAGACTCACCCGAGTATATTATCTCTGAATAAAGCGATTTCGACGGTGGGGGTAAACTCTTTCTTAAATTACGGAGCTCAAGGGTGATCTCATGATCTGAAATTTGGACTAAAGACTAATTAAGTTATCCTCCTTCGATTGAGCCATAAATCAACCCGATTAATGCCGTAATTGCTGAAAAAAAGCTTTGCACAGAAAAAAATATGCAATGATCGGAGTGTGCGTGCGCGTATGTATACGACACAGAGAAAGGCCTCGTGGCGCTGGCGTGTTTCTGATTGGTCGCGACTGACGACACAAAACAAACAGTGCAGACGAGCAGGTGACGTCAGCTGATCGCGATGAAAAAATCATCATCGATATTTCGACGGCCCATATGGACGCGAGTGTGAGAGAGATAGCTGAAATAGGTTCACATTTTTCTTTCACGCCGTTAACATTTTCGAGAAAATAATAGTTACAAACTTGTTCCTTGTCAAACAACAAACGTTGGCTAACCATTTATTTTCTCGAGAGTGCAGGGTTAAGGAAGAAAAACGTGAATACTGTGCTTACAGCTTTGACAGCTCGTCATAACCTCACAAATGCTAATTTGCAGCTGGCATTACCACCGACATGCTCCAGTGACGGGGGAATATGCTTCATGAATGAATATGCTTCACAACCTTTGCCCCATTTCTACACCCACAATTTTATTCATTTTTAGCATAACTATATAACATCGCCGCTGGCATTATATTAATTGCAAAGCGATGATAACTCTCAGGGACATAGAAATTTTGTCGCTGAGCAACATGAAAATCTTGTCGCTGCGACACATGAAAATCTTGTTGCTGCCAGTTATCCGGAAGCTCCAGATAATTCTCAATGACATAAAAATCTTGTCACTGAGCCACATGAAAATCTTGTCGCTGAGAGTTATCCGGAAGCTCTGGATAACTCTTATCGACAAGTTGTTGCTTCGGAATAAGGAACCAAATATTGTGGAGCGACAAGTTTTCTGGAATTGTTTACAGCGACAACATTTATACAGGGAAAATATTCATCACTTTCTGATAGCGATGCATGTTTTCCCTGTTTGTTAAATTAATCACAAAGCGACAATAACTCTCAGCGACATAAAAATCTTGTCGCTGAGCAGCATGAAAATCGTGTCGCTGAGAATTATGCTCCGGAAGGAACCAAATATTATAGAGCGACAAGTTCTCTGAAATCGTTTGCAGCAACAACATTTGTCTAAATGATTCTTACAGGGAAAACATTCATCGCTTTCTGATAGCGATGCATTTATTCCCTGCTAGTTGGATTAATCGCTAATAACAATAACTCTCAGCGACATGAAAATCTTGTCACTGAGCTACATAAAAATCGTGTTGGTGAGAGTTTTGCTCCGGAAGGAGCAAAATATTGTACAGCGACAAGTTTTCTGGAATTGTTTGCAGCGACAACATTTGTGTAAATGATTCTCACAGGTTGGCATGAATTTGGGCTCAAATTTAGCTCCACAGAATACATTTGCAGAAAAAGAATTAGCATAGTACTCCCATCGAGCCAACACGATAAAATCTTCGTTGCAAAATTGATGTGAAAACTTTTATTTTTCCAAGCTGATGGTCAAAAGTTGAAAATTGCCCTCTTGCGATAAATTGAGACGTTGGCACGTATTTGCTCTTCCTTTCAGCTTATCAAAACATGTTGACTGAAAAAAAAATCATTATTTTACTATTTTTACTCGGAGACGAGCGATTTTCGTTTGAAAATTTACGAAAAATCGTCATTTTCCAGCGATAATCGTGGTAAATGGGCCAAAAATCATATCTCGACGAGAGATTGAGATATCGGCATGAATTTGGGCTTAAATTCAGCTCCACAGAGTACATTCGTTGCAAATTGATGTAATAACTTTGATTTTTCCAAGCCGATGGTTAAAAGTTGAAAATTGCCCTCTCGCGATAAATTGAGACGTTGGCACGTGCTTACCGTTCGTGTGAGCAAAACAAATTGTGTGGCTGGAAAAAAAAATCATAATTTTACCATATTTACTCGGAGACGAGCGATTTTCGTCTGAAAAATCACGAAAAACCGTAATTTTCCAGGGATAATCCTGGTAATGGGCACAAAATCATATCTCGGTGAGAAATTGAGATAGAAGCATTGATGAATTTTGAATGAGGATTTTGTTCCTTGTAAGTTTTTTCCTGTTTACTTATACTCCATATTACAAAGAATGAGTTAACGCCGTTATCTGATATTGCCATTTTTCATTTCATTTTTTCTTTAAAAATATCAGCTAACTCGCCTAAAAAACCTTGATAAAAAACATCTCGCCTCAAATACCTTGGCCAATAACAACTCAAAACACTTAAAATGAATACTAAATTCGGAGTCAGAAAAAATGAAGTGATATCCTAGCCAAAAATCCCCTCCTCGGGAAAAAAAGCCTGCATAAGTCCATTTGTTGGTGACCACCTTTTTCATTTGTTTTCACAGATAAATCTACTCGCTTAAAATACCTTGGTATAAAAGACATCTCGCCTAAAAAAACCTTGGTATAAAAAACATCTCGCCTAAAAAACCTTGGTATTGAAACGTTTCATGATTTTTGAACATTGGTTAGTTGTTCAAAAATCGAAACTAAGGATTTTTGAGATCCTCTTCTCTCTCGTGGAGAGGTGTGCAGGTTCGTGCACTTACCGGCGAGGTCTTTCCCTGGCGGATCAGCAAGTCTCTGGAAAAAGTCCTGAAAAAAGTCCCAATTGGGACTCGGGATTTGGGACTTTAGTGGACTCGCTTGTGAGTTCCTATTGGGTTATGTCGGGAAGCAGGTTGTGAAATAAAGTTTGAGACTCAGTTTAAGCAGTGCAATTATATTATTTTATTATCAAAAGTCTTTACTGGATGAGAGCTGTCGAAGGACTGATCAACGAAAAGACCAAAAGTATAACTCGAGCTCATAGAACGAAAACGTCTCTATGCTTCGGTTTCTTATTACTTTTATCATTTGTATATTTAATATTTTATAAACACATCTATGGTACTTTTATTTTTAAGACCTCACGCGTTCTCTTTCTCAATTCGTATAGTGTTTCTTATCAAACTTATTTCTACGTTGATTGATTATTTTTGCTCATATCAGACGTGGAATGATCAGCCATTGTATTCCCTGGCTGTTCGCGATACCATAGTATTTGGGTATCCGGTATCGGTATCATGTGGTACTTTTTTATCCGAAATTTTTCGGTATCAATCCCGATTCGGGACCCACGTTGCTTTGGTACCGATACCAAACATATTCGGTATATATCCCGATTTGGAACCCACGTTGCTTTGGTATCGATACCAAACATATTCGGTATACATCCCGATTTGGAACCCACGTTGCTTTGTTACCGATACCAAACATATTCGGTATATATCCCGATTTGGAACCCACGCAGCTTTGGTATCGATACGATAAATGATCGGTATCAATCCCGATTCGGACTACGCAGCTTTGGTATCGATACGAAAAAGAATCGGTATCAATTTCGATTCGGAACTCAACGCAGTTTCAATCAAACCCACGCAGGTAACGACACGATACAGAATGGATATAAATCTCGATTCGTAACCCACTCAAAGACCAGCGCCGCTGCATGTAGAAGCTGAAAAAACCACATCATCCGAGGGAGACTCGAACCCGGGACCCTCGGAGTTCGAGTCTCGTGCGCTATCCACTACGCTACCATCAAGAGACTCGGTAGAGTCTCGGGACAAGTACATTTGGCAGCTCTGTCGTCTGCTAGCCCGCGGCTCGCCCAGAGTATATTATCTCGAAACAAAATGATTCGCCGTGGTGGGGGTAAAATATGAAATTTCTTTCCTTAATTACGGATCCGGGGAGAAATATTATGATTTGAAAATTGAACTGGAAACTTATTATGAAAAGAGCTTTCGATTAAGCCCTGGATCAGCACGATTGATGCCGTATTTGCTGAGAAAAAACTTTGCACAGGCTCAAGATTATGCTAAGATCGAAGTATTGGTGTGTATGTATACGACACACAATGAAAGGCCTTTTGATGCTATCAAGCTTCTTATTGGTCGCGACAGAGCTGCGTTCGAAAACTCGTTGCCCACATGTAATAACGTGGCCCTGTGTGGCCCTGTGGCTATATATTCTTCTGCACTGTGGCTATATATTCTTCTGAATAAGTACAAACAAAAAAAACAGTGCAGATGAGCGAGCGAAAAATGTCAGCTGATATTTCGAAGGGCCATATATATTGACGCGAGTGTGAGAGAGATAGCTGAAATAAGTTCATATTTTTCCTTTCCGCCCTTGACATTTTCGAGAAAATAACTGTTACAACTTGTTCTTTGTCGAACAACGAATGTTGGCTAACCATTTATTTGCCCGGGAATGCAAGGTTATGGGAGAAGAATGTGTTGCAGGTTTGTCGTTACCGAGTCTGAACGAATGCTGTGATACTGCTTTGACAGCTCGTCATAACCTCACAAATTCGAATTTTCAGCTGGCATATTACCGACATGCTCCAATGACGGGAGAATATGCTTCATGAATGAATATGCTTCACATGTTTTGACCTATTTATTCCTACACCCACCATTTTATTCATTTATAGCATGACTTACAATGCCACAGGCATCAGATTAATCGCTAAGCGATAATATCTCTCAGGAAAATAAACTCTTGTCGCTGAGCGACATAAAAATCTTGTCGCTGAGCGACATGAATATCTTGTCGCTGAGGCAAATGAAAATCTTGTCGCTGTGAGGGCTCAGTGACATGAAAATCTTGTCGCTGCGAGGGCTCAGTGACATGAAAATCTTGTCGCTGAACCACATGAAGATTCATCGCTAAGCGATAATATCTCTCAGTGACATAAAAATCTTGTCGCTGAGCGACATGAAAATCTTGTCGCTGAGCGACATGAAAATCTTGTCGCTGAGCGACATGAAAATCTTGTCGCTGAGCGACATGAAAATCTTGTCGCTGCGAGTGCTCAGTGACATGAAAATCTTGTTGCTGAATCACATGAAGATTAATCGCTAAGCGATAATATTTTTCATTGTCAGTGACATAAAAATCTTGTCACTGAGGCACATGAATATCTTGTCGCTGAGGCAAATGAAAATCTTGTCACTGCGAGGGCTCAGTGACATGAAAATCTTGTCGCTGCGAGGGCTCAGTGACATGAAAATCTTGTCGCTGAACCATATAACGATTAATCGCTAAGCGATAATATTTCTCAGTGACATAAAAATCTTGTCGCTGAGGCAAATGAAAATCTTGTCGCTGCGAGGGCTCAGTGACATGAAAATCTTGTCGCTGAACCACATGAAGATTAATCGCTAAGCGATAATATCTCTCAGTGACATAAAAATCTTGTCGCTGAGCGACATGAAAATTTTGTCGCTGAAGCAAATGAAAATCTTGTCGCTGCGAGGGTTCAGTGACATAAAAATCATGTCGCTGAGCCACAAGAAAATTTTGTACATTCATCCCTTTTTGATAGTGATGCATTTTTTTCCTGCTAGAGGTCAAATTCAAAAAAAATTGTCCGAAAAAAAAAATTCTAAGAGAAATTCGAAGAAAAATCCAGGCGATTTAGTATGAAAATACGCAACTTCTTGTATCGGTAAAAATTTTCTATAAACCATATCATTCTTGGGTTATTTTGAATTTTTCAAAACTTTCTGTTTTTGGCCAAAAACGAAATAACTTTCGGGAAAAAAAACACAACAAATTTTTCAAAAGAAGAAGTTGGAGCTTTTGCATTGCATTCCAAGTTTTACATAGTAAAAGAAAAAAAAATCTCTTATATTGTGTGCCGAATCCGCGATGGTCGAAAAAAGGCATAAAAACGGTCGGGAATCAAAGTCCGTACAAGGCCAAAAAAAAAATCAATGGAAAAATATTTAAATAAGGCAAACTGGAGCCTGATCCATCCTTTTTGAAAAGCCACTTTGGAAATTCGAATATCTTTCTTTTTGGCAGAGTTATCTGGTGTATCTAAACGTTTGAGCGGTAGTGTATGAGTGGATCGACGAAACTAAACCAATTTAAACCATGGGGAAAGATTCACGAAGTATGTGATCATGAAAAAATTTAGGTTTCGGAGGAGTCAGAAAAAAAGAAGTGATATCCTAGCCAAAAATCCCCTCGACGGGGAAAAAAGCCTGGACAAGTCCATTTGTTCGTGACCCCCGTTTCCATTTGTTTTCACAGAAAAATCTAACCCCGCTAAAAAAAAATTCAAACCTCCAATAAAATGAAAAATAGAAAAAAACCCTAGAAAAAAATAGCTTCTGAAAAATTGGAGAAAAACCCTAAAAAAAATTCAAGACAATTTAAAAAAAATACAATAAACGTGAAAATGGTAAAAAAAAAGTTGACGATTTTCGCTCAGCACTAAAAATTCTTGATATCCATAAAAGGACAAGTATTCCATTGATGGCTGAAAATTAACGAGGAAAAGGGAAAACTCCCAAAAAGACATAGCACAAAAAAAGAAACCCTTAAATACAAAATGGCGAATCGACAGAAAAACTTCATACAAAAAATAAAAAACTAAAGTTTGCCATCGCATGTTGAGCAGTTGAGCGGATACGCACAGAGAACTTGTCCAGCCCGAAAATTTTTGTATTAGCTTCCGCATATTCCCTATAAATAGCAGCGGCTGATACAAAAATTTTCGGGCCGGACAAGTACTCTGTGCGTATCCGCTCAACTGCTCAACATGCGATGGCAAACTTTAGTTTTTTATTTTTTGTATGAAGTTTTTCTGTCGATTCGCCATTTTGTATTTAAGGGTTTCTTTTTTTGTGCTATGTCTTTTTGGGAGTTTTCCCTTTTCCTCGTTAATTTTCAGCCATCAATGGAATACTTGTCCTTTTATGGATATCAAGAATTTTTAGTGCTGAGCGAAAATCGTCAACTTTTTTTTTACCATTTTCACGTTTATTGTATTTTTTTTAAATTGTCTTGAATTTTTTTTAGGGTTTTTCTCCAATTTTTCAGAAGCTATTTTTTTCTAGGGTTTTTTTCTATTTTTCATTTTATTGGAGGTTTGAATTTTTTTTTAGCGGGGTTAGATTTTTCTGTGAAAACAAATGGAAACGGGGGTCACGAACAAATGGACTTGTCCAGGCTTTTTTCCCCGTCGAGGGGATTTTTGGCTAGGATTTAATAAGTAAACGCGATCAAATTTTCAGAATTTTGACTAAAATCAGTCGGAAAAAAAAATTTTAAGAAAAAATTCCGAAAAAATTCTGATGAATTTGGCCAAACCGAACTCATTTTTTTACCCTGTTGAGGTTTTTCGAAAAACTCACTAGTTTTCGTGTTATGTGGCATATTCCAAATTTTCCTTTTTTTCGCTAAAAATGGGATAACTACATGAAAAAAAATCGTACAGAACTTTTTAAAAAACGAAATTGAAGTTTTCGCTGCCCCTGTTAAGGTTCCGGTCGGAAAGAACTCGAAAATTTTTTTTTTCTCAAAACGCGGTCCAACTGTAAATCTTAAAAAAAAAGTTGGAAAACGGTCGTGTTCAAAACAATGTAGCGAACGTAAAAAAAATCGTACAACATTTAAAAAAAAAGCAAATTGAAGAAGAATTCCTTCCCTTCAAAATGCCGTTTATTAAATTTGTTTATCTATACTGCTCAAAAAATGACATCAAAAATGGCTCAGACACTTTTTCGCAATTTTGTCCGGAAACATTTGACGGGTAGTGTATGATTTATTCTTTCAAATTCAACTAACGGTTTGAATAATATTCAGGTTTGTTTCATAATTCAAAATAACTTTAGACAAAAAGTTAAATCGTCTAGTTATATTTTTTTTATAATATGAGGCATTCCTACACTATTTTGCAAATCGGGGCAGCCCCAAAAGTCGTGGAATTGGTCACACTATTTTATTTTAGAGAATTTTTTGGGAAAAGAAAAAAATGGCAATCATCTTTACAAAACAACAGTTTTTACTTCAGATGTGAAAAAAACGTCGATAAAGCTGATTTATGTTTATCTGTTTTTTTTTCTGAAATATGAACGAAAATAAAAAAAAAAAACGATGCAGCAACATTTTTCGATATGCCGATTATTTCTAGACATACAGGCGTTGGAACGTTGCCGAATCTCGCTGATCTGGGTTTTTTGAAAAATCGTAACTCATGAAAGACGTGAGATAAGAATCTAAAAACTGATTTGGATATTCCTTCTGTTGGCTACTATTTTATAAAAAAATTTCAGGACAATTAAAAATGGTTGGGGTCACCACATTCGCGCAAAATGGCGTGGAATGTCTCATATATTGTTGTACTAGATTTTATAAAAAATTCAAATTTGTTTCGAATCTGTCTCATACTAATTATGCGTTGATTATTGAAATAGACGAGACGTTACTCTCTTTTTTTTTCATCTTCCCTTATTGAATTTTTATTCATCTTTGAAAATATTGATCGTAGATGGATAAGTTCTGGATAAAAGTTGTGGAAGACTGCATTTCTTACCAGTTTGTTATTTTTCATCTAAGCTTTAAACATTATCTTGGACGAGATGACCTTATTATTCACTTTCGATTTCCTTCATTTTCTCGATTATGTAGTCAACACAATATTTCTCATGGAGCATTAAGTGTTCAGTAAAAGTTGTAGAGAATTGAATTTCTTACAATTTTTCTCTTATCACTTATGCGTTGAAAAATTAAATGAACAAGATAATGCGGTATCTTAATTTCGATTTTTCTTTATTCGAATTTCTCTCAAAAGACATAGACCATGAAGCCTTATGAAAAAAGTTGTTCAGAATTGACTTTTATATAAGTTTGTTCCTTTTCTCTTATGCACTGAAAATTAACATAAACGAGGTAATGGCGTTTTTTCATGTTGACCTTGTTTTATTCAGCTTTATCTTAAAAAGTATAGGTATTACAATTAAACGATTATTATATGGTGTTATTAGGAAATTGAATTTCTTTAAGCTCGTGTCTCTTCCTTTATGCTCTAAAAATTGGAAACAAAATGCACAAGATCATATCATTATCAGTCTCCATCTTTTCCATTCAGTTAAAATCACACGATAAAATGTGATAAAGTTTCCCAGAATTTAATCTTCGAGAAGTTGCTTTCCACTTACGCACTAAGACTGAAAATAAAAGAAATAATGCTGTCGTTCGACCTCCCTTTTTTTAAATACCTTTGAAAATTTTAATTCTAGGCGACAAAGTGTCATATAACAAACGTTTGGTTATATATAGTTTCCCAGAATTTAATCTACGAGAAGTTGCTTTTCACTTACGCACTAAGACTGAAATTTTCAATCGCGATTGAAAATATTTATCCAAACGTTTACAGAAATTAATTTCTACAAATTCGTTTATTTTTAAGCATCCGTTAGAATAAAAGTAAACGAGATAAGCATGATGTAAAATTCTATGATTTTTTTTCTAAAAAGTATCAACTTGATGAAAAAATTGTATGGAACAAAAAGTGTTAGGAATTTTCCCAAGAACACGTGTGATTTTTTTTCAAAAATTTTCGAGCGATTTTTGATTTTTTCAATTTTGACAATTTTTTGAAAATTTTTTAAAATTCTGAAAAAATTCACACGTCTTTTTTGGATGATTCTAAACACTTTTTGTTCCATAAAATTTTTTCGTCAATTGATACTCATCGAGAAAAAAAATTAAAAATAAAAAAACAAAAAAATGTAAAATTCCATGATTTTTTTTCTCAAAAGTATCAACTTGATGAAAAAATTTTATGGCACAAAAAGTGTTAAGAATTATCCCAAGAACACGTGTGATTTTTTTCAAAAATTTTCGAGCGATTTTTGATTTTTTCAATTTTGACAATTTTTTGAAAATTTTTTAAAATTCTGAAAAAATTCACGTCTTTTTGGGATGATTCTAAACACTTTTTGTTGATAAAATTTTTACGTCAATTGATACTCATCGAGAAAAAAAATAAAAATAAAAAAACAAAAAAATGTAAAATTCCATGATTTTTTTTCTAAAAAGTATCAACTTGATGAAAAAATTGTATGAAACAAAAAGTTTTAAGAATTATCCCAAGAACACGTGTGATTTTTTTCAAAAATTTTCGAGCGATTTTTGATTTTTTCAATTTTAACAATTTTTTGAAAATTTTTTAAAATTCTGAAAAAATTCACACGTCTTTTTTGGATGATTCTAAACACTTTTTGTTCCATAAAATTTTTTCGTCAATTGATACTCATCGAGAAAAAAAATAAAAATGAAAAAACAAAAAAATGTAAAATTCCATGATTTTTTTTCTCAAAAGTGTCAACTTGATGGAAAAATCGTATGGAACAAAAAGTGTTAAGAATTATCCCAAGAACACGTGTGATTTTTTTTTTTAATTTTCGAGCGATTTTTGATTTTTTCAATTTTGACAATTTTTTGAAAATTTTTTAAAATTCTTAAAAAATTCACACGTCTTTTTTGGATGATTCTAAACACTTTTTGTTCTATAAAATTTTTTCGTCAATTGATACTCATCGAGAAAAAAAATAAAAATAAAAAAACAAAAAAATGTAAAATTCCATGATTTTTTTTCTCAAAAGTATCAACTTGATGAAAAAATTGTATGGAACAAAAATTGTTCCGAACTGAATCCAAATGAAACATTATCGACATGGTAAACTGGGATTATTTTCTCAAATTTTTTATTTTTAGCGTAGAAATCGAGGAGCAAAAACTTTTAGAAAAGTCAAATCTTCACAATTTTTTTAAATGCGTTATCGTCAGCGATCGATATTTTTCTACTAGAGTCTTAATGAAAATGGTCTAAATAGAATGCCGAAATAGCATTATCTACTCTTCATGTTTAATTTTTAGCGCATGAATTTCAACGAAAAATGATCGATAGCATTATCTTTTCAAGTTTAACTTTTAGCGCATGAATTTGAACCTCGAATGATCGAAATAAAAAAATGGCAACGTATTTTTATATGGTAATTTTAGACAACAAATCGGGGGAAACGAACATGTACGGAATTGAAATTTGCATAATTTTGCATCGGAAACTTTTTCCTATTTGATCAACATTTTTCGGGACGAATCCAAAAAGTAGATCATCGGAATGAGGCAAACGCCGATTTCTTCCTAAATTTCATTAGTAGCGCATAAGTTGATAAGAACGAACATGTTGAAAATTGATAAGTCAATAAGAACGAATATGTTGAAAATTGAAATCCCTAGAATTCTAAAATTCAATGTTTCTAAAAAAAAATATCCGTTATTTCAGGGCGTTTAGGAATCCCATAATTAAAAAAATACCAAAAAATTGTTTATTATTGTATTCACAACTTGGGAAAATTAAAAAAAAAAATAAACTAACGAGTGTCTTTCCTTGAGATTTTTCTGGTTAAAGTGATATAGATCGCCTCATATAAAATTTGGAACATTCATTGTGCACATGTAGAAGTACAAAACATAATTTTCGCAGATTTTTTCAGCCATAATTATTTAAATTTCACGCTACACAAATCTAAACTTTTTTCCACTCCTGAAGTTCTCTCCGTTACATATTTATTGACGTTTTGATCAAATTTTCAAGCTCGCTCTAGAATCAAAATAATGGAATTGTTCGATTCATGATATTAAGTATAAAAAAATTCCTCGAAATTGAATTTTCAATTTCATCAAACCTGAGGCACACTCCCGTTCAAAATTTTGGCAATACCGGTAGATTTTTCTTGCTGCATTAAAAGTTGAATAACTCGGTCAAAAATGAAAATAACTCTATTCATCAAACATCATTTTTTAAAGGAGAGATTCCGCTTCATTCCTTTGAAAAATATTTATTATGATTTTTATTCGGCCTAATACGCACTTTTGTACATGGCTATTTTCGGCTGTTTTTAGATGGTAAGGAATCGGGCGCAGAGATTAAGAAAATTTTCTCTGCTATTTTTATACATGGTAAACTGAAGAGAGTAGCAAGAGCTTCGATATCGTCTTTTTTTAAGTTTCTCCCACAAAGTTCTCATATTTTGGGCTAAAAAAGACGAGTTTGGAAAAATGTTATGTAGTTCAAGAAATATAGGGTTTCGAAAAAAATGTCAAGGGTTTCAAAAGTTCCGTAAATTTTTCCTGGTACGCCGGGAATTTTATTGGATTCACCTTTGAATTTTTTATTTCCGCTCGAAGCTCCGATGATAGGATGGTTTCAGTCAAAAAGTATCGCGTTCAGAATAAAATAGCAGGTGGGGGAACTCTTAATATTAAACGCCTGAAATTTTTATTTAGAATTCTTTCGAGACATTTTTCACAATTTCCCTAGCCAAAACTGGGAGAATCGTACATATTATATTGAATGACGTATCTCGAAAATTATTGAGTTGGACAAAATATTGAGTGGGAGGGGGGGTTGGGGATTTGTAGTGTTTTGATTTTTTGAACTCGTTTTGAAAATAATTCCAAAATCAATTATGAGAAACTTTTTCCATCGAGGTTTTTCGTCGAGCCCATTTTTTACTGTGGTTAAAAATTATATTGAAATCGCAATAAACAAAGTTTAACGGAGAAAACCGTGGAAGTCCAAAAAAGTATCTTTGTGCACCCTGTAATTATATATAATAATAATTAATAATTATTGCTGAAAAATCTACAAAAATTGTGTTTCGTACTTCACCATGTGCACAATTACCATGCCAAGTTTTATATTTTTTTCAAGTCCTCAGGGGCACACTTTAAATATTCCTGATCACCTTAAAACTGTACACACATTTCGTTTTGATACCTGGCTTGAGTTAACGAAAGGACTTAATGAATTAAAATATCACCCTAGTTAATGTTACCTTAATGTTGATTCAGATTAAATTTCGTGTAATATAAGTTTATTTATAAAAACAATTACATATATTATGCCAAGTATCAACAATTACATCAAGATTTTTTTCAAGGTCTAATGCTATACTTTTTCTGAATTCCATTCGATTTCTGAGACTGTTCTTGCAGTCTCGATACTTGGGAAAGAATCTCATTATTTAAGACCGCAATAAATCCTTCTCAATCGTTCGAAACTAAGGTTTAAAACCAAAAATCTGATATTGCTGATTGACGTTGCATCCAGAAATTCGTTAAGTTCTTCGATTTGGTATCGACATATGTGAACAAGTTTGGCTCACTTATGTTTAAAAATTCAAATTTCGCACACATCACGTTTCTATCAAGCACTAACACTTTCCGCTATGAGAGCGAAATAAAAAAATTTGATGTGGTGATTTTCATCGAAAAGTAGAAAAAACACGGAAAAGTCGCTTAAGCACTATCTAAAAATTTTTTTAGAGCAGCCAAATTTTGCATAAAATCTTCTTTTATAATGTACTAACATTTTTAGTCGGTGCACGTGAAAAAAAAATCGATTTCTTTTTAACAACCCTAATATAGTGCCGGGAAAATGACTCCGAGACAAGCTTTCCCAATTCCCCCGGACATTTCCCATAAGCAGTGATAGTGTAATCGTCACGATTTTGGTTCAACAAAAGAAAGAATATAAGAACACTGTATTCTATGTTTTGTTCTACTCATCTCTGACAGCTTTGATTTTCTCTTTGCAGGTTTTCCCCACGTCTGGAGACATTTCTTGGGTAAATTTCTTTCTCTTCCTTTCCCTTTTCTCTTTCCGCCTTCCTGTTTCTTTACTTTTTTTACAGCTGCTATAAGCGCTCTAACAAAAGCTGCTCCAAGCGCTATATTGAAAGCTGCTACAAGCGCTATATTGAAAGCTGCTACGTGCGCTATATTGGAAGCCGCTACGTGCGCTATATTGAAAGCTGCTTCGTGCGCTATATCAAAAGCTGCTTCGTGCGCTATTCCAAAAGCTGTTTCGTGCGCTATATCGAAAGCTGCTACGTGCACTAGATCAAGAGCTGCTTCGTGCGCTACATCGAAAGCCGCTACGTGCGCCACAACGAAAAGTTCTACTGCCGTTGTATTGTTGAAATTTGCTATAAGCTGTTAACAACGATTGCTTATTTCAAATATGACTATGAAAAAATTAAAAATCGAAGATCGAATGATTATATCTAGAGGTGAGTGGCTTACTGGAGATCATATTGACACCGTTGGCCGGCTTTTAGCAGAACACTCTTCATCTGAATTTGTGATGCAAGAAACCTGGAAGGTACAGTTGCCCCATAATATTACTGAAGAGAGAGCTGATCGTAAATTTATTCAAATTTTGCATAGTTCAGGAGGAATCAATAATAGCGGGGGCCATTGGGTATGCGCTTATTACGATACCCGCTACATTTTTATATTTGATTCTATGAACAAAAAAAAGTTACATCCACATCACAAGCTGTACCTGCAGCGTCTACTTCCGAATTATCCGTTTGATCAACGTCCCGTTAAATTTCCGGTTGTGACGAATCAACCCAATTCAGACGACTGTGGAGTATTTGCTATTGCTTTCGCAGTATCACTTTTTTTGGTGTGAAACCGGAAAATATTGAGTACGATGTGAGAAATATGCGTCAACATTTGTTAGATATATTTGACACAGGGTTGATTAGTCATTTTCCGCGGATAGTTGGGAAAGGCGATTCTGTCAAAATATGCTCGTTAGAGCAATTGAAGATACGGAGACGAAAAGTATTCGGAAATCTAATTCGGCAACAAAAGAGTAAGCATTCTCAAAAAGTGAATACAACCAAAGTTCATGACTGTGTCAACAGGAATGCAATGGAACAAGAATCGACTATCATCGGCGTAATAAACCACACTCTTTGCGAACTTCATCCTTCGCAAGTGGCGAAAAATTGCGAAGTATCCAATTTGCAATATGCAGCAGCAGGAATAGTGCCGTCCAATGACAGTCCTCCGGATTTTGCTATACCACTGTGCAAAAGGTCAGCAGACTTACCGAATCGTAATCTTCCCGTCCTGACAGAAATCGTAAAACCATACTCAACCATGGATAATCTTGTACACCCCCAAGTCGTTACTTCTCCTAAGACTAATTGCATGATATCACATGATAAGACGAATAAAAAGATCATAATTCATCCGGACAATGTCAAAAAAAACCATGAAAACTTTCATAACACGAATCGTACAAGAGGTTTGGTCATCAGTGCAAAAAAAAAACACTACTGTTCCACTGATTAATCATTCTGATGACAGGAATGAACGTAAGGACTCGATTGCAATAGATTTTCCGGATGGGAATCGTCAAGAACTTCCGAAATGTTCTACCCCCAATGGCACTTTATTCATAATGAACTAAAATAACTTGAAAAATGATCATAGCGAAAGGTGTAGGAATATTACTTCCATCAATGAAAAACTAAATAATGATCAGCAACAATCGAAAGTCTTGCCTTTAGTTTCTTCTTCGCATATTATCAAAAAAAAATATATTAACGGATCAAGATAAAAAGCGGAAATTATCAATGTTCAATGATGCGGCGTTTGAACACTCTCCAAAACGTCCAAAATTTGAATTAAAAAATTCCATCACATCTTGTGCGAATAAGAAAGATCACCGGAAAATTCAACATCGCATCGGCATAAAAATTAAGTTACAGAAGGCTAAAGAATTATGTCGGAAGTATTATCGAATTCGTGAAACCAATGATACCATAAAATTGTCAAATAGTAGAAGAGAGTACGTTAATCGATTAATGAAAAAATTACGTTTGCAGTCGGTCCATGAATGTCTCTTCGAAGCTGAGCGTATTATTAAATGGAATTTAAGATTTAGAGGTAAAAAGATTTTCGCCCTCAGGCAAGCGCTACAAAAGCTCAAACGCAGAGCTGATATTAGTTTAACCCTTCAATCAGCCGTATCAAACTCTGATATTAATAGTCGAATAATTGCTCTATGTGGCTCGATTAGGAAGCATACAGCACCATCTGAACCTTATTATGAAGAAACCGCTTACGTTCATCCCCGCAAAATCACCGAACCTATTGCTTTGAATATCGAATCAAAAGCAACAAATGTGCTCCCGTTAATTGTTACAAAAAAAATCCGCCGTGGTTTTCGGGCGTGGGATTGTTCCGAGCATTGCAGAATACCGGACGAGATTGTTTCGAACAAGTTTGAAAGGTTCCTCACCATCATGCGTGATATATCCGTGCGTAGATTGAAAACAGTTTTACCTAAAATCCGCAAATGTACAGTGAAACACACTGATAATATGTTGGGTCATAGCCAAGCATGCTATATGCAGCCTTCCCTATGCGAATCATTGTTGTTGTCTTTAGAATTTTTATCACCACATTTTCCACAAGTGAGACTGATGAAGCGATTATTTTATACCGTATCAGCATTGCTTCAAAAAGTGATGGAGATTGATAATGTTTTAGATACGACGGATGTTGGAAATTTGCAAAAATTTGCGGAAGAAGCTAAAGAAAATGCAACACATTTTCAAAATACCGATGAAATGTTATTAGACGAAGATGCTATACTTCACAAGTATGCAGACGCATTCCGATCTTTCCAGAAAAAAGCATTGAATCTGCCACGTTGTCTTTGCCTTTCATGTCAAAAGCTCTGGTGCTCGACCGATGTCAGGAAACTTGACAGCTTACGCGTCGTTCCAGAGGGACAGATATGGGAAGATTTGAAGCTCTTCATTGCTAGTCATAGAGATTGTGATTCAGATTATATCTGTCAATATTGTTTAACGAAGTTTCGCGCTGGTGTTATACCTCCCACAAGCGTTCTTAATAATTTGTACGTTCAACCCACACCTGCTCCCCTCAAAGATTTGAATGAATTTGAAAAAATTTTGATCCAGAGAGCAAAAGTATTTCAAACAGTAATAAAGATGGGTACTGTACATAAAAAAAATATACCACACCGAAAAATGTTGAGTAAAGCTCAGGGGCGAGCTTTCCACTTACCTTTACCATTGGAAAGAACATTGGAAAAAATTTGTCCTCCGACGAAGGCAATTAATTCAGATCATGAACTATACATGTTAGTTCGTGGCGTTCCAACTAAAAGTAAAAAAGTTTGGGAATCGATTGTAAACAAAGAAAAAGTATTTCGTTCTCTTTTGTGCTTGAAAAAACGCAACATCCTATATAGTGAAATAAATTTACCCGAGCGATGTTCGGATTTGCTGGACACGGATTTACCTGAAGTTGAATTTCAATTATCCCAAGAATGTAATAGTGATGAAGATGTTGATGACCCAGATGCCAACCTTGATGGCCGAGAAAAACAAAACCAGCAAGGTGACGGTATTCAAAAAATTGGTCTAAACAAGCAGATGGATGGCCGCGTGGCGGCTTTGTTGACACAAATGACACCCTCTGATTGTTATTATGAACAGTACACTATTCATCGGATGCACGCTCCGAAAGAAAATAAAACTGCCACAGAACTTTATCAGATGTTGAAGGTTCACGCTGAACCACTAGATAATCGATACAAATTGTTGGATTTGTTGTGTTTCCCGTGTGAATATCCTGATGGTATTAATGGAGAGCACCAAGAAAGGCCTGTCCATCTTTCGTCATTTGAATATGCTAAATTGCGAATTCTGTCACGGAATAATCAATTTCGATTGAATCAACAATATTTGTTCTTCCTTTTAAATGCTCAAACTATTCGACAATTGTCGAGTGGTATATACCATAGACTTAACGTTAGCGATGGACGCGTGCGATATACTTCTGCTTCTTACTTGGATCAATTGAAAAAAGGAGAGCTGGAAGGAAATTTATCTACAATATTTTCCAAACTTCCGAATACCGAACAGTATTGGAAAAAACCGCGTAGTATTTTGAATTGTATGCTTTTTCATTATGGACCTCCAACATGGTTTTTCACATTAAGTCCGAGTGAGTGGCAATGGGATCGGCTAGCCGAATTTTTACGTGAGAGGAACCCCTCACTTGGAAGCGAAAAATCATTGAGCGAACTCATAGCTGCCGATCCCATATCAGCTGTAATATTTATTAATAACGAATTCGAGGCAATGAAGAAATTCCTTGAATCAAACGATCATCCCATCGGAAAAGTTACACATTTTGTCATAAGGAGAGAATATCAGGGAAGAGGTATGACACATTTTCATTTTCTTATATGGATAGAGGGTGCTCCTGTTCTTGGAAAAAGTTCGAACGATGAAGTCGCTGACTTCATCAAAACGTACGTGACTTGCAGAATACCGAATCCAAATGTTTCACCCGTGCTTTATCGTCGAGTTACCACCCACCAGTATCACCATCACAATTCTTATTGTATGCGAAGTAAATCGGTCGGAGAGATAGGTAAGGGTGGTACTCGTAAAGTTTGTCGTTTTGCATTCCCACAACCGGTGACCAACGAATGGATTATCAGAGATGTTCAAACCTCTATTGCTGGCAGGCGAAATTTAAAATCAAAATGCCAATTATATGATAATCCCCGTAGTCTTGACGAAGTTAACATAAATAATTACAACCCTGCTGTATTAACAGTATGGGAGGGTAATATGGACATCTCATTTGTAGGAGAAAAATCGTCATCCTTAGCTCGTTATGTTACCAAGTATATGTCAAAATCAGAAAAAACGCATGTCGGAGAGACTTTTGAACAAATTAACAGTACAAAATCTGTAGCCAGTAGGCTATGGAATATTGGATTACGTGCATTAAATAATCGAGAATGTGGTTCACTCGAAGCAGCAGATAGATTGTTGGGGTATCCGTTATTTATGACAGATCCAGACACTGTTATCAGGTGGGTTGACATTAACATTGTCAGAAGTAGGCGGGTCAAACCCCGCAAAGTAGTAGAGACCATGGACGCGGAATCTACGGATATTTTCTACGAAGGCTTGATTGAAAATTATCCAAGGAGACCGGCTGAATTGAGTGATGTATGTCTTTACGATTATGCAAAGTGATATGACATCGTAAAAACCATGCCTCAACGAAAAGACGTTGTATTTTATAAACTTAAACCAGGCTCGTATCTGCGAAAACGCGAACGCGGATATTTAATTAATCATTATCATCATGATCCCTTAACAAATCCTGAAAAATACTTTCACACGTTGTTGTTATTATTCCAGCTATGGCGATGTGTGACCGAGCTTAAGAATGGTCAAGATACATATACTGCGTCATATTGTTCAGTACAGGCTACACTACCAATGGCCGCTGAATATCATGAACGTTTAACGGAAAGTGCGAAAGACACGAAAGAAATGAAAGAATTGATTCAGCAAAAAATTGATGAAATGGAAAAGGACGAAGAAAATCATCCCGATTTAGATAAGGTTCCACATGGATGCGATCCCATCGAAGCGGATGAAGCGATGAAAGATTTCGTCAATTTAGGCGCTAATGAAGCTCATAGAGAGCTTAATGTTACAGAAATGATTCAAGAATTGAATGCAGACCAGAAACGTATATTCGATTCTGTTACCAAGACAATAGATTCTGGTGAAATACTTCGACTGTATGTGAGTGGAGAAGGTGGAACAGGCAAAAGTTTCTTGATAAAGACATTAACTTGTTGGCTCAAGGAAGTCAAAAGTAAGGATTCGGCTGTAACCGCGCCCACTGGGATAGCTGCCTTTAACATAGACGGATTAACTTTGCATAGGTTGTTTCAACTGCCTGTTGAACATAACAAAACACCAAAATATAAGGAGTTGTCGGATGCAGCTTTACAAGTCATTCGAGACAATTTGAAAAACGTTGACCTTATCATTATTGACGAAATATCCATGGTCTCAAACATTACTCTGATGTACATTCATCTTAGACTGACCGAAATTTTCAACACCGCTGACGTTGAAGATGGTTGGTTCGGAAAAAAACATATCATAGTTTTTGGTGATCTTTTACAATTACCGCCTGTTCGGGAAGAACCAGTCTTCATGAAACTTTCGAAAGATAAAGTTGAAAAATTGATAGGATCGTTGGGTACCACAGATTTGTGGCGCAATTGCGCAATTTGTTTAAGTACGATGAACTAACTATCAACATGCGTCAAAAAAATGATTCATCGTATCGAGATATGCTCTCAAAAATCCGCTTGGGTTGCATAGACACCGAAACTGTACAGATGTTGGAGTCAAGAAAAATTGAATTAATATCTTCGAATATTCCTGATAGAATTAGGGAATTGTGCGACTTTATAAGTAAATTACCAACGGACGTAGTTTGTTTAATGCCTACAAATCGAATGTGTGATGTGTTGAATGAGGCGATGTTGGATCGGATACCGTCAAAGGAAATTAACTTAACAGCTGAAGATTTAATCGATAAACCATCATTTAAGACTAGGGTAACAAAGATTTTACACCGGTGGGAGGATGACATAAGTCAAACCGCAGGGCTCGCTAGAGTGATTCCCATAAAACTCGGTGCCAAAGTTATGCTTCGACGGAACATCGATGTCACAGTAGGCCTCGTCAATGGAACGATCGGCGAGGTAGTTTCAGTTTCCGAATCTTTGGACAAAAGTTCAATTGAGAGAGTCACAATCAAACTTGCGAATGGTGCGCATTACGCTATAGAGCGTGTAAGCGTTAAATTCGAAGTCATTGACGGCGTCTATGTAACTAGGAGACAATTTCCCTTGTGTATTAGTTATGCTATTTCATTTCATAAAAGTCAAGGATTGAGTTTAAAATGTGTTGTTATGGATTGCGGGAACTCCATATTCAGCTGTGGCCAAATTTATGTAGGTTTGTCGCGAGTAACTTCGCTTGATGGTTTACATCTAATAAATTTTGACCCATATTCGATTCATGCTAATTGTTTATGTATTGATGAGTACAATAGATTGAGAAATTTGTATCGACCCGATCTTGACGACATAAAAATTCCAGATACTCGGGGACTCAAAACACGCGATGTCATTTGGGCTGTACCTAAAGGAATGACCGATGTGCAAATACAGGATGACACAACATGTAATCGGCAGGAAACTGTTATTAACGGGTTCTTAAACGCTGACAACACATCTTGTTATGCTAATAATGTCATTCAATGTATTTTTAGCTGTGACCCCATTGTGAAATTGGTTCAGAAAGCGAATGATTGTCGACCTCTGTCGATTGCATTGGAAATCAATAAAATGAAGAATAGTCCCCCTTTCGCTTTGAATGAAGTTCGAAAATTCATTGGTGATAAATTCGTTCAACCGATTCAACAAGATGCATCAGATTTCTTTGATGCTATATGTCAGGTCATGCCATCGATCAAAACCCTTGTACAATGTAAACTTTTAAAAAAAATTATTTGCAAATCCTGCGGATATACGTCAACTCTAACGGATGAAATTAGAAATTTTTTAACCATAGATATGTTGAACTCGAAAACAACATGAACTCTCCAGGAAGTCATTGATCGAAATTTAGCACAATGGAAAGCAGCTGACATTCCTTGCGATAATTGTTCTGCAATGACTAGGGATGTGCGATACTCTTTGAGCTCAGTCTCAAAGATATTGGTAATCGTTTTAGCAGTACCGACAATCGACCCAAAAACGGGTAAAAAAACAAAAAAACAGAGCAAAATCAAGGCTGTGCCGAGCTCTAAGATCAAATTGTGTGGACATACATTTAAAGTTATAAGCGCGATATTTCATAGTGGTGAACACATCACCACAGGTCATTATACGTGCATGATCCGACATGGTCGTTCATCCTGGATGAACGTTGATGATGCAACAATTAAAAAGAGAACATGGCCCGTTAATGCCAAAGATTCTTTCATGTTTTTCTTATTGGGAGAGTAAATTCATCATAGCATTTAAATAATAATTGTTATAAGGTTTAATTTTATTTTTCATGTTATATACATAGTTTTATATGTTCATTGATTCGTTAAACATGAATAGGGTGTGAAGGCACCTTGAACCGATGAAAAAATCTTACTCATACATACCAAGATTACTTAATAACCATATCGACCTTCGCAGGTTCTCTTTTTTACATTTTCAGTTTAATAGAACACTAATCAGTCGGATTGTTGGGTACAAGAATATATGAAAAAAAGGCACCGGCCATTTATCCTTGAGCCTCAGAGTCGAGCCGAGCCACAGTACTTGTTGGACAATGAATTGTGCTTAAAGTTCACCATCTCACTCATATGGTGCAATACAGCTCCGGCTTTGGTGACTAGGTGAATGAGTTTTTTTAAATATGGGTGATACTATATTATAGGCAGTATCGAGAGTTCATTTATTTATATTTTTTAGCATGTCATCTTGAAATCTCCTCGATTAGCCCAGTCGGGTTTGTCATATCATCTTGCAGAGATGGTCGAACCCCGGTAGAACTCGCAACGAATTTGCAAGTGGTAAGATGTGGATTAGGCCTCTTGGGGATACCACATAAAAAAAAAAACGCGCCTGGAACTCTACCCCTGTGGTGGTGCGGAAAGGAGTTCGCAGTATACAAACGTTAAATTCTATGCCTGTACTACAACAAGCATAGGATCTTAAATAAATGTACCAACAAAATAACTCACAGAAATTTAAACAAGCTTAAGGAACTTTTGAGAAAAAAGACGTGATATCAAATCGCAAAAATTCCCTCCGGGAAAAAAAACTCTGGACAAGTACATTGATGGTCCCTCGTATCCTGATGATATCACAAACATAAAAAAATTCAAAACCTTATTTCATCCTTTTATATTTTCTTTTATTCTAAAAGAGAAACGACTACAGTCACTACAAAAAATTTAATACTAAAAAAGTGTGAAAAAAATTTCATAAAAAAAATCATGAACTTTACTGAGAATAATTTCAAAACAATTGAAAAAAGTCTCACAAATCAGCAAAAAACATTATTTAAAAAAAAAAAATTATAAATCTGTAATTATTTTGTAGTGGAAAAAAAATTCAAATAAAACGTGAGAAAATCTTAAATACACCATTCGAAAACATTGCAGACGTGAATAACAAAAAAGTCTGGCTTGAAAACATTTTGAAAGCCGATGACCCATTCTTTTCACCTTATTATGAAGGAGGAATGACTAAATGAATTGAAAAAGTTTCCATCTAAGTTACGTACAGCATTAAAATTTATGATATCATTTCGAGGACAAGTATTTATTGGTAATTGGGAATATTCATTCCTATGAGACGCATCAAGAACTTGGAACAGTTCTAATGAACCAAAAAAGTTACTACTTTTTTGCTTCATTAGAACATACTAACTTACGTGCAGTATTAAAATTTATGATATCAACTCGAGGCCAAGTATTTATTGGTAATTCGGAGTACTCATTTTTACGGGACGCATCAGAAACTTGAAAAAGTTCTAAAGAATCACAAAAGTCACGTTCTAAGTTGGGTTCAGCACTAAAAATTATGAAATTAATTCGAGTACAAGTATTTTATTGGTAATTCGCAATTTTAATATTGTGAAATTATGTTCTCATAAGGGTTGAGAATACTCGTCCGGCTTAGAACGTTTTATCGAAATTACTAAAAAATCAACAACCAACAAACCTCAAAATCTTGCTTTCCGACAATTAGAACGATACCAACCCATTTTTTTAAAACATATTCTGGCCCAAGGAACAGTGAAGTCATGAGTTACTTTTTGACAGCAGAAACGTATAAGGAATCTTCCTGCCCATGACTTTTTGGTAAAATGGCTAATTCATAAAAATCACATCGAAGGGAAAGTCATTTGTCACTTAATGGTGGTAGAGACTTATAAGAAAATCGATTCGTCTCCGTCTTTATGGATCCCCTGATTTAATTCACAACATTCGACGACAATTGGATCGGTACAAATTATGTTTAAATACGTGTTAAAAGTACTTGTCCGGCCCATCACTTTTTTATTCAAATTGCTCATTTAAATTAAAATCAGGGCTCCTGAATCAAGAGAATGGAAATCAGGGAATTAAGAAAAATACCTTCAGGTATTTTAACTTAATTTTATCAATTGTAAAAAAATGTAATGGAACTTTCCTGTAATATACAAGAGATAGCATTGTGCATCCATGAAAAAATGCACTTCACACAATCAAAATTTCTAACTTTCTAGGATAACCCCTCAGATTATATTGCAATTACGACATTTTTTACTCCTCATTTCTTTCAACGGAAAAATTTTATTCAATGTAAGAACCAACCTATACTATTGCTGAGAACATTAAACTGATAATAAGTCGCATTTTAAAAAAATTTCGAGTTTATTCACATATACAATTTGATTCGGTAGCCCCTAGATTATATTGTAATTACGGCATTTTTTACTCTTCGTTTCTTTTAGCGGAAAAATTATATTCGGCATAAAAAACAACTTATACCATTGCTGAGAATATAAAACTGATAATATGTTGTATTCCAAGAAATTTTCGAGTTGATTAACGGACACAATTTGATCCAGTTAAAATCATTGTTGAACGTTGAGTATGACACGAGCGTTTCCTGAAATACGAAGAAAATTTTTTTCTCATATTAAGAGACGCGGTAGCCGCTGGTATTATTCCAGTACTATTCTGGTACTATTCCAGAAAATTAACACATGAATTAACTTCTTCTTTGATTTTGATTTAAATGAGCAATTTGAATAAAAAGTGATGGGCCGGACAAGTACTTTTAACACGTACTTAAACATAATTTGTACCGATCCAATTGTCGTCGAATGTTGTGAATTAAATCAGGGGATCCATAAAGACGGAGACGAATCGATTTTCTTATAAGTCTCTACCACCATTAAGTGACAAATGACTTTCCCTTCGATGTGATTTTTATGAATTAGCCATTTTACCAAAAAGTCATGGGCAGGAAGATTTCTTATACGTTTCTGCTGTCAAAAAGTAACTCATGACTTCACTGTTCCTTGGACCAGAATATGTTTTAAAAAAATGGGTTGGTATCGTTCTAATTATCGGAAAGCAAGATTTTGAGGTTTGTTGGTTGTTGATTTTTTAGTAATTTCGATAAAACGTTCTAAGCCGGACGAGTATTCTCAACCCTTATGAGAACATAATTTCACAATATTAAAATTGCGAATTACCAATAAAATACTTGTACTCGAATTAATTTCATAATTTTTAGTGCTGGACCCAACTTAGAACGTGACTTTTGTGATTCTTTAGAACTTTTTCAAGTTTCTGATGCGTCCCGTAAAAATGAGTACTCCGAATTACCAATAAATACTTGGCCTCGAGTTGATATCATAAATTTTAATACTGCACGTAAGTTAGTAACTTTCTTGGTTCATTAGAACTGTTCCAAGTTCTTGATGCGTCTCATAGGAATGAATATTCCCAATTACCAATAAATACTTGTCCTCGAAATGATATCATAAATTTTAATGCTGTACGTAACTTAGATGGAAACTTTTTCAATTCATTTAGTCATTCCTCCTTCATAATAAGGTGAAAAGAATGGGTCATCGGCTTTCAAAATGTTTTCAAGCCAGACTTTTTTGTTATTTACACTCCCGCTCAAAAGTTTGGATACACCAGTCGATTTTTTTTGCCGCACTAAAAGTTTAATAGCTCGGTCAAAAATAGTGATAATCCAATTTAATAAACGGCGTTTTATAGAGGACAGATTCAGCTTCAATTTTCTTTTTGCAAATATTTTTTAAGATTTTTTTTCGACCCAGTACGCACTTTTTTACATGGACGTTTTTCGTCTATTTTTTGACCATCGGGAATCGCGTGCATAGCTTATGGAATTTTTTTTTGCTCTTTTTATTTATGACAAACATAAAGAGGGTAGCAAGAGCTCTATTTTTGTTTTTTAAAAAGTTTCGTACGATTTTTTTTTGCAAAGTTATTTTATTTTTGGCTAAAAAAGACAAATTTTAGAAAATGTAACGTAGCTCAAAAACTATGGGGTTCAAAGGGAAATGTCAAGAGGGTAAAAAGTTGCGTTAGTTTGTTCCGAATGTCCTGGAATTTTTTCAGAATTTTCTTTGAAAATTTTTTTTTTCCACCATTTCCGCTCGGAACTCTGATGAATGGATAGCTTAACTCAAAAAGTATTGTGTTTAGAACAAAATACCAAGAGGAAAAACTTGCTCAATTTTCGTTTTTAAATACGCCTAAATTTTTTCAAAATTTTTTTTTGAAATTTTTTTTTGCCGAAACTCGGAGAACCGTCCAAATAATTGGACTGGCGTATCTCAATAACTATTGAATTACCGAAAAAACAGCAGGAGGGAAAAATTAAACTGTATCTCCTTTTGAATACGTAGAAATTTTTTCAGATTTTTTTCTGAATATTTTTCAAAATTTTTTTTCAAAATTTTTTTTTTTTAATTTTTTTTCAAAATTTTTTTCATAATTTTTCTATCCCTTTGAATCTAATCATTAATCAACAGTTTTAGTCAATTAAATCGCTTACCTTTTCTGGACGAGATTTTCGTCGAAAAAGCCACCTTTGGCTTTGAGCACCGAATTGACCAGTCGCGGCATTTGCTCGATTAATTTGTCGATTTGGTCTTCGTTGAGGCTGGACCATGCATCCTGCAACTTTTTCCACAGATCTGCTGCAGACGATGGACAGGACATTCTTACTTTCCGATCGAGCTCTTCCCACAATAGTTCGATCGGATTTAGGTCCGGCGATTGTGGCGGCCAAACCATGTTCATTATTATTCCGTCCTTTTGTTTATTTTCCAAATATCCTCTGCAGAGTCGGGAGCTGTGCTTCGGATCATTGTCCTGTTGCATTATAAAACCCCGCCCAATGATTCGGAGACCAGATGGAACAGCGTGTCGAATGAGGATTTGCTTGTACTGTTCTTTTTTCATAATACCTTCGACTTTTATCAAGTCTCCAACACCATGACCGGAAAAACAACCCCACACCATTACTGACCCACCACCGTGTTTCACGGTGGGCACTAAACACTGTGGCGCCATTTTTTCGGAAGGATTCCTTCTCACGTAAACTCGTCGACGAGAACCAAAAACGACAAATTTTGATTCGTCCGACCACAGAACAAATTTCTACGTATCCAAAACGAGATACAGTTTAATTTTTCCCTCCTGCTGTTTTTTCGCTAATTCAATAGTTATTGAGATACGCCAGTCCAATTATTTGGACGGTTCTCCGAGTTTCGGCAAAAAAAATTTCAAAAAAAAATTTTGAAAAAATTTAGGCGTATTTAAAAACGAAAATTGAGCAAGTTTCCTCTCCTAGTATTTTGTTCTAAACACAATACTTTTTGAGTTAAGCTATCCATTCATCAGAGTTCCGAGCGGAAATGGTGAAAAAAAAAAATTTTCAAAGAAAATTCTGAAAAAATTCCAGGACATTCGAAACAAACTAACGCAACTTTTTACCCTCTTGACATTTCCCTTTGAACCCCATAGTTTTTGAGCTACGTTACATTTTCTAAAATTTGTCTTTTTTAGCCAAAAATAAAATAACTTTGCAAAAAAAAATCGTACGAAACTTTTTAAAAAACAAAAATAGAGCTCTTGCTACCCTCTTTATGTTTGTCATAAATAAAAAGAGCAAAAAAAAATTCCATAAGCTATGCACGCGATTCCCGATGGTCAAAAAATAGACGAAAAACGGCTATGTAAAAAAGTGCGTACTGGGTCGAAAAAAAATCTTAAAAAATATTTGCAAAAAGAAAATTGAAGCTGAATCTGTCCTCTACAAAATGCCGTTTATTAAATTGGATTATCACTATTTTTGACCGAGCTATTAAACTTTTAGTACGGCAAAAAAAATCGACTGGTGTATCCAAACTTTTGAGCGGGAGTGTACGTCTGCAATGTTTTCGAATGGTGTATTTAAGATTTTCTCACGTTTTATTTGAATTTTTTTTCCACTACAAAATAATTACAGATTTATAATTTTTTTTAAAAAATAATGTTGTTTGCTGATTCGTGAGACTTTTTTCAATTGTTTTGAAATTATTCTCAGTAAAGTTCATGATTTTTTTTATGAAATTTTTTTTACACTTTTTTAGTATTAAATTTTTTGTAGTGACTGTAGTTGTTTCTCTTTTAGAATAAAAGAAAACATAAAAGGATGAAATAAGGTTTTGAATTTTTTTATGTTTGTGATATCATCAGGATACGAGGGACCATCAATGTACTTGTCCAGAGTTTTTTTTCCCGGTTTAAAATTTTAGAAAAAAGAAGTGATATAATCGCAAAAATCCCCTCACGGGGAAAAAAACGTGGACAAGTACATTGGTGGTCCCTTGTTTCCCTATGACATCAAAAAAAATCCAAAACGCCGCTTAGAAGAATACAAAAAAAGTTACAAAATAAGTTAAGATCTGTTGAAATATACGTGGCCAAATACGGGAAGCTCTACTGCGTTTCAATAAATTTTCAAATACGGTTTGATGTTGATAGAAAAAATAATAAAGTTCGGAAATTCAACTATGTCACCAACCAAATTGCAAACGTAAAAAAATTAGATTGTAAAAAAATTCTGAACGAAGTACTTGGCGAGAATTTTTCCATGAAATTAGCGTAGTGTATAGATCATGATCACGAACTCGCCAAGTACTTCGTTCAGAATTTTTTTACAATCTAATTTTTTTACGTTTGCAATTTGGTTGGTGACATAGTTGAATTTCCGAACTTTATTATTTTTTCTATCAACATCAAACCGTATTTGAAAATTTATTGAAACGCAGTAGAGCTTCCCGTATTTGGCCACGTATATTTCAACAGATCTTAACTTATTTTGTAACTTTTTTTGTATTCTTCTAAGCGGCGTTTTGGATTTTTTTTAAATATCATAGGGAAACAAGGGACCACCAATGTACTGGTCCACGTTTTTTTCCCCGTGAGGGGGTTTTTGCGATTTAGTTATATTTTGAAGGAGTTCTTTTCAATAATAACGTGAGCAGTTTTTCCATGAAGGGGATCATGAGTTTTTGTTGTCTACTATCCTGCAAAGAATTACCATTGTAACTTCCAAAATGGCAACGACCCTTAAAAAAAAAATGTTCAAATAAAAAATGCAAAACTCGAGTCAAGTATTCGAAAATTCAAAAATTGTTTTCAAAATGTTATTCTCAAAAAATGGAATGTATTTTTTGTCCATGTGTTTTTAGTATACAAAATCTTGCATTATATAGTTAATTCTTATTATCATATTTTTTAGATGAGCAGGTCAAACCGCCACGATGGAAGCGTGCAGGACAAAAATGCCGAAAAAACGAAGAAGATGCTCAGAAACGGCTCCAATACTTATTGAAACAATTATCGACTCCCCGTCGATATTGAATCACTGAGCCGGGAAAAAAACAGTATCGGTGAACTGTCATCATATTTGCGATCTTTATAACCTCAGTAGTTGTTCGTAATAATAAACAACATATGAAAAACGTCATTCACGGAAATATATATCGGTGAACTGTCATCATATTCGCGATCTTTATAACCTCAGTATTTCGTATATAATAATCAACATATGAAACGTCATTCACGGAAATATATATAGGTATATATTTTGTATTATGGCACCAGGAAAAAAATATACAGATATATAAAATGTATTATGGCACCAGGAAAAAAATAATATAGATATATAAAATGTATTATGGCACCAGATTTGTCTCTGAAAAAAAAACAAATAACCATCAAAAATGTGTGCGGAAACCCGACCCATTTTTTGATCCAATTTAAAAATAAATAATTAATATCTCTTCAATGCGTTGAGCTGAAAGTTCGGAGAGGTCGCAATCGAAAGAAAAAAAAAATAAAAAATACGTCAACTTACAGTATTCTCTGAACTGCTGTATTTCATTAATTATTAAAGATACAAATTTTGAAAATTTTCTAAAACAATTGGAAACACTATCGCTCCGGTAAAGACTCTCTGTCAGCGACTCGTCATACATAAATGTACTTGTCTCGGAGTCGCTACCGCGACTCTAGATAATCGCAAAAATCCCCTCACGGGGAAAAAAACGTGGACAAGTACATTGGTGGTCCCTTGTTTCCCTATGATATTAAAAAAAAATCCAAAACGCCGTTTAGAAGAAAACAAAAAAAAATTACAAAATAAGTTAAGATCTGTTGAAATATACGTTGCCAAATACGGAAAGCTTTACTGCGTTTTAACCCTTTCAGTCATGGTGGGACCGCTACGGTCCCACCTCGTAAAAAATCACTTCAGAGCTTTAATATTGAACCAAAGCCTCTGAAAATACGTATATAGGGGTTTTTTGAGTCGCTGATCACGAATATAAGGTCAGATTTCGAAAATTAAAAATGGCGGATCCGCTACAATCGATCTAATTGGGCAGTTTGACAACAAAAATTTTAATCGCATAATCCTACTTTATCACGAATATTCCTTCAAATGTACATTATAAATAACTATTTCAGTTAATTTGAGATGAAATTTGAGATAATTAAAATCCATGGTTCCTTATCATTGATATGCACTTCATATATATATATATTGTGACGTTGTAGCCCCGTCACAGGCTGCGTCGTGGTGGAATCCACCACAGTACTCTCCGCGTTATTAGATTTAGGCCCTTAGGGGCACCGTAGCGTTACTTCTGGCCTTCCGAGGCCCCGTCAGACCTCTCCGGAGCACTCAAAACGCAGCTAGCACCTGGAAAAACACCAACAGCGATAAGAATTCGTCCAGAGCACCCAGAACAACCCAACCACGAGTCAACAACGAGGAAGAAGCTCGTCCGGAGCACCAAGGCCACACACTAAGCCCCAGCGCTCGGTCCCACCCCGAATAATTCCCCTCACCCACACATTTTCCCCCACGATTACCTCCCGAAATACAACTTGGCGAACTCACCTACGGTAAGGGAATAAATCCCTTACCTGTCGAAGATCCAGAGCTCCGTGGAGCAGCGAGGAAAGTAAAGGACGGTAGGAGACGAGTCGGGAGGACTTAACCTCCAAACTCGAACATCCTCGGACGAAGGACGTTCACCCGTCAACATTACGCCGATCGGACGAGTCCCCCGGCGTCAAGGCTCCTACCCTCCATCGTTTCGACACAACACCTCACCGATAATCTTCGCGAAGAACGAAAACATCGAACGACTCCCACCTGTCACTCGCACGGCACACCGAACGCACAACAACACACCGAACGAAATACTGCGGGCCGCCATGTTGCGAGTTGAGTAACGGGTTCGGATTTTCACCACCGTGGCGTTCCGGGACAGCGAGGACGACGCCAGCGTCCCGAGCGGACATAAATCACCAATCGAAGACCCCCCGCAACGAGTCCCTTTCTCCTTCCCCCATCCTCCCTTACCACCGAGTGTCAACGCGACCACGATTAACGAGCGCTAATTGGTTCGCGGGCGTGCGCGTATCGATTACATTATCGATCGCCACGCGCATCATCGATCGAAGAAGACGGACGAAGAAGAAGATGACGTCACTTCTACAACGACTCGGCGTGTGTACCGTGGGCGCTCTCGAACTTTTTGAACATTTTTGCGTAATAAATTATTAAAATCAACCATTTTGCAACGACAACCCGGCTCGACCCTTCTAAAACGATTTCTGGACCTTTGTGGAGAGTTTTGGTGCTGTTTTCGAAAGCGATAAGAACAAGTAAGTCGCTTTTTCTCACCGCGGTGTTTCGGCCAAGAGCGCGTGGCTTGACGCCATCTTCGCCGGGACGCGTACATCGAGATCGCAAGTGTTTTTCGCGATAAATAAATTGTCCGAGTCCTTCTGGCTCGTGGCATCATTTCAATAGAGTGTGAAAAGACTTTTCACGATTATTCATCGTCATGAGAGTGCTGTGGTGCTAGGATTTAAGTTAGAAATAGTCGATAAAGTGCGTGAGATTTCCCCCCCCTTCCCCCTAGAGTCACTTGTTTGGCCGAGTGCCCGAATCGGCGTGTTGTACGACGCCGTACCATTGCATATTATTTTTGTCTCCTTTATTTGCCCTGTTATTTACGCGCTATTGATTATTATCAATTTAATTAAATTATTTTTGTCACAAGAATAGTGATCGCGAGCTATTTGCCGCACCAGAGTTCGTTTATTTTTCTTATTACATCGAGATTTCATTTTCATTTCCTTCTATTATTTTCTTTATTTTATTAGTCTGATCACGGGTATTTGTAAGTACGCCTGAGCGACAGGAACTCGTCGATCCGCGAGATTAAAATTAGAGTCTCTTGCGAATTTGTGATAATATTCTTTTTATAATTTTGTTTCTTTACGCTAGCCCCGATTTGTACAGTTCCCCCCCCCAGTATTACTACTATTAATATTACTATTGTTACCAAGAAACGGAGAGATCAAAAAGGAATTATTTATTTTATTTTTGTATTCATTGTGTTTATTTTTGTTACTTTTTTTGTAAAAGTAACTGGCGCCCAAATCAAGGAAAATTACGGGACTTTTCTAATTCAATAAAAGACAATTTTTGTTATTGATTTTCTCCTAATTTTCCGTGTTTATTTAATTTCTTTTCTCCCTGGATTTTACCCATTTTCAGGGATCGGTGGCGATTATCGTCATAATATATATATGAAGTGCATATCAATGATATTATATATGTACATATATGTGCGTGCGTGCTTTTCATCTATACCTCTTTATCTACCTACACTTTGCACTAATCGATGTGTATAGCGATATTACTCCTTTAGTCGACGGGGTCACTTTGGGCATTCTTAACTCCAAAAAGCAAACGGCATTCTAAAGTCCATGTGCACCTGCCTTTTGTTATATATATAATAATCTGAAGCTAATTTTTCTCATATTCTTATGGGGAAATCATTCTTCGTAGAAAAAAATATTCTTTGTCTATCAAAATCCTTACGCATATAAGTATTCGAATGTTTATGTGAGACAAACCTAGATCAAAAAAATAGTCGCGTATGTAAAAAAAAAATGGTCTGACCAAATTTCAAGTGATGAGTCATATGATGACAGTTATGGATCAGACGAGAACTCAGATTCAAATGAATCGATTCTGAGCAATACCCTCAATTCCAGTATTGAATCTGAATGTGACAAAGTTTGCATTCAGGCAAAAATATTGAGCAGAAAGATATATAAAACTTGACGTCCGCCATATTGGATCCGCCATTTTGAATTTTGAAAATCTAATGCCAGATTCGTAATCAGCGACCCCGAAAACACCTGTGTACACAGTTTTAGAAGAATTAATAAGTATTTGGAATTGCACGTCCGCCATATTGGATCCGCCATTTTGAATTTTGAAAATCTAATGCCAGATTCGTAATCAGCGACCCCGAAAACCCCTGAGTACACAGTTTTAGAAGAATTAATAAGTATTTGGAATTTCACGTCCGCCATATTGGATCCGCCATTTTGAATTTTGAAAATCTAATGCCAGATTCGTAATCAGCGACCCCGAAAATCCCTGAGTACACAGTTTCAGAAGAATTAATAAGTATTTGGAATTTCACGTCCGCCATATTGGATCCGCCATTTTGAATTTTGAAAATCCAATGCCAGATTCGTGATCAGCGACCCCGAAAACCCCTGAGTACACAGTTTCAGAAGAATTAATAAGTATTTGGAATTTCACGTCCGCCATATTGGATCCGCCATTTTGAATTTTGAAAACCTAATGCTGGATTCGTAATCAGCCACCCCGAAAACCCCCGAGTACCAATTTTCATCGAAATCGGTGCAGATAAAAAATGTATGACTGAAAGGGTTAATTAATTTTCAAATACGGTTTGATGTTGATAGAAAAAATAATAAAGTTCGGAAATTCAACTATGTCACCAACCAAATTGCAAACGTAAAAAAATTAGATTGTAAAAAAATTCTGAACGAAGTACTTGGCGAGGATTTTTCCATGAAATTAGCGTATAGATCATGATCACGAACTCGCCAAGTACTTAGTTCAGAATTTTTTTACAATCTAATTTTTTCACGTTTGCAATTTGGTTGGTGACGTAGTTGAATTTCCGAACTTTATTATTTTTTCTATCAACATCAAACCGTATTTGAAAATTTATTGAAACGCAGTAGAGCTTCCCGTATTTGGCCACGTATATTTCAACAGATCTTAACTTATTTTGTAACTTTTTTTGTATTCTTCTGAACGGCGTTTTGGATTTTTTTTAATATCATAGAGAAACAAGGGACCACCAATGTACTTGTCCACGTTTTTTTCCCCGTGAGGGGATTTTTGCGATTATATCACTTCTTTTTTCTAAAATTTTTAAATATTTTGGTTCATATAAACTCCTATGGAGACTGTATATAATTACAATCCGCACTTTTAGCTTGTGAATATAACCCATAACTGTTGATTTTATTTTGCATTTTTATATTTTGTAGATGAATATGTTCACTGTGAGAATTGAATACTCAGGATCACGAAATAAAATGCTTACCAGTCTGTTCAAAAGTTTATTCTGAGGTCATTTTTTTCACAATTTATCCAATTTACTCGCTAATCTCGAGCTTTATCATTACAGAACTTCACTCAGAATCTCCGTTGAATATTTTTATTACATCCATCAATCGAAATTTTTCAGACGTCCTGCACTTGATTATGTCAAAACTCCGTTAATAACCGTTTCACTGTGTAGACGGCATACACTCCGCTTACACGGCACTCTTATTCCGATTTGGTTATAATGGGGTGTGTATATTGTGACGATAATCGCCACCGATCCCTGAAAATGACTAAAATTCAGGGAAAAAATAAATTGAATAAACACGAAAAATTAGGAGAAAATCAATAACAAAAATTTGCTCTTTATTGCGAAGAAAAGTCCAGTAATTTTTCTGATCTGGGCGCCAGTTACTTTTTTAAATGTAAAGTAACAAAAAAAAAAACAATGAATACAAAAATAAAATAAATAACTTCTTCCTTTGATTTCTCCGTTCTTGGTAACAATAATAATATTAATAATACTGGGGGGGGGGGGGGGGGAACTGTACAAAATCGGGGCTAGCGTGAAAAACAAATTTATAAAAATTATACCAAAAATCCGCAAGAGACTCGAATTATACTCTCAAGGATCGACGGGTTCCTGTTTCTCAGGCGGACTTATTACAAATACCCGTGAGGAACGAAAGAAAAACAAAATCTCGATATAAAAAAAAAAAACGAAAAGAATTACTGATCACTTGTGCGAGAAACAATGACTCGCGATCACTTATTTTCTGAACGAAACAATTTAATCAAGAGACTCGGTAGAGTCTCGGGACAAGTACATTGACAGCCCTGTCGTCAGCTGGCCCGAGCTCGCCGAGACTATATTTTCTCGAAAGAAAACTTTTCGCGGTGGTGGGGGTAAAATCGGCATGTCATTTTATTGAATTACGAAGCTCAGAAGCAATTGAGGAACTTAAAAATTGAACTTTTAGCTAATTATAAAATTCTCTTTCGATTGCGCCCAAAATCAGCATGATCGGTCGCGTAATTGCTGAGAAAAAACTTTGCACGGGCTCAAGATTATGCAAAAGTGACTGACACACTCAAGAATTGACGTGTCTGTATATAACACCATCAGAAGCATTTTGATCCCTCTCGAGTTTTTGATTGGTTGGTTCTGACGCACCCATACTCAGTGAATTCAGACGTATCAGTGAAACGTAGCAGCCTACACAGCAGCATGAAAAAAATTCGAAAAACGATAGACGGGTGTCAATGTCATAACAAAATAAAACCAGCCGCGATTTGATAAAAAGTAGTTAATGAGTGATAAAAAATAATAGAAAAAATAAACGTCCTTTAGAAATCACAGTTATGTTGTTGCAGTGAACTTTTACACCGCGTTATAATCCGTATCCCGATTAACCTTTTACATTGAGAGAAATGAATCGTTATCAACAAATTTTTTGTTGGTCATATCTATTTATTTTATTGAAATTGGTGGTTGTGTGTCATAATATTAAGAAAACCTTACGTACATAATAAACATCAAAAAAGTTATTCAAGTGCCATCAATATTTAAAAGCGTTTTTATTACCCAGCTGCGATAAATCTAGGTCAACCTATAAACTTGGAGTCAGAAATTTCATTTCGGGAACCCGCAATTATTGTATATATGTATTGATTTATTGATATATTCGAATAAAAAATCATAATAATAAATGTGTGCTGATTATATAATTATTGTTTCATCATTATGTATTGAGCTGTCATATTTTTTAACTCCCGACTGCCCGCAGGGCAAAAAAAGACGGGAGTTATCTTTACTCGATTTGGTCGTGCTCTTTGGTCCATTTATTTCCGCATCGACACGCAGTGTACGATGTCAAGTTTCACCAGTTTGCTGGAAAATGTGTTTGCTGTGCAATTATACTTCTTCGCTTCCACTGCGGCAACATAAGTTGAAAGTTTTGTTACAAAAAGACTTTATAAGTTGCTCGTTAATTGACAGGATTAAAATGTTTCGTATTGTGACCTAATGATACACCCGAACTTTAAGAAATGTTTTGGGATCAGTGTATGCTAAGTTATTCACTTTTCGCTCCGGTTGTGTAAAATAAATTCAAAAAGTTGTTTCGAAAAGTTTTCGGGTGCATTTTTTTCTGATAGTATCAGAATTGGTATCGGTGAGATCGAGCGAGCACATACAAAGTTTCACAACTTTATAAAGCGACGTGTACGTTGAGTCTTTCCACTTTTCATTTCTTATTGTAGCATTATTGGTTGATAAATTCATAATAAAAATTCTATGGCTGCTTACTTTTTAATGCGCTCAAAATTTTATCTGTGAATAGCCTCGGAAACAACAGAAATTACTGAATTTCTTTCGACCCAATGTGCACAATATTTATTCACTTTTCTTTTCTACATGTGTCATAATGAATTCGAAAAGAAGATTTCAGGAAGTCATCAGGTACTTTTTTTCAGTAGGATCAAAATTTGTATCATTGGTATGCAGCGGATACCTATAAACTTTGGAATTTCTGTCAAGCGACATAATTACCAAGTATTTTTACTCTCCGGGTCCAACGGTGATATATGAATTGGAAAACTTGTCATAAAAGTCTTCAGCGGCTTGTTCTTGAACAGCTAGGATCTAAATTGCTGTCTTTGAAACCCCATCAATTCCTGAAAAATCTTTGCATTCTGTTGGATTTAAAGTACGCTGTGGTTTTTGCTTTTCCTCTTTAGTACTGGCATGAAGAATTGAAAAAAGTTATTTCAAATGGTTTTCTGCTTTCTCAATTCTATTAGTATCAAAAACTAGATAATTGGAATGCAGCGGACACCTGCAAACTTCGGAAATTTTTTGCGACATATGAATCGACATTGGTTTTAACTTTTCCTTTCTAATTTTAGCATTATGGATTGAAAAATTTATTATAAAAAGTCTTTCGCTGCTCATTTTTGGATAAAATCAGAATTTTTGTCTCAAAAATCTTGAGAAAAATACATAAAAAACTTTGAAATTTTGTTGGGTCTAAAGTGCACTATGCTTTACTCTTCTTTACTTTACTTTTCTCATAATATATTTAAAAAAGCTAATTCAGAAAGTTTTTGGATGCTCTGTTTCTGATGGAATCAAAAGGAGATTCATTGGAATACAGCGGATACTTACAAACTTAGACATTTCTGTAAAGTGGCTTGTATACCAAGTATTTCCACTCTTGGGATCCAACTGCGTGACATGAATTGGAAAACTTGTCATAAAAGTCTTCAGCGGCTTGTTCTTGAACAGCTAGGGTCTAAATTGCTGTCTTTGAAACCCCATCAATTCCTGAAAAAGTTTTGAATTCTGTTGGACTTGAAGTACGCTGTGGTTTTTGCTTTTCCTCTTTAGTACTGGCATGAAGAATTGAAAAAAGTTGTTTCAAATGGTTTTCTGCTTTCTCAATTCTATTAATATCAAAAACTAGATAATTGGAATGCAGCGGACACCTGCAAACTTCGGAAATTTTTTGCGACATATGAATCGACATAGGTTTTAACTTTTCCTTTCTAATTTTAGCATTATGGATTCTAAAATTTATTATAAAAAGTCTTTCACTGCTCATTTTCGGATAAAATCAGAATTTTTGTCTCAAAAATCTTGAGAAAAATACATAAAAAACTTTGAAATTTTGTTGGGTCTAAAGTACACTATGCTTCACTCTTCTTTACTTCACTTTTCTCATAATATATTTAAAAAAGCTAATTCAGAAAGTTTTTGGATGCTCTGTTTCTGATGGAATCAAAATGAGATTCATTGGAATACAGCGGATACCTAACAACTTGGACATTTCTGTAAAGCGGCTTGTGTGCCAAGTATTTCCACTTTTCGACTCCGACTATGTCATATGAATTAAAAAATTTGTTACAAAAGTCTTCGGCTACTCATTTCCGTTGAGCTTGAAGTGCGCTGTATTTTTCGCTCTCCCTTTTTAGTTCTGGCATATTTAATTGAAAAGCAGATTTGAAAAGTCTACCTCTGCTTTTTTTCTGTAATATCAAAAGTACGTTACCGTCGGAAAGTTTGCGGACAAAAGTCCGATAAAGTTCTCACACCCTTTTTCGTGTTATTCCGTCGATAATGTAGATGAATGAATTAAATGAACGGAATTTTAAAAAAGAAGAATCCCATTTCAATTTGCTTTTTTTGAAATTTTTGCGAAAAAAGCGACCGATTTTCGTCTTTTTTTTCCCTTTTTCTTTGACCGGATCTTAAAAAGGCAAAGATTAAATTTCAATTCCGTTTTTTTCTTCTTTCAAAAAAAATAATCATGTTTTTTGCGAAAAAAGACGAAATTCAGAAATTCCTGCGTAACACGAAAACTATCACATGTAGAAAAAAATTTCAGAGGAGTGAAAAGTTGCCTCCAAGATTGTTCTAGTCACTAGACTTTTTTCAGAAATTTTTCATCAATTCTAGTCAAACTCTAGGTATGTCAATTCCCGTAATTCGAAAACTATGGGTTTTTTGACCTGAAGTTCAAGTGCAAGATGTTTTATTTCTTTATTTCAAACGTGTTGGAATTTTTTCCGATTTTTTTCGAATTTTTTAATTCGACGATGTTTATTTCGAATTTTGGATTTAATTGGAATATTATGGGGTATAAAAGTTTAATATTTCAATTTAAAAAGGTTTTGGATTTTCAAAGCCTAGTTTCTCCATTTACTGATTGAACTTGTGTCGTGAAAGAATTAAAAATGAAGGGAAGCCGCCGTATATTTTCAGAGTACCAAAGTGCAGAGTACCAAAGGCGGTTTATTCGACGAGACACAAGTTTAATCGGTGAGAGATGAAATTAGTCTACAAAAATTCAAAACCTCTCGAAACCGAAATATAAAACTTTTATCCCTCATAATATCTGAATCCAATCCCAAATTCGAAATAAACCTCGTTGGATAAAAAAATTCGAAAAAAATCTGAAAAAATTCCAACTCGTTCAAAATGAAGAAATGAACTCTTTTGTAGCTGGACTTTTGGTCAAAAAATTCATAGTTTTCAAATTACGGAAATTGATATTCCTGGAGTTCGACTGGAATCGATGGAAAAAAAAATTCGGAAAAAAATCTGAAAAAAATCTAGTGAATAGAGCAATCTTAAAGGAAACTTTTCACTTTTCTGAGATTTTTTTCTACTTGGGATAGTTTTCGTGTTACGCAAGAATTTCTGATATTCGTTTTTTTTCGCTAAAAACATGATAACCGATTTGACAGAAGACAGTATTCATACCGTAACAAATCGGTATACATCACAATTTGAAACGCAGCTTTGGTATCGATACCAAACATATTCGGTATGCATCCCGATTTGGAACCCACGTTGCTTTGGTATCGATACCAAACATATTCGGTATACATCCCGATTTGGAACCCATGTTGCTTTGGTATCGATACCAAACATATTCGGTACAAGCTGTGTGTGCGGGCTTCGCCTGCTGTATAGAGCAGGTGCATCTAGTCAATTCTAGCTATAAACTCAAAAACAAAAATTGTTTTTGAATCCACAAAAAATATCACGATGTAACATAAGCCATCTTTTTGCGTTTACTTTTCAATTTCATGCGTAATTCTTCAGTTTTCTTCTGGATGAAATAATCAAACGAAATTAAGATTTTCGTATTTTTGATTTTTCATAATTTCATTAAAAATTCTGTAACTTTTTTTTTATACCGAATTGAGCATTCAACCACCGCTCATTTTGTTCGTTTTCTAATTCCCTTCAAATTGGTAAGTCGTTTTTTTTTATTTATCGTTAGTATTTAACTACGGTCGAGTTTTGAAAATTGGAGAATGAACGGAATCACTAAACTTTTTTTTTGCATTTATGTAAAAATTGAGATAACGAAATTTTACAAAACCACAAACTCAGTTTGAATCGTGATTAAACTTTATTTTAAGATTAAGATTAAGATTAAGATTAAGATAAGATAAGAAAGATTAAAGAATCTCGTGAAAGATTCATTGTTATCGGTTCAGCCGTTTTCGATTGAAAAGCGGACAAACATTTTTTAGCGAACAGATTTATATATATAGAGATATATCCCGATTTGGAACCCACGCAGCTTTGGTATCGATACAAAAAATAATCGGTATCAATCCCGATTCGGACCACGCAGCTTTGGTATCGATACGAAAAAGAATCGGTATCAATCCCGATTCGGACACCACGCAGCTTTGGTATCGATACACAAAAGAATCTGTAACTTTTTGGGCCGGCGCACTGCGTGCTCCGATTTCCATAATAATAACACGTAAAAAAAAACTCCGATAGATATGGTTTCACATCGCCCAGAAAAAAAAATTTCACAGATATGCCGCTAACACCTCTGTGAATTTGGCCGACTGATTTTGGATTTTCGACTTTTTTTGTTTTTTTTTAACGTAAGTCGTTTGTCGGGCTCTTGTCGGTGATTGTCGGATCAAAATCGACGATTGTCGGAAATTAGTTAATTGGGAAAATCAAAAACAAAAATCTGTGTGAAGTTAGCCGATTTTTTTCAATTTTGAGATATATTAGATTTTCAAAAACCCAATCGATGCGCAATCGTTTGTCGGTTACGAATTTGATAGATAGAAGGTTTGTCGGATTCCTGGTCATTAGAAAAATATGAAAAAATCATTTCGTGTAGTGTCAGCTGATTTTTTCCAAATTGACCGATAATTTATCGCTGTAGCTATTCGCACCCGTTTTTCGTACGTTTATGCGTGCGTCGTACGTTTAAAAGTGTGTCGTACGTTCAAGCGTGCGTCGTAATGGTCCAATAAATACAATTATGCATACTCCGGAGTAACATGTACTTTCGTTATCTGTATTATCGACTAACTGCAAATTTAGGCCAGAAAATGAAGCTACAAAATGATCAGATTTTGATAAAAATACTAACGGGTAACCGCGAGTGCTATCACATGCGGAAAGGTCATGTTATGACCTTTAACTGCATAGTTTTGGACACGAGATTCCGAGTATCTCATTTGTTATTAACAAATCAGTGAGAAAAAACGCACTTTTTTTAGTTTTTTGCTTATAAAACAAAAACCAATGCAGCTATGGAAAAGCAACCGAAGGACGAAGCGTAGAGAATAAAAATGCGAAAAGAAAATGAGCCCTCAAACGACCCGATCGATTAATAATTAACGGAAAAAATTGAAAAAAACATCAAAAGAAGACGTTTTTTCAAAAAATTTGATCGTCGCCATTTTTGAAGTTGGATCTTTTCTTTTTTGCACGATTGTAGGTATTAATCAAGAGACTCGGTAGAGTCTCGGGACAAGTACATTGACAGCCTGTCGTCTGCTGGCCCGAGGCTCGCCGAGACTATACTTTCTCGAAACAAAACTTTTCGCGGTGGTGGGGGTAAAATCGAAATGTCATTTTGTTCATTTTCGAAGCTCATGAGTCGTTTGAGGTCGTAAAAATTGAACTGGAGATTAATTAAGAAATTATCTGTCGAATGAGCCCAAAATTGACTGGATTCGTGGCGTAATTGCTGAGAAAAAACTTTGCACGGGCTTAAGATTATGCAAAAGTTACTAACACATTCAGGATTTTGACGTATCTGTATACGCGTACTGACCGCTACGGACAAAGGCTCCGTGTCCTCCATGATCACCAATCCTCGGTGAGAGAATTCTTGTTCCAACCAATGAGCGTTGAGAAAACTCCTCGGCCAATTATGTTGGAGCTACAACTAGCTTGCGTGACGTACTTTCATCGCGCTGATCGAAGGGATCGGCGATGACAGCTAGACAATATGGCTGCGCCCGGGTTGTTGTGCGTGTGTTTTCGCCGCGGTTTCAATTTTACGATAATTGTAAAATTACAGTTATTTGTGTATTCTCGAAGCATCGCGTGTGTTCGTTCGAGACCAGTGAATCAGTGTGTAAAGTGTGATATCTATTTAAAGTGTGTGAAAAGAATTATAAAAGTTTTATTTTTCGAGTCGGTCCGGCAGTGTCTGGGTTCGCGAGACACTCGATTTTCAAAAACAGTGCGGTATGTGCGAGTTTTAATTTATTTTGAAGCTCAATGCAAGAATAAGTGTTAAGCATTGAATTTATAAGATAAAATTATTCGTCTGTGAAAAATATTCATTAAGGGAGTTCATCTGGTAATCGAATTAACAAACAGATATTGATTAAAAAATTTAAATACAGTTATCAATATCAACTAGATCACCTGTCAAAATTTCAGGTCCTTAGAATACTTTGTTTGAGAGAAATTAATAAAAACAGATTTCCCAATTTAACACGGTTCCTTATGCGTTTCCGTGGTTTTCCCGTTTGTAAACATGAAATTCGTAAGCATTGACAAACAGTTTCGTACGGAACTTTTATAAATGCTTAAGAAATATCTAAAAAATCTTTTTACCACTTCACAAAATCCATTCGATACTTATGAGGTTCGGAATAAATTAATTTGTCTCGAAGAAGGAGGTTAAACTTTGAGGTTAAACACACTAAACATACTGAGCCGACTACGCTAGTCGTGACAGTTTTGGGTTTTGACTTGCTCGGTACCAGATGAACTCCCTTAAGTGTTTTCATTACCCAGCCGCAAGAAATATAGGTTAAGCTATAACTTCGAATCAGATATTTTATGTCGAAATCACATAATTATTGTATGTTGTATATATACTAATGCATTCGAATAAAAAATCGAAATAAATGTGTGTTAATCAGAATTATTTTGTCATCATTATCTGATAAGCTGTCACATATCTCTTTATTCAGTTTGGTCGTGCCCCTCTGTCCATTTTTTCCTTATCAGCATGCAATATATTGTAACGATACGCTTTTACCGACCGATATAAGCCGCTACGCGTCGGTTCGAGCTTCTAAATAAAATAGGAGCGGGTATGAAAGAAGCGTGAGAAAGACGGATGTATGTGTTGAAAAGAAAATGACAAGAGATTTTATTCAATTTAATTAAGATTTACAAGTGTTTTTCTGAATATTTCGCGTTTCGCGTCGTGTCCCGAAATATGGATTCAAATGATTTTTATTTTTATTTTTATTTGTTCGCGATGTTTAATAGTCTCAAACGAGCAAGGAAACTCGTATAAAACAATAAAACAGTGCGGTTACTGTATGAAAAATCAAGGATTTTTCGTCTCGATAAATTTGTAATTTTTATTCGCTTGACAATAAATTATTTTGGTTTATTTCTGCTGTGTTTCGCGTTAATTATTTCCGCACGCTTTAGTTTAATTTTTAGTCGCGTTTATTATTTCCGCACGCTTTAGTCTAACTTTCTAGTCGCGAATTAAGAATTCGAAAAAATGTTTATAATCTAAAAAATTGTTTGTTCAATAAAAATGTAATAAAAATGTCCTGGAATATCTCGCTTTTAATGCTTCTTTCTGTTTTATTTGCTTATTTTCACGCAAAACAATAATCCAAAAGTGATTTTGATTCGATATAATAATAATTCGGATAATTTTGTAATTTTTATAAGTAAAAATCTTACCGCTGCCTTTTGGATTATTGAGTCAATATTTCGTTTTTATTTCCTCTCAGTTTTTGTTTAATAAAAATTTTTTATTGTTAATCCAAGAGTGAAATTTTCTTATAAAATTGATGATTATAAATTTTTATTATTGATTCGATATAAACTTTAACTCTTACCGCAGCCTCTTGGATTAATAATTTTAATAATAAATAAGACTTTTGACTAACTCGGATAATTTTAATCAAACTTGAATTTAATAAAAATATTTAATTTAATCAACAAAATAATTCTTCCCTGTTTCTGGCAAGCATAAGAAAAGAGGTAAAAAAAAAATATAAGGAAAGCGTGAGTCAGGCTATGGGCTCTAAACGTCGCCGAATGTCGCCGATACCCCTCCGCCACACAGGTAAGGATGCAGACCACAGGCTATGGGATTGAAACGTCACCGAATCGCTCCGATACCCTGAGCATCTACTAGGTTAGGTAAATTTATGACCACGGGCTATGGGATTGAAGCGTCGCCGGATCGCTCCGATACCCCGTGCATCAATAATTTCGGAAAAGGAAGAATAGGTGTGACCCTGGGCTATGGGATTGAAGCGTCGCCGGATCGCTCCGATACCCCAGGCATCAAAGAAATTAGGAAGAAAGGTTTTATGCTTTGCCAGAACCAGGGAGAGAGAGTCTAAAGCTCTTAGTAGGTCCGAGTCAGTCTGAGAAGTCAGAGGAACTGCTCTCGAGAGCGGTCGCGCAGCGACTTTTATACCCCACTTTTCCCTCGCTTTCGATGCGCCGCTTAATTTTAATCTCGAACCCTATACTGCGCATGTTCTATTTTTTCATTCGCTCAGCACGCTCCCCACTACTCATTCACGCTCTCACATTCGCTCGGCACTACCCCCACTCTCGCCTCCTTGGATGCGCGAAATTACGCTTTTCATGTTTTTCAGCATTTATTGTTACAATTTTCATGTCAATAATCTCCAATTATTATTATTTTATCGATTATTGAAGTATTTTTCACATTAATCAATAATTAAACAATTTTAAGAACAATAAAATTATTACGAGTTTTCTTCTCGAATCGGTCATTGCGCATGCGCCGTAATACGCATTTTTATTTATTCAAAGTTATTTAAATTTTCAATAAAATTATAAGTCGCGCTTATTTTGTTGCGATTCTTTGATTTTTTTTCCGAAATTTTAAGCCTAATTGCGTTAATGAACGTTATTTTAATCGAAAGAAATAAGAAAAATGAAAAGAATAATTTATTTGATTTTTTCGACGCTTGGCGGCGTCGGTAACGCTCGCGTCGGTAGTCTCGGCCTTTCGTTGCCGATGCCCAAGATGGCCGCCGCCGGGACGAACGCGCGCGTCATTGTTGTTGTCGGGCGAAAAATGTCGGCGATCGCGCCGTCGCGTTGTACTCGCTCGCGTTCGGGATCGTAATTCGGGTCAAAGTGAGTGTTTCGTTTCAATATCAATACCAAAAGTGTCATCAGTTTATTGGACAATATGTGTGCTGTGCATTTGTACTTCTCCGCTGTCACTGCGGCAACATGAGTTGAAAGATTTAAAACAAAAAGTCTTTAGTTTCTCATCAATAGATGGGATAAAAATGTCTGCTATTGTGATGTAATGGATACATTCGGAATTTAATAAATTTGTTCGGCCCAGTATGCTGGGTTATTCTCTATCCGCTACAGTTGTGCATAATGAATTCAAAAAGTTGTTTCAAAAAGTCTCCGAGTGTTCTTTTTCTAATGCTATCAAAATTTGTATCGCTGAGATGCAGCGGCCACCTACAAAGTTTCATAACTTTATCGAGCAACATGTATGTTGAGTTTTTCCACTTATCCCCACCTGTGATTGTGGCATTATTTATTAAAAAAATTATTACAAAAAGTCTTCCGCGCTCATTTTTGGATGCGATCAAAATCTTTGTCCGTCGATTGCCATGGAGACATCCAAAATTCTCAATTTTGTTAGACCCAATATGCTTCATGTTGGTTACTTTCCTTCATTAGATGTGTCATAATGAATTTCAAAAAGATGTTTTAGAAAGTCTAAGGTGCTATTTTTTTTATATTATCATAACTTGTATCATCGACATGCAGCGGGTACCTACAAAATTTGAGATTTCTGTGAAGCGGCATGTGTGCAAACTATTTAGAATTCTAAAAGTACCGCATGAATTGATAAATTTGTTACAAGTCTTCAGCTGCTTCTTTCTGAACAGGATTGGAATTGCTGTCTTGGAAAACCAATGCATGGATACGTCAAACATTTTTTGAATTCTATTGGGCTTGAAGTGCGCTGTGATTTTTTGTTTTCTCTCCTTAGTTCTGGCAGAAAAAATTTCAAAAGTCGTTTCAGAAAGTCTTTGGGTGCTCTTTTCCGGATAGTATCAGAATATACATAATTGGAATGCAGCGGAATCCGGCAAACTTTGAAAATTTTGTGGATCGACATGTGTGCTAGCTAAATTACTTGCATGTTTGGCTCCAATTTGACATCATAAATTGAAACATTCTCATTCAAAAAGATTCCTTGTATGTTCGCTCTGGTTCTCATGGAATTTGTTCCATTCGGCTGCTCATTGTTCGATGGGATCAAAATTTTTGTCTGCGAACGGCCATGGTAACAACTGAAATTCATGAATTTTGTTAGACTCAATGTGCGCTATGATCTTTCACTTTTCTTCTTTAGATGTGTCATAATAAATTTTTAAAAAATGTTTCAGGAAATCACCGGGTGCTTTTTTCCTGATGGTATTAAAAATGTTATCATTGGGATGCAGCAGATACCTACAAACTTTGAAATTTCTGTGAAGCGGCATGTGTGCCATGCATTTCCACTTTTTAGCTCCGATGGCATATGAATTGAAAAATTTGATCCAAAAGTCTTCGGCTACTCATTTCTGTTGAGCTTGAAGTGCGCTGTGTTTTTTCACTTTTTTTCTTTAGTTCTGACCTATTACATTCGAAAAGTAGTTTTCAAAAGATTTCTACTGATTATTTTTGGGCTAGAATCAAAATGTAGATAATTGGAATGCAGCGGATAACTGAAAACTTTGAAAATTTAATAATGTTTAATTTTGAAGGGGGTGAAGATCTGGTTTGGGAAGAATAAATTAAATATTCGAGGATGAAGGAATTTCTGAAGGATTGAAATAAATTCGAAAACACTGAAAAGAATGTTGGTGTAAAAATAAAATCGATCAGTCTTTATTCTTGTAAATTGAGATCGAAGCACTTGCGAATATGGCGGATAACCGGCACGCGGTCGCCAAAACGAAGAGGTCCGAATGGAAATATTGCGTTTTATTAATTACACGAAGTGTACCGATGACACATTTGAATTGAAGAGAAAAACCGCACAGACTGTTCTTATTAACCCGGTTGTAAGTCGTGAGAATAATTAAGCCCGTAATTGAGATTAGAAAGGAACTTGTATATTGAACGGAGAACACACACGTGTTATCAGAAGAAGTCCCGAAAGAAAACGAAGTACCGACGAATTCACTCACGAAAAACTCTAACGAAGTCCGGGCGTAAATCGGATCCTTGTTACAGTGAACGATCGTGAAGAAAGAACTATACCGTTTAGAAGAGTACGTAGTTTTAAGAGTTAGAAGAGCACGTTAATCGAATATCGATGTGCACCGTGTCGCGGTCAGACGCGAAGAGAGCGAGAAGGAAGGTAATTCGAAGCGTGCCGTGTGCAAATTCGTTGCGAATATACCGAAAATTAGAAAGATCGCGGAAGTGATAAGAACGAAGGAGGGGAGAGATGTCCGGTCAAGTCGCTGGCCACCGAACTCAAGCGAGAGACCCCCCGTGCACTGAGGACCCCACGCGAGAGGCCGGTGAACCCGAGAGTTTTCCAAACAAATAAAGTCACATGTATGTTAAGCATTTCTACTATTCATCATTGATTGTCTGTGTATTATGAATGTGAAATATGATCATAAAAAGTCATTGGAAGCACAATTTTGGATGAAATACAAATTTTTGGCTTCAGAACACAATGGATATCTCCAAAATTTTCCAATTTTGTTAGACTGAGTGAACATTACGTTTTTTCACTCTTCGTCTTCTACTTTGGCAAAATAAATTCGAAAAATTTGTTTCAGCAAGTCTTCGAGGGTCTTTTTTTCTGATAGTGTGTCTGATAGTAGTTTATCATCATAATGCAACAGATGGCTATGGACTTCAAAAATTTTGTAAAGTGACATGAAGTTTCCATGCAAGTGTTCCTTGATTGGCTTCGATTTAGCATGATGAAATGAAACATTCAAGTTTAAAAAGTTTTTTTCCATGGTCGCTCTAGTTCTGATTGCGTTAAAAGGGTCTAGCTGGATAAGATGGGTCAATCTGCCCCCACTGAATTCCGGGGCTCCAATTATTTGACAGATTCATCACCAAAAAAAGGAAGCTTCTAAAAATTTATAGTTGTCTATATTCATTTCCAGCGTTTCTATCTCAAAAAATAGTGTTTTTTCCAACCACGTTTTCCTCGCCTTTCCGAGCGCTTCGGCGGCACTTTTAACTCTTAGGAGCAAAAAGTGCTGCTCCTAAGAGTTAAAAGTACTGCTCGTGAGCAGCACTTTCCGCTCCTAGGACTTAAGGTGCCGCTCACGAGCAGCACTTTTAAGTCCTAAGAATTAAAAGTGCCGCCAAAGCGCTCGGAAAGGCAAGGAAAACTTGGTTGCGTTTTATAAAAACCCTTATATCACTGGTGAACGTGATCAAAAAGCCCTTGTTGCGTCTTTTGAACAAAAAAAAAGATACCAGTGGGCCCTGAAACATAAAACATGGACGATTGATAAAAGGAAAAATATAACTTATCCCCCTATTGGTTCGGCGATTTTCCGAATTTTGATTTTCTGAACATTCCGAAAAAATTCTGAAAAAATTCTCATCGATCAAAAACTCAAAAATAAAAATATTTTCTCTCTTGATACTTTCGCCCAAACCCCATGGTTTTCGAATTAAGCCATTTTAGATGTTGGAGTTCTGACTGAAAATGACGAAAAAAAAAATATCGAAGGAAAATTCTGATAAAATTCCGGTCGATTCAGAACAATCTTCTGCAACTTTTTTCCCATTTACCAATTTCATCTAAGTCTCGAAATTTTCGAGTTCAGCCGTATCTTCTGAAAATAGTCTTTTTCAGGAAAAAATACGATAATTCTGCGAAAAAAAATCGTATCAAACTTTTTCAAAAACGGAATTGCAGCTATTGCTCCTCCCTGTGAAGTTGTCTCAAAGAAATTCGACAGAAAAAATTTCCACGAGTCATGCGTCCAGTTTTCAACGAACAGAAAAACTCCGGAAAAGAGTCATTTTCAAAATAGCGTACCAAAACCAAAAAGGATCGTAGAAAACTTTGAAAAGAAGGGATTTAAAGGTAAATTTGTCCTCTTCAAAATGCCGCTTGTTAAATTCAAATATCTTGATTTTCCACAAAGTTATTGAGTTTTTAGTGCGGCTGTAATTGTTGTCTGGTGATTCCATATTTTTGGTCGGCAGTGTATATGGAATTTTCGAATATGGTTGGATGCTAATACAAAACATAATAAAGTTCGGAACTACATTTGTGTCATCAACCAAATTGTAAACGTAAAAAAATTACAGTGGAAAAAAATTCTGACCGAAGTTATTGGCGAGTTCGTGATCATGATTGATACATTATGCTAATTCAATCGAAAAACACTCGCCAAATACTTCGGTCAGAATTTTTTGCGAATGTAATTTTTTTACGTTGAAAATACTGAAAAAAAAGACGTGATATAAAAGGGCAAAAATCCCCTCACGGGGAAAAAACCCGGACAAATACATTGATGGTCCCTCGTTTTCCGATGATATCACAAAAATTGTACAAAAATTCACTTTCTTTATTTATTTCTTTGCATCTATTTCTACGGAAAAAAATAATTCAAACATTAGAAAGAAACGACATAGAATTGGTGTCTTACAATAATTAATAGTCGAAAAAATAACTAAAAAAAGGTAGCCATTCGAGTTACGTGCAGCTGTAAAAATTATGATATCAATACGAGGACAAGTATTTATTGGTTATTGAGAAGATATCAACATCGACGTATCAAGAGACGCGGTAGCGTCTCGACGCCAAGTATTAAAAGAAAAATAAAAGAAAAGTTTAAATAAACGGAAAAGAAAAAGCCAGCGCGAGGCTTACCGCACTCTTATATACTCGAATATGCCGGTTTTATGACGTCATGGCGTTTTCAAACCGTTCTGACGGACGAACCGTTTAGTCAAAAAATTTGAATTTTCGTGACGATTTTTTTTCGATTTTTCTCTTTCTATTGGTCTTTGTTGCATGTAAATCCGTCCAGCCAATCTTAGGATATAATGATTTAGCGAAATAAAATCGAACATTTCGGGATACTCTGCTTTCTTGGGAGCAGACAGGCGTAAGTTACGCTCGAATGGGCGGGACATACGTCCTTTTAATAATAATCTACATTTCCCTGCTTCGCATCACCTAGTCTCGGCTAAACGAGGTACTAAAAATACTTAACAAAATTATCAACTTTTAATATCTGAAAATTGTGTTTAAATAAGTTGTAACAGCCCTGTAGTCCTCATACCTATTTCTAATCCCTTTCCCACACAACACCCGAAACCTCACATCCGCTCTATCCTCACATCAACTCTTTCCCATGCATTTCTCTCTATCAGTCCCAAGTCACCGCATTCCACCCCTTCAGTCCCGCGGTTCACGGTAGCCACCGCACGCCTTACGCGCGACCGTCGCCTCGGTATTACTCCGCGGAGTAATACCAATGAGCGTAGGAACAATGGGCCCTACTTCCAACCAACCTGACGTGCGTCCGAACTCTGGCAGTTCATCTCCATCTCCCGACTCATTAACACTCTCACTCTCTATATCAAGAGACTCGGTAGAGTCTCGGGACAAGTACATACAGCCCTGTCGTCTGCTGGCCCGAGGCTCGCCGAGACTATACTTTCTCGAAACGAAACTTTTCGCGGTGGTGGGGGTAAAATTGGCATGTCATTTTATTGAATTACGAAGCTCAGAAGCAATTGAGGAACTTGAAAATTGAACTTTTAGCTAATTAAGAAATTCTCTTTCGATTGCGCCCAAAATCAGCATGATCGATCGCGTAATTGCTGAGAAAAAACTTTGCACGGGCTCAAGATTATGCAAAAGTTACCAACACATTCAAGAATTTGACGTGTCTGTATACAACACCATCAAAGGCCTCTTGTCGCCAGCTATAACCCATTTTCATGAAAGCCAATCTCCAGTGACAGCTGCAGAGAGAGCAATGACTACTACGTTCACACGGTACTCTTATTCCGTATTAATTAATCGGGTTTATTATGCCCGATATATATGTATTGTATATACACCCCATTAGAACCAAATCGGAATAAGAGTGCCGTGTAAGCGTAGTGTATGACGTCTACACAGTGAAACGGTTATTAACGAAGTTTTGACATAATCAAGTGCAGGACGTCCGAAAAATTTCGATTAATGGATTTAATAAAAATATTCAACGGAGATTCTGAGTGAAGTTCTGTAATGATAAAGTGCGAGATTAGCGAGTAAATTGGATAAATTGTGAAAAAAAATGATCTCAGAATAAACTTTTGAACAGACTGGTAAGCATTTTTTTTCGTGATCCTGTGTATTACGTGTTTTTTACGATCCTGTGTAAGCTAAAAGTGCGGATTGTAATTATATACAGTCTCCATAGGAGTTTATATGAACCAAAATATTTAAAAATTTTAGAAAAAAGTAGTGATATAATCGCAAAAATCCCCTCACGGGGAAAAAAACGTGGACAAGTACATTGGTGGTCCCTTGTTTCCCTATGATATTAAAAAAAATCCAAAACGCCGCTTAGAAGAATACAAAAAAAGTTACAAAATAAGTTAAGATCTGTTGAAATATACGTGGCCGAATTCGGGAAGCTTTACTGCGTTTCAATAAATTTTCAAATACGGCTTAATGTTGATAGAAAAAATAATAAAGTTCGGAAATTCAACTATGTCACCAACCAAATTGCAAACGTAAAAAAATTAGATTGTACAAAAATTCTGAACGAAGTACTTGGCGAGTTCGTGATCATGATCTATACACTACGCTAATTTCATGGAAAAATTCTCGCCAAGTACTTCGTTCAGAATTTTTTTACAATCTAATTTTTTTACGTTTTCAATTTGGTTGGTGACATAGTTGAATTTCCGAACTTTATTATTTTTTCTATCAACATCAAACCGTATTTGAAAATTTATTGAAACGCAGTAAAGCTTCCCGTATTTGGCCACGTATATTTCAACAGATCTTAACTTATTTTGTAACTTTTTTTGTATTCTTCTAAGCGGCGTTTTGGATTTTTTTTAATATCATAGGGAAACAAGGGACCACCAATGTACTTGTCCACGTTTTTTTCCCCGTGAGGGTCTCAGTCTCCAATAAATAACTAAACTTTAACCCTTTTGTCTCCACCTTTATTTAATACCTTTCGGCCCCATTACAAACTGGCGTCAGAAGTGCGATCCAAAAACACGCGCCACAAATATTTTTTTTTCCTTTCCCCAAAAATAATAAAAAAAACAAACTAGAAAATTTCAGTAAGGAAGTGACAAAATATTTCACCGAGTTAAAAAGTGTAAAGTTCAACACCGACTACAACAGAGCAACAGAGAAGAAATTCCAAAGAAAATTTATAACAATCAAGAGTCAACTGCAAAAAGAAAAATAGTAGAAAATTTCAGAAAAGTGACAAAATTTTCCAGTAAGGTTGGAAGTGCCAAATTTTAATATCGAACTCGTCAATTAAAACAACAGGAAATAATTTGAAAAAAAAAATCCCGAACTTCAAAAAAAAAAAATATAAAAATAATTAAAAAATAAGGGAACGGTGCGACCCAAATAATTCCTAGCATCCTCAATAGCCTATCTTTCCGAAAGTACAAGTGAGAAATTCTAATTGACTTTTAAAAAAGAAATGTACAATTCAACGAAATTTATTAAATTAACCAGCTTATTAAACACAGTTAAACATATTTTGAGTCAATAAAACTTATATTCGACAAACATACTAAATCGAAGTGAAGAAATTACAACAAATGTGACAATTTTCAGTGAATTTTTGTAAAGAAGAAAAAAAAATAAGAAGGACAATACAGCACAATAATCGAAATTCAACATTTTCTCAAAATTTAATTCTGCGTATTACGAATTAACTAAAATTCTCATTCAACAAATATATCGCAATTCAAACACAGACAAATCTAACAAAAGTGATAATTCATATAATCTTAGATATTGTTAATAATTCGTACAAAATAACTGTGAGAACTCAATAAAAACAAACAAAAAAAAACACTGTTAAATCTATAAAAGTGATTACTTCAAGAAGATAGAAAAACTCAAAGCAACCAAAATTCATCATCAATAATAAATCCCAGAAAATATCAAGTATTGGAACCAATCTCTGAATTCTACGAAACATCATCATCGATCAAAATCACCATAGCATCAATCTATTTCACGCAATTGGAACAATCCCGGAATTATACCAAAAACGGTTTGCAATATTTTGAAGGAAGGAAGGAAGGAAGAAAGACCGAATCTGACAGATAAGCAATAAAATAATTACAAAATCATACATATTTGACTCATCATAAACCGTAAGTACCTTTTCAATTGCAGTAAAAATGCTTTATACGATTGCAGAGGAATACATTTTTCTATCCGATTTTCTTTTCATTACCTTTTTTCGAAATATGTTTCCAAGACACGATCACAATGACAGTTACAATAGCAGGTCCGAAAATAAATACCATGATAATTCACGAAACAAATGTCACGACAGTTCACAAAATCGGAACTATAGAGACCATTCACGCGATAGATTCAACAAATACCAAAAATATCTATACGACAGACACGAGAGTATATCAATAGCTAAATACAATCATTATCAAGATCATTCGGAAAGATATTATAAAAATCATTCTCAAGATAGACGAATTTACAATTCCTCAAACTGTCACCACAGAGAAAACGATCGCGACAGATATCACCTGCGTAATAGTTCTCACGAGAGATATTGCGACAGATATAACAACCAGCGTGACAGCTCTTATGACAAAAATCGTGACAACCACAAGAGTAGTCATCAAAATAAATACCGTACAAATTCACGCAATAATTATCGAAGTGACTCACGCGACCGATACTGTAACAATTCGAACGATCGACACCGCAATAATTCAAACAACCGATATCGCAAAAATTCAAACGATCGAGACAGACATCACAATAATGACCGAGAAAACCGATTTTCGCAAATACATGATTCACGATACAGACAAAGAGAACAAATCTCCTCTTATCACAGATATAATACACATGAAAATTACGACAGATACCGTACCGAATCACAAAATTACGACTCACGCGACAATTCTTACAATAACTTCAACGACCGATACCGCGAAAAGTCATACAACAAGCGTTTCCAAAATCAACACCGCTCTCCAGATCGATATTCAAAAAAACGAGTAGGTAGTCTTGTGGAAAAGTGCGACACGAGACAGATTTTCACAGCACTTAGTTCAAAATACCATAGTTCACAACAAGCAGCTCCAATTTTATTGCCACCCAGATCGAAAACCGTTATTCAAATACCAATTGTAAATGATGGAACTAAACAAGGCTATATACCCCAAATAAAAACAGAAAACGGAGTTTATGTTGGAAACGTCCTTGCAACAAACACGAATGGCAACGCGAATTTATTTGCTATTAACACCAATCCTTCTGCAGTTAAAATCAAGATTCCAACGGTAAGACTTGAAAGCGTATCCGAAATTTCACAAAAACCCTATGAATTGACTAGGTGTAACTCTCGCTCTATAAACTCGTGTACAACAAACAGTAAAAACAGGGAAGAATTATTGCATTTGTTACTTAATTTGCAAAATCGCAACGAAGAAGAAAAAAACCACATTTTAAAACTAATCGCTGAAAATTCCGATCATTTTTTTATTCCTGGAGACAATTTGAGAGCTTATCATTTACCTGAAGACGAAATCTTTCCAATAGACGATCCGAAAAACCTTACTTACGATGATTTTTTAATCTTTATGCAACAACATTATCCAATCTGGATTACATTAGATAATTCAAAAGAAAAAGGCAATCAAAAATGGCGCATGGTTATTGACAATAGACACCTAAATGCAGACAGTCCCTCACGTCCTATCGAAAAATCCGAATCAATTTTGGACCAATTAGACAAGGCCTCTTATCACTCTGTATTGAAATTAACACCAGGATTTAAATTCACACAACCGGAAAACAAAAATTCTCATGACTTAACAGACATTATTTCATCGGGACTAAGCGGAATTGATAGATTCATGTACCACGATGCGGTTTTCATTCACGCAAAAACATTAGAAGAACACGAAAGGAAAATCATAGAACTTGTCAAACAAATCACTGTTGCTGGACTGACATTCTGGACTGAGAAATGTATATTTATTGCGAAAGTAAAATCACACCCACAAAAAAGAAACACGAATTCGGCTCAAGAAAACTTTGACACACAACCAAAAATTGAACAAAAACACGATTTACACATAGACTCGTCACAAACATTACATCAAATTCACGACAACAATAGTTACAACGCATCATTATTGGAGGATAATGAACTCACAGAAAAACTATGGAAACGAACCACGCAAACGACCAAGGCAAATGAGGATGACGGAAGGACTACGAACCAAGCAAACAAGCATTCGGAACAACGAGATGAAACAATAAGAAAAAGAAGTTTAAGCGAAGATAAAGAAGAAAAGAATGAAATACAAAAACGAATCAATGAAACAAAAAATACAAATGAAACAAAGAAAAGCTATATAAATAAACAAACGGAATCCCCTGTCAATGCAAGTGACTGTCCCGGCGGACCCGGGAACACTAGCAGCGACGTTATTCATGACTCAGTGCTGACCGGCAGACCCGGAGTAACGAGCAGTAATAACACATATGACGAATTGGCGAGTTTGAAGGAAGTAGAAATCAACAACGAAAAATTTGGAATCAAAATCACCGTTCAACCTGAGGTCAGGCCGACCTTCCGGTCGCCGTCAACACGTCTGAATGGTAAATCAGAAATGGAACCCAACCTCATGTCAGAATCATCTCCAACTGACAACAATATGGAATCTGGAACGGAACAAATTGACATCGAACCCAACTTCAGATCACCACCCAAATCTGACGAAGACCATTTGGATTACTCAGAAGACGATACGGAACGACCACCGGTTCAGCCAAATTTTCGATCACCTTCGAGCAAATTTCAAAATTGGAACCATACCTCAAACTCTCCAAAACCACCTGTTCAACTAAATTTCCTCTCATTTTCGATACGAACAAAAAGAATCAAACAGAGCTACCAAGTTTCACTCAGCCCTCACATCCAATTTCGGACGACTACTTGGCATTCCGGACACCACCTCTATTATCACCACCATCAGGCTTAATTAAGAATGAATTCCACGCTTTTTATAAAAAAAAAAAACGTGCCGTAATTCATTCAAAATTGATTGAGAACAAAAAAAAAAAAAAAACGTCGCTCCTCTATCTAAACTATTAGATAGTGAGGAGAAATTTAACAGTCCTCAATTGGTCTAAAATTATCATCTCAAATGCACAACATACGAATAGAATAAAAAATATGATATTAAATATAATATAATCAAGAGACTCGGTAGAGTCTCGGGACAAGTACATTGACAGCCCTGTCGTCTGCTGGCCCGAGGCTCGCCGAGACTATACTTTCTCGAAACAAAACTTTTCGCGGTGGTGGGGGTAAAATTGGCATGTCATTTTATTGAATTACGAAGCTCAGAAGCAATTGAGGAACTTAAAAATTGAACTTTTAGCTAATTAAGAAATTTTCTTTCGATTGCGCCCAAAATCAGCATGATCGGTCGCGTAATTGCTGAGAAAAAACTTTGCACGGGCTCAAGATTATGCAAAAGTTACTAACACATAAAAAAATTAACGTGTCTGTATACAACACCATCAAAGGCCTCTCGTCGCCAGCTATAACCCATGTTCATGAAAGCCAGTGTCCCGTGACAGCTGCAGAGAGAGCAATGACTACTACGTTCACACGGAACTCTTATTCCGGATTAATTAATCGGGTTTATTATGCCCGATATATATGTATATACACTAGGGTGATGCAAATAAATTCAATATTTTTTTTTCGTTTAACTTTGATAACTGTTAGTACATATCAAAAAAGAAACTTAGCCAAAATTTGAGCTTATAAAAAATTTTTCTAGAGGTCGCGCATGTTACTTTAATATTTTTTTTCCAATTTAGACGAACGATCGTGAGATAAAAATTTCATTTTTTCCGTTTTGCATAAAAAAAATATCACTACGTGAAGAAGCAGTGGTTTTGCTGAAATTTTAGCTGTACAAAAATTTTTTGGAGGTCGCTGAAATTACTTTCCAATTTTTTTTTCGATTGTAGCTCATGATCACGATTTACAAATTCCGATTATTCTGTTTTGCATAATAAAATATTAGTACGTGATAAAGCAGTGGTTTTCCAAAAGTTTTAGCTCTAAAAAAAATCTTTTTGGAGGTTGCTGAAACTACTTTTTAATTTTTTTTCGATAGTGTCTGATAATCGGGGATTTTTTCGATAGATTTCGAAAGCTTTCAGTACTGGTCAATAATGTAACTTTTCCAAAATTTGAGCTTGTAAAAAATGTTTAGAGGTCGCTCAAGTGACTTTTATATTTTTTTTAGATTTTTACTGATGATCATGATATAGAAATTGCTATTTGTTCGTTTTGCATAAAAAAATATAAGTATTTAACGAATCAATGATTCACACAAAATTGGGGTCCTTGAAAAAAATTTAATGCCCGCGCAGGCCAGTTGAAACTTTTTTTTTTTTTTTTTTTTTCATTTTCGTTTGAAAACCGTAGGCCAGAAATTTAGATTTTACATTTTTGCAGCAAAGGATTCTACGAAAAAAAGGCATGCGTTAAACAAGTGGTGCATGACACAGAAAGGTCTTGCAAATAAGTTTTCATATAATTCGTTATGAATCTAGTTAATTGTTGTAGAAAGACTAGTTTTTTGAATACCAACATTTTTGTTGTAGCAGCATGTAATCGATATTTCTATATCATAAATTTAACGAGAATTAATTATAAAAAAAAAGAATCATTTGCAACATCTACCTGTTTTGTCAAGCATTCAAATTTTCAGAGAACCACTGCTTCTTGGGGTACCAATATTTTTCGATGCAAAACAGATAGATTGAAATTTTTAAATCGTGATTATCAGCAGTAGTAAGGCTATGCCAGTTCTAAGCCAGGCATCTCAGGGGGGAGCGGGGACGGGGGAGCGCGGGGACCGTTGCGGGGGCTGGATGGTGTGTGGAGGGGGAAGGTTCTCGCACAGCGGGAGTGCAGCGGCATATTGAAGACAGAAGATTTTTAAGGATAATGGGGGAGGGTCAGCGGTCTCTGCATGTTTGATCTTATGCGACAAGTGTCACTTTTTCTAAGAAAAAAGAACAAAAAAGATATTTATTATCAGAATTCTTTACAAAGATGTGTCACACCCCCAATGATAGATTTATGAGTTCCGTTACACATTTTATAATCTGCAGAGACAGATATTCTTACCAGATTGCATAAGAATTTTCTTTTGAAAAGTCACGTGCCGACTTTTTATCTCAAGTTTCAATCTCGGGGAAATACATGAGATTTCGATTTTCCGCCAAAGTTACTAACTTCACGGTTAATGGGCCACTTTCATCTTACACACTTCGAAAGATTTCTAAGCGTCACACTTCTGCAATAATTGATTTATGTATCCTGGTCACATTGAGATCAGATTACGCAAGGATGGTCATTCGCGGCATTTTCTTTGAAAAGTCACTTGCTGTACCTCTGACTTTTTATCTCAAGTTTTAATCTTGAGAACAACTTGAGAATTCTATTTGCCACAATAGTTACTAGCTACGTTATGGTGGACCGTTGTTCATCTGCCTTCGGAAAAGTCAAAATCCAAGAATTTTCATCCCTCCTACGCAGTCACCCCCTGCCTCAACGTCTATATAAGAGCAAACAATTTTGGAAGAAGATCCAGAATTCATCGAGACGACGTAAAAGTTACATTTCGAGTAAGATCATCTTCAAGTTCAACGCATTATGTCTCTCACTGCCGACGTTACTACAGAGCAATTGCTGCGTATGCAAGCAACTCTTCTGCGTACGTTGGAGCAATCTCTGTTGTGGGAACACCAGTGTGATACCTTCATCGAATGGTTGGAGAAGCAAGTTCGATCAAAACGACCACGACTGGGATATCACCACTCGGTCACTTCGCAAATCTTGCGTCTCGAATGTTTGAAGCAGGCAACACGTCGACGCTTCATACATTGGGGCGGAGGATTAAATGATCATGGATTAACATGGCGTGAAATTGACAGCGCATTTGAGAATCGCTTGTCAACTGGTGCTGTGATTAATCGTAATCATATCGACCCACGAAAGTTTTTATTGGATGCGTATGAGCTTGTTGAAGAACAAGTGCAGGCTCATATTCGCAAACACAATAGCATCAAAGTGAACACTTCATTTAATGGAGAGTTCACCGTGGGCGATAAGCAAGCGAATAAAAGTGTTAACACGGGAAATGTTGAACTTTTCACAACAACGGACCTGAGTGAGTGGTATCAGAAGCGAGTCGTAGAGCCGACTCTGAAATCGCTCGAGGAGTTCCAGGAAAGCGACAGCGGCTGGACCCTGACATCCATAACCAATCTAACGGTGAACATCAACAAGTATAATGCCTTGCGTGCAGGATGTCACGTTTCATTGCCAAAATGGATACAATTGAAAAGAGCGGTGGTAAATGTAAAATCGAGGGATAATGCGTGTTTCGGATGGGTGATGACTGCTGCTCTTCATCCAGTAACCCAACACAGTGATCGCACATCTTCTTACCCACATTATTCAACGATATTCAACTTCCAAGGCATCAACTTACCTATGACGTTGGACCAAATCGGGAGATTTGAGACTCTCTCAATCAACGTGTATTGTGAGAAGAAGGAAGTAATTTTACCAGTACGCGTGAGTAAGGAGAACAAAGAGCGCCACATCAACTTGCTGTACATCGAAGACGTGTCGGGATGTGGAATTGGACACTTCGCGTGGATCAAGAATTTATCCCGACTCGTCAACTCTCAACTCAACATAAATGGACACAAGAAATACATCTGTGATCGGTAAGTAAATTAATTTATACAACTGTAGAAATTTCATTCTTTACGATTATGATAAAATAATAAAAAGAATTTGAAATTTTTTATTGTTACAGATGCCTCCATTACTTTTCAACCATCGAAAAGCTACAGTCCCATGAGGTAGATTGCGGCGTTATCAACGATTGTGCCGTTCGACTACCAACTGAGAACGACATATGGTTGGAGTTTACCAACGCCAATCGGAAGGAGCGTCTACCGTTTGTGGTATACGCCGACCTCGAATGCATCCTGGAGAAGACCAGCGCTGAAGAGAGGGAAAAAAACAAAAGCCAACATCATCGTGTCTTCAGCGTTGGATATTATGTGAAGTGCTCCTACGATGATTCGCTGTCGGGATATCACGAACGCCGAGGTGAGGACTGCGTGGAATGGTTCGAAGAAGAACTTAAACAGCTAGCTTTGCGCGTTGAAAATATTCTTCTAACGAACGTTCCGATGAAAGCATTGACTCCGCAAGAATGGAGAAAATTTCGTGATGACAAAGAATGTCATATTTGCGAGAAACCCTTTGTCGAGGGTGATGAGCGTGTTCGCGATCATTGCCACCTGACAGGGCAATTCAGAGGTCCAGCTCATTCGGATTGTAATTTAAACTATCAGAATTCGTTTTTCATGCCGATAGTGTTTCATAATTTATCCGGTTATGACGCACATTTCATTATAAAAGAAGTAGCAACTGCGTTCGCGGGGAAAATCGATTTGCTCCCAATAACAAAAGAGAAGTACATATCCTTCTCGAAAACTGTTCAAACCTCTAACGACACGCGGAAAAATATAAAATTACGTTTCATCGACTCATTCAGATTTCTCAATACGAGTCTCGATAAACTAGCTTCATTTTTAACTGTAGATAAACTCGCAACGTTAAAATCACAATTTCAAGATGTAGACCATTTTCATTTATTGACACGGAAAGGTGTCTTTCCATACGAGTATATTGATAGTTTTGAAAAGTTGGATGAAACGGTTCTTCCACCGCAAGAAGCATTTTACAGCTCTTTAACTGGTTCAACAGTCTCCGAGAAGGAGTATGCACATGCGAAAAATGTTTGGGAACGATTTTCAACGCGAACGCTCGGTGAATACAGCGATTTATACTTAAAGACTGACGTTTTACTATTAGCTGACATCTTTGAAAATTTCCGTGATACTTGTCTGAAAAGTTATGGTCTTGACCCTGCGTTTTATTATACTCTCCCCGGATATACCTGGGATGCCATGATGAAATATACCAAAGTAAAGTTTGAATTGCTCACAGACATCGACATGGTGTTGTTCGTGGAGAGAGGTATCCGAGGTGGTCTTAGTCAATGCTCCAAAAGGCATGCCCGTGCTAACAACAAGTATATGGATTCGTATGATCCATCTATAACATCCTCATACTTGATGTATTTCGACGTTAACAATTTGTATGGATGGGCAATGAGTCAACCGTTGCCGTACGCAGATTTTGAATGGATTGATGATATTGTAAGCTTCAATGTCGAATCAATTCCATTAGATTCTGAGAACGGTTACGTACTTGAGGTGGATTTGGAATATCCAGAACACTTGCACGATGCACACAGTGATTTACCGTTTTGTCCAACACATGACAAACCTCCGGGCTCGCAGCAAGACAAGCTGCTTGCAACGGTGCATGGGAAAAAACGGTATGTCATACACTATCGTGCATTGCAGCAGTGTTTACAGCATGGATTGAAAATCACCAAAGTACATAGAGTTTTAAAATTCAAGCAATCTTCCTGGCTGCAAACATACATTGATTTGAATACTCAGTTTCGTACACGTGCGAAAAATAATTTTGAAAAAAATCTATTCAAATTAATGAATAATGCAGTTTTCGGAAAAACTATGGAAGATGTTCGTAGCCACGTACAAGTCAAATTGTTAACGGAATAGGCAGGCCGATATGGAGCAGAGGCGATGATTGCAAAACCCAACTTTCACAGTCGAAGTATCTTTGCGGAAAATTTAATCGCTGTAGAGTTGCGAAATCTTCAAGTCAAGTTCAACAAACCAATTTATGTGGGGATGTCCATTCTGGATATCTCAAAAACTTGTCTCTATGCCTTCCATCACGAGTTCATAAATCCGACGTATGGAAATAAATGTAAAGTCATGTATACAGATACTGATAGTTTAATTTATCATATTGAATGTGACGATGTATATCAGGACATGAAATGTAATCTCGACAAATATGACACCAGTGACTACCCCCATGACAACGTATATGGTATACCGCTTGGCAACAAAAAGGTCCCAGGTCTCATGAAGGATGAGAACAACGGGGCCATAATGACTGAATTCGTTGGACTTAGATCAAAAATGTATGCAACGCGAGTTGAGGGGAAAAAAGATGTAAAAAAAGCGAAAGGTGTGAAGAGTAATGTTGTGGCGAGAACCATAACATTCGATGATTATGTGAAATGCCTCGATGAGCAGATTGGAATGAAGCGTTGCCAATCATCTATTCGATCAACGTTGCATAATGTCTATACCATCACAGAGACAAAAATCGCTCTAAGTCCACACGATGACAAGCGGTATATCATACCTGGAACGGTGGATACGTTGCCATGGGGTCATCATAGTATTCCCAAATGTTTGGAAGCTATGGAAACGTAGAGTTGTAAATAAGAGTGTGTGTGTGTATGTGTGAGAGAGAGAGCGAGGATTTTTCCTCAATATTTGTACATTTTGATGTGAAATAAAAAGATTTTTTGTGAAACTCCATGTGTCCAGCCTTTTTTTTCTTTTCCTTCTACCTGCGTTCTAGGGTTAGGCGGGAAGTTGACCTGTTTGGACGTGTCAGGACAGGAGGGTCGTAAAAATAAAACAGACTTCGAGATTTTTTTTTTCTTCTTTATTGTTCACAAGTCATCCTTACTTATCCAGCTATTGTGAGTGTTGTCGAAACCTAACCATTTTACAAGCAGCTGACTACCACGCTTCTTCAATACTTTTTCAATGAGATATATATCTGGATATTTAACTGAAAGTAGCTCTTGTTCGTAGAAGCCACCTGCAATGGGCTCATCTTGATGATCTTTTATATTATATGTAACAGGATTAGTTTTTCTCACTCGATAGATCGTGAATATTTCCGTTGTCCAGTTTGGAGTATAACCTTTCTCAAATACATTCTTAAATTTACTTATACGCACTTTATCGCTAATTTTAAATTTCGCTCGTTTTCTCACCTCCGTTCTATGGAAAACATCGCGCAATATTTGCTTTTCATTCGTAGCATTGACATTTTTCGGCTTCATCTTAATAGTACAATGTACAGTATCATTATATTTCGTAATTAACATATCGAGAATATCGATCCATTTCCAGCTTCCGCGAAATTGAATTGAATCCACATTTTATTCTTAAGTGTACGATTGAAGCGCTCACAAATTGATGCTTTCAAATTGCTATAGGTAGAATACAAGTGTATATTATGCTTTTTCATCAAAGCCTTAAAGTCCGTATTATAAAACTCTTTTCCTCGATCGACGTGAAGGTTTTTCGGCACACGTCCTTTGCTGAGAATTGACTCCATCGCAGCGGTGACATCTTTTCCACTCTTACTTTTCAACGGTTTGGCCCAGGCGAATTTTGAAAATATATCGATGACGGTGAGGAGAAATTTGTGGTTGGAGTTGTGTTGTGCATATGCAGACATATCTACAAGATCAGCTTGCCACGTCTCGTCCAGACCGCGTATATCCACATGTCGACGTGGATAATTACGTCGAGCTGGCTTATGCAACTCATCCACCACAGCATGCTTCTTTTCACTCATTTTCCCCCACCAACAACACTTTTCATCACGTCTTCAAGATTGAGTTTTATCGGTTTTTTTCGTTTCACATTGGTTTGAACATCTCGTAAAAGTCTGAAATCACTCTTAATCTCAGCGATTGCACTTTTCAAACCCTTTATCTCTCCACGAAGAATGTCGAGTTCGGCTTTTAAACGTAGTTCAAGCATTGTCATATGCGATTCCCACGCTTGCTCAATTGAATTTGTCACTGAACCTGTGACATGATTAATCCCACTGTTGAATACGCCGAGTGTTACAACATCATCCGCATTTTTCGGCTTACCAACATTGCACAATCGTTTTTGTTCCAAATCATAATGACCATCGGATGAAGTCTTGAAACCAATACCCGGTTTGCCTGGAGGACCTGCAGCACGTCTATTCAATTGTCGTCCAAACACATCGACGGTCATGTTGCAAATGTGTGAAAGATGAGTTCTCCGATGTTAATAAATGATTTCAGCTTCACGCAGTTCTTCGATAATCGATATGATTTCGTTTGAATGTGATGAGTTTCCGGCAGCTTGTGACGTGAGCAGTAAGCGAAGACGATCCACTAGTTTATTCGGATCATCCCAATAAACATAGTCAAGAGTGGTATTTTTCCGTGCCACTTTAAATTTAGGCATACCACCACCACCTTTATGTTCATCCTTTTTCCGCAGCATATTAGATATATAATTTTGAAATTTATAACTTTTATTCTGGCGTACTGCACCATTACGTTTATAATTTTTTCTGTGAGCATTCGTTGTTTTAACTATTTTCTCATAATCCTCCAAATTGTTTGGTGTCAAATATTTCAACTTTGGCGCATTTTTGAATAACAACTCAACCAAGCCAATACTTTTCGGAAACGGGGCCGGATTGAAGTTCCGAACTCTGAAAAATCAGAAGGCTCAAAATTCCGGATTTTTAAGCTAGTACTCAAGACTTCCAGAACAATTCATAATTTCGAAATTTTGTTAACAGATTTATCATATAACCGAAAATTATAGTACACCAAGGAATGAAATGATAAAAACAATGGAACCGACTGATAAAGCGTCGACATGAAAACACAGCACATAAAACAAGTTGCAATTTTCCATATTTAGAGAGCTCACAGTTCCGAAATGTTGTAGTGTTAGAAATTCGAGTTCCTGAATGGCCAAGGTTTGTACAGAAAAAAATTCCGAAACTAAGAATATCGATAAGAATTTTCAAGGGATCATTTTGTCTCCTCAATAAAACGTAAAGGATTGTCGAAAACCTGAAAAAATGTACCACGAAAATTAAAACTCCGAATGAATACTACCCCGATAGATCAAAACTCCGAAAAATTTGACCCGGAAGATCAAAACTCCGAAAAATTTGACCCGGAAGATCAAAACTCCGAAAACCTAAACACCGGCAAAATAATCGGCTATGGGTGTTTTAAAAGTTTCAAATTTTATGTGAAGTTGATGTGGCATAAGTGCTAATAATTTTTAACAAACCGACGAATTATTTCGACAATTTTTATTTTGTTAAGAAATTATTTACGTCAATTTGTAAATGTTTAAAATGTTACGTTGCATGTTGACAGTGTTATAGTTTTTAATTTTCCACTCAACTAGAAATTATGCTCCTATGCTGACCTAAATATTTTTATTTAAATTATACACTCAACAATTAGTTTCATTTTTCAACACTTGTAGTCATGTTGATGATAAAGAATCATTTCCATTTTTTTATTCCATATATTTAGATTCATATAGAAGATTTTTAACTTTTTATATATTTTAAAAAAATATTTTGTTGCCGGAATTTATAAATATATTTAGTCAAGTTTTTTCTCCGTGGGGATAGGGTATCTACTTTCTCTTTTTCTTTCGTTTTAAACAGCACCTTTTTGATATAGTTAGTTTAATAGGGCCAACATGTATCAACTATTGCAACAAGTACTCATTTTCTTTCTATCGTGATAATCAACAAGATCAAAAACTAAACTTTATTTTCAACAATTTTTTATTTATTTATGATTCAGTGTCTTTTTGGGAGAGGAAAACGTTAAACAGCGACGGTCAATCATTTTGCTATAGACAAAGTGCCACGTAGTAGTACAAAATTGTGAATTTTGATGCGTTACGTTTGCAGCAATCCAATGACAAAATAATAAATGGCATTTGAATTTCTTTTCCTGTTGTCATATTATGAAAAATGCGAAGGAAAAATAACAAGTTCCTCTGGAATCATGCTAAAAATTATATTTGTCTTGAGAAACGAAGAAGATGGAGAAAATGACGAAATACAAAACCTTGATAATCAAATAATCAAAACAACGCCGGATCAAATGCTTCTATGGCGTCCCCTCGATTTTTGATCAATTTTTGGAACGATGAAGATTAGATTCGTTCTTTCAATGGTAGTGCTGACCATTCAATAGGAAAATGGATCGCTGATATCGAGGTTATGTCAAATATTTTCCAACGAAAATAGATGCAGAAAATTATATTTGACGAGAAGTTACTCACTGGACACGACTCTTTATCAAATCTGAGGAAATATCCAAATTAACTTGAAAAGACGAGTTCTCCGCAAGAATGGATTGCACACATCTTGATGAGATGTTATCGAAACAAAAATGAAAATAGACAAATCAGTACGAAAATATGTTGTTATTATATGGAAGAGCTGGCAAAAAAGAAAACGATACAAGACTCAGCTCGGCTTCGATATCTTGTAAACGAGTTAAATGACGAAATTAATGAAAAAATGATCGTATACGGCACGAAAGATAGAAAAAAATCCTTGAAATATACGTATTTTTTATAATAACATTGAAGAAAGCAATCCAAATGCCGTTGATAAATATGTGGTTCACGAACAAATACTCGGATTCCAAAACAAAAACAACCAGGTTATTTCTGAGACCATGAAAGTTGACTGCGACGTACTACGTTGTTTTAGCAATGGTAATACCGGACAAGAATCGCCTTATTGCGAATAGGAAGAAGCCGTTAATCGTGGAAAAATGCTTATCTGGAGCGGAGAAGATTTAGGGTAACCGAGTTGTGGGAAACCACTACGTGGATATTACATTATACGCATGCAAATATGACATAATTTTTTTTTGTTTTTATGAATTCATCATTTTTATTGACATTTTTATTCAGTCAGACCACAGAAATCGATTGAAAACAAATTGTCCTCCGACTATACTGAGTCTCCTCATACTACCTCATAAGAATCAATTACAACGGTCGGGAAAGGTTTAGAAATAATTAGGATCATGAATTTTGTGAAGATTGATTTATTATTTTTGAAAAAAAAAACACTCCGTCTCTCTACGCGGGTTCATTGTAAATAGCTATGAACTGGGTGAAATCCGTCCTACATTTAGGGCACCTCTTTATTTCTTCTTGCCCCAGGGTTGTTGCGCATGTCAGGCAACAGCAAGTGTGACCACACGGAACGAATCCGTGGGTCACACTCCTGTCAAGGCATATCACACACTTCGGTGCTGTAAAAGAAAAAAAAATCATTAGCGTATGTCGAAAATAGTTCGTGAACATATCGTTAAAAAACAACATAACTGCGATAGTACCTAAACTAAGTATATGAGCATAAAAAAGTTTTCTCATTCTCCCAAAATAATCTCATTTGTTTGAACTATGGATGAGCATCCCATGTTTGGTGTCGAAGCACTATTGATAGCTTTTTTTTTTTGGCACCAGACCATGGTGCGCGCGAGATACAAGGGTGTAATTTTGATAATTTTTTTGGAGCAAACGATGAATGGTTTCTTCCAGGAATCCGATTGTTTCGCCTATTTTTTCCTATCGCCTTTATGTCCACTAAATCATAAAATATAATTTAAGATGATTCTAACATCTAAAAAAAATCAACTTTTAAAAAAAATTGTTAGACCTATACAGCAAACTGCGCGCATTTCTACAGACTCTGAACCCTTTAAACGGTGCATCCTAGCCGCCCGATTATTTAGTTAATACTTTCTCCACCTTTTCCTAGACTTCATAAACCAATCATGCGATAAAAAAAGCAAATACCCATACTGAACCCGATAGAATTTTTATGAGATGGCACCTCGGTCAAAGTATGTCTTCCGGAAATCCGAATGTTCCACTTATTTTCTCTTATCGCCTTTTTGTTCGTTTCATCATTAAATATTATTTGAAATGATCCTAACATCTACACAGGAAGCTGCCATTATATTTAGAGACTTTCAACAATTCAAAAGGTGTTTTTCGGTCGCACGTTTATGTAACAAATTCTTCCCACACCTTCTTCTACGTTTTATGAACGAGGCATAAAACTAAAGAAAAACCAAGATCTATACATCAACTGATGGCATTTTTTGAAAGTTCTACTTGCCTATAAATATTTTTCCGGGGATCCGATTTTTCTACCATTTTTTCCTATCGCCTTTTTGTCGACTGAATTATTGAATAATGCTATAATATCGAATGCTCGAAGGTTCTATTCAGCAAGCTGCGCATATCTACAAACCGCATGTCTCTCCACGTTGCTTCCCGGCCGCACAATTATTTCGTGAATTCTATCGCCCTCTTCTTTGAGGCTTCCTAAACGAGGCATCAAATAAAAAATAAACAAACCAAGCTCCATCCATATCAACCGATGACATTTTGTCGAGAATGCAACTCGCTCTACGGCCGTTTTCCGAGGATCCGATTTTTCCCATATTTCCGTTTTTATCACCGTTTTGTTTATTTAATTATTGTCAATCTTAAAATCAATTGTTAGATCAATACAGCAAACTGCGCACATTTCTACAGACTCTGAACTTCTAAAACGGTGCTTTCCAGCCACGCGATTATTTCGTACCCTATCAACTTTTTAGGCTTCGTAAGCGAGGCACAAAATGAAAGAAACTAATACTAATACATCGTCGGATGCCATCCTGTTTAGAAGTTGACTCGCTTAAAGAATAATTTTTGCTGATACGATTGCTTGGCCAATTTTTTCCCCATCGTCTTTTAGGCTGCATTTCATCATCACATATTTTTGGAAAAAGCTCGTAATGTCTATATACCAAGCTGGACTAGTTTCTACAGACTCCAAATTTCTCAAACGGTGCTTCCCGGCCGCCCGATTATTTCGTAAATACTTTCTCCACCTTCTCCTCGACTTCATAAACCAATCATGGAATTAAAATAGCAAATAGCCATACTGAACCCGAAAGAATTTTTATTAGAAGGCACCTCGGTCAAAGTATGTCTCCCGGAAATCCGATTGTTCCACCTATTTATTTTTATCACCTTTTTGTTCGTTTCATCATTAAATATATTTTTAATTGATCCTAACATTTACACAGCAGGCTGCCATTATATTTAGAGACTTCTAACAATTCAAACGGTGTTTTTCGGCCGCACGTTTATTTCGCAAATTCTTCCCCTGCTTCCTTTCAGGCTTCATGAACGAGGCATCAAATTAAAAAAAAATCGAGATCTATACATCACCTGATGACATTTTTTGAAAGTTCCACTTGCCTATAAATATTTTTCCCGGGATCCGATTTTTCTACCATTTTTTCCTATCGCCTTTTTGTCGACTAAATTATTGAATATTAGCCCGAAGGTTCTATTCAGCAAGCTGCGCATATCTACAAACCGCATGTCTCTCCACGGTGCTTCCCGGCCGCACAATTATTTCGTGAATTCTATCGCCCTCTTCTTTGAGGCTTTCTAAACGAGGCATCAAATTAAAAATAAACAAACCAAGCTCCATCCATATCAACCGATGACATTTTGTCGAGAATGCAACTTGCTCTACGGCCGTTTTCCGAGGATCCGATTTTTCCAATATATCCGTTATTATCACCGTTTTGTTTATTTAATTATTGTCGATCTTAAAATCAATTGTTACATCAATACAGCAAACTGCGCACATTTCTACAGACTCTGAACTTCTAAAACGGTGCTTTCCAGCCACGCGATTATTTCGTACCCTATCAATTTTTTAGGCTTCGTAAACGAGGCACAAAATGAAAGAAACTAATACTAATACATCGTCGGATGCCATCCTGTTTAGAAGTTGACTCGCTTAAAGAATAATTTTTGCTGATACGATTGCTTGGCCAATTTTTTCCCCATCATCTTTTAGGCTGCATTTCATCATCACATATTTTTGGAAAAAGCTCGTAATGTCTATATACCAAGCTGGACTAGTTTCTACAGACTCCAAATTTCTCAAACGGTGCTTCCCGGCCGCACGATTATTTCGTAAATACTTTCTCCACCTTCTCCTCGACTTCATAAACCAATCATGGAATTAAAATAGCAAATAGCCATACTGAACCCGAAAGAATTTTTATTAGAAGGCACCTCGGTCAAAGTATGTCTCCCGGAAATCCGATTGTTCCACCTATTTATTTTTATCACCGTTTTGTTCGTTTCATCATTAAATATGATTTTAATTGATCCTAACATCTACACAGCAGGCTGCCATTATATTTAGAGATTTCTAACAATTCAAACGGTGTTTTTCGGCCGCACGTTTATTTCGCAAGTTCTTACCTTGCTTCCTTTCAGGCTTCATGAACGAGGCATCAAATTGAAAAAAAAACCGAGATCTATACATCAACTGATGACATTTTTTGAAAGTTCTACTTGCCTATAAATATTTTTCCAGGGATCCGATTTTTCTACCATTTTTTCGTATCGCCTTTTTGTCGACTAAATTATTGAATATTAGCTCGAAGGTTCTATTCAGCAAGCTGCGCATATCTACAAACCGCATGTCTCTCCACGGTGCTTCCCGGCCGCACAATTATTTCGTGAATTCTATCGCCCTCTTCTTTGAGGCTTCCTAAACGAGGCATCAAATGAAAAATAAACAAACCAAGCTCCATCCATATCAACCGATGACATTTTGTCGAGAATGCAACTCGCTCTACGGCCGTTTTCCGAGGATCCGATTTTTCCAATATTTTCGTTTTTATCACCGTTTTGTTTATTTAATTATTGTCGATCTTAAAATCAATTGTTAGATCAATGCAGCAAACTGCGCACATTTCTACAGACTCCAAATTTCTCAAACGGTGCTTCCCGGCCGCACGATTATTTCGCGAATTGTTTCTTCACCTTCTTCTGCCGGAAATCCGATTGTTCCACCTATTTTCTCTTATCGCCTTTTAGTCCATTCAATCATTAAATATGATTTCAAATGATCCTAACATTTACACAGCAGGCTGCCAATATATTCAGAGATCTTAAACTACTCGAACGGTGTTTTCCGGCCAGACGTGCATTTCGCAAATTCTTCTCACTCTTTCTTTCACGTTTTATGAACGATGCATGAAATTTAAAAAAACCATGATCCATACGCAAAGTGATGGCATTTTTTCAAAATTCTGATCTCGCTTAAAGTGTTTTTCGGGGATTCCATTTTTCTACCATTTTTGCACTATCGCCTTTTTGTCGAATTACTAATTGAATATTAGCTCGTAAGATCTATTCTGCAAGCTACGCATATTTCCACAGACTGCAAGTCCCTTAACGGTGCTTCCCAATCGCACGACCATTTAGTGAATTCTGTCGCTTCTTATTTGAGGTCTCATAAACGAGGTATCAAACGAAAAATAAACAAATCAAGCTCCATACATATCAACCGATGACATTTTGTCGAGAATCCAACTCGCTTCACGGGTGTTTCTCGAGGACCCGATTTTTTCAACATTTTTTTCCTATCGCCTTTTGTGTCTATTCAACCATTGTCGATCTTCAAAAGAAAAGTGTTTCGATCTATCGAGCTAACTGCGCACATTCAAACTAGGCATGTACTTCAGGAAAAGCCAAGACTAAAACATCAACTGATAGCATTTTTTTGGAGAATTAAACTTTCGTACAGGATACTTTCCGCGGATGCGATTGCTTTGCCAATTTTTTCCACCATCGCCTTCCAATCCATTCCATCATTCAGTATAATAAAATAAGCTTGGAACGTCTATACAGCAGGCTGGGCATATTTCTAGAGACGCCGAATCCCTCTAACGATTCTTTTCGGCCGCATGATTATTTCGTAAATTCTTCATCTACTTTGTCGGAGGTTTCATAAACGAGACATGAAATTCAAAAAGTAAAGTTAGAAGTACACGATAAAATTTTTTTTAAGGATTCACCTCGGTCAGAGTATGTGTTCCGGCGTTCCGATTGTTTTGCCTATATTTTCCTATCGCCTTTTTGTCCGTTCGATCATCAAATATGAATTAAATTGACCCTAACATCTATACAGCAGACTGCCAATCTATTTAGAGACTATGAACAAATCAAATGGTGTTTTCCGGCCACACGTTTGTTTGGCAAATTCTTCCCCCACCTTCTTTTAGGCTTTACGAACCACGAAATTTACAAAAACCGAGATCCATATATGAACTGATGGCGTCTTTCAAAATGTAAAGTTTCTCAAAAAGTGTATTCCGGGGATCTGAATTTTCCACCATTTTTCCCTATCGACTTTTTGTCAAATTAATTCTTGAATACTATCAAATGAGCTCGTAAGATCTATTCAGAAAGCTGCGCATATTTTGACAGACCCCAAGTTCCTTAACGATGCTTTTTCGTGAATTCCGTCGCCCTATTCTCTAAAGCTTTAAAAACCAGGCATTCAATGACAAATGTTAAAAGCAAGTTTCATACATTTCAACCGATTGCATTTCGTCGGGAATCCAATTCGCTTTACCGGTGCTTCCCGAGGATCCCATTTTTTCTATACTTTTTCTCCTACCGCTTTTTTAAATGTATTTCATCATTAGATATAATAAATATAAAAAGAGCTCGTAACATCTACTTAGCAAACTGCGCATACTTCTAGATATTCCCGATTTTTCAATTGGTGCCTCCTCGCGACATGATTCTTTTGTCAATACTTTCCCTACTTTTTTGTTGACCCTGTAAACAAAACTTAAAACGAATAAGATGCAAAAGCATATTATAGCCAGTGAAATTTTGTCGTGACTTTGAGTTCCTTAAATGGTGCTATCCAACCTGGCACCTCCGTGAAATGTTGGTTTCCATTTTTTCAGTCTTTTCAAAACTAAGATAACTTCAAAATTTCGTTTTCTTTCATTATTCAAAACTTTGCCATCATATATTGTACCCGTTTTTCCCAATGCATAGTCTTTTTTCGTGTCACATTCCTATCCATGTGTACAAATTTATATCTATATATATGTTTTCTCCTTCCTTTCCCCACCTTTTGCGACTTGAAAATAAACAAAGTTATGAGAGTCTTCGATACCAAACATCGAGTACTTGCTTGGAAATGATGCCAGTCGGATAGTTTTAGAAGACAATATTGCGTTATTTGTGGTTCTTTTGAGCTTCACAATTAATTATTCTACGGTTTAATCAACTTTTAGTCTATTACAACGTGAAATAGATACAGCCAGAAATAAATGATGCAATTAAGGATTAAAAACCGTAGTTTGAACAATATCGTCCACATCCACACCTCGAAAAGCGTAGGCAAAAGCACACAATTCACCAGGCGAAAACTTGGCGAACACGTGCTCTCGGCTGCATAAATGCATGCGTACGATACGCTCAAAAGTCGGGTTGATCAATTAAAAATCGTTGTATTTTTACCTGTAGTTATATTCTGCCGTCAAACATTTATTCCCAAAATTTAACTCACTACCGCGTCGTGAACAAAGAATATACGTTACTCATATGGAAAACCCATCTATTGAACAATGTCGTCCACATCCACACCTCGAAAAGCGTAGGCAAAAGCACACAATTCACTACATGAAAACCTTGGTGAACACGTGCTCTCGGCTGCATAAATGCATGCGTACGACGCGCTCAAATGTTGGATTGAATAATTAAAAATCCTTGTATTTTTACTTGTACTTTTATCCCGGCGTCAAATATTTACTCCTAAAATTTAACCTACTATCTCGTAATGAACAATAAATATAAGCCACTGATATGAAATCCCATCTATTGAACAATGTTGTCCACATCCACACCTCGAAAAGCGTGGGCAAAAGCACACAATTCACTAGGCGAAAACCTTGGTGAACACGTGCTCTCGGCTGCATAAATGCATGCGTACGACACGCTCAAAAGTCGGGTTGAGTATTTAAAAATCATTGCATTTTTACGTTTACTTTTATCCCGGTGACAAATATTTACTCTTGAAATTCAACCTGCTACCGCGTCATGAACAACGAATATACGTGACTCAGATTAAAACCCATCTATCGAACAATGTCGTCCACATCCACACCTCGAAAAGCGTGGGCAAAAGCACACAATTCACTAGGCGAAAACCTTGGTGAACACGTGCTCTCGGCTGCATAAATGCATGCGTACGACACGCTCAAAAGTCGGGTTGAGTAATTAAAAATCATTGCATTTTTACTTGTACTTTTAGCCCGGTGACAAATATTTATTCTTGAAATTTAACCTGCTACCGCGTCATGAATAAAGAATATACGTGACTCAGATTAAAACCCATCTATTGAACAATGTCGTCCACATCCACACCTCGAGAAGCATGGGCAAAAGCACACAATTCACTAGGCGAAAACCTTGGCGAACACGTGCTCTCGGCTGCATAAATGCATGCGTACGACACGCTCAAAAGTCGGGTTGATTAATAAAAAGTCGCTATTTTTTTTTCTTCATGACTCGAATGAAACTTTACGTATTGCAATTGCCCTTTTACGTTCGATACAATTTTGATTCGTTCATCAGACGGTTATTCAAATTTCAAGAAGATGTCACAATTTACATGACGGTCAATATTTTATAATTTTTCAAGTCTTGGAAAATGATTTTAGCATTGCGCAACAGCCTGTCCACTCAAAAGAACAACAAACGTTTCAATCGAATTACGATATGACCCATTACAAACGGTTCAACAATTTCGTTGCAATTTGTTACATATCTAAGCAAGTTTTTTTTTAATACTTCGCCGTTATGTTTTGTTTATTGTGAAATGTTGACTATATTTTACTTCTTTTTCTATTCATTCATTTTTATTACTGTGTTTCTTTCTTAAGTGAGACTCAAATATTAATTGTAGTCAACATTTTTCATTTTCAACATGCGCCTGTAGTAACATTACAGAAGATGCAAAATAGATTCGCTCAATTATCCAATATACATATTATATTCTAGATGACGGAGTTTGGACAAGTTTGTTTACCTCTGCCAGAAAGTGACATAAATTCAAGTTTGCCAGCTACACGTATGTTCCGGACTGTTACCCATTAATTAATGTCATCAAATGAAATATTCATGAAACGCATCGATTGTAGCGAAAAAAATACACCTTTAGCATTGAACAAACAATTGATAAAAGGATCGAGAAGAAACAAGCTAGTGGAGCAAATTGTAACGGGAATCCATTTTGCATCTTCGACAAACATGTAATGTTACCTTCTGTATTCGTCTTCCTCTTTTTCGCTCGTCTCTTTCGCCCAGAAGACTGTGTCGCAACCGCACCGCTCTGCACCTTGAGTTGTTTCCTCCGTTTTTTGCGCAGATTTTTTTTCCGGCTTTTTGATACTGTAAAAATTAAACTTGGCAGTCTTATTCTGTGTCCGATATTAACAATACACGAATTCTCTAGCTATTGAACGTGAAATTAATATTGTCATTACCACCGTTATTGCTTCGTACTGCAGCCTCCGGTTGGTTGGTGGATGGTAAAGATGGAATTATCATCTCATTCGGCGGAGCAACCTCAGCAGCTTCGGGAGGGTCCGGTCGCATTTGACCTGTTTCGAATAATTGAATAAAAAACGTGATGTCATCTATATGCAATATGCAGTAATACTTGCCGAAATACACTTCATGCAAAAATCCGATTCAGAACGTTAAATAATTAGCATCAATTTCTAAACTGTATAATTGTATACAACATTTTATCGTTACCGTGTTCGTCGTCCGTTTCGGGCTCGGTGGAAGACAAATCGATGATGTGAATCGCATCCAATTCTACAAAGAAAAATTTTATTTCGAGTGTCATCATAGACTATAATTCATGCAATTGTTAATAATTGTTAGAATTTCGCGATTATTCTCTCAATTGTCTTCGATAGGGTATATTAAAAAAAATCGATATATTTTTGGAATGCCAAAGGGTAAAAAAACTTGCATCAACTTATAACGTAACTCAGTTCACTCTATTTTATTCTTTATATGTTTGTCCTTTTTTTCAGTTCAATTATTTTCCATAAAACTTTACTTGGCACGTACTTTCTCTGTATGTTGTGAAAAAATGCTTTTGTTTCTGGAATTTCAAAACGAATTTTCGATACTGTTAAAAGTGATGCTTCACAGCCTTATTCTGACATATCCCATAATAATAGGTGGTATAAGAAATGCAGCAACTTCAATCGAAGTTCAAAACATAAAATTTCTTCACTTAATGGAAACGAGGTGAATATTGTCATTATTACCGTCATTTCTTCCTACTGGATCTTCCGGCAGACTGATAGAAGGTGAAGGTGGAGGTGGAATTTCTTCCACCGGAACATCGTCAGCATCTCTAGGGACGTCCGGTGGCATACCGATTTCCTCTGTTTCAAATCATCAATTAAAACTGATATAATCTAATTGTAAAATGCAATGATACTTGCAGACATACACATGAAGCTAAATTCTTGTTTAATACCGTTAATCGTTAGCTTTCTTTTCTATACTATAATTCTATCAAATATAACACCCTTACCGTATTCATCATCCGTTTCGGGCTCGGTGGAAGACGAATCGATATCAACCACATCCAATTCTACAAGGAAAACGTTAATATTTGGGTTTGGTTATAGACTGTAATTCTTTAATTTGTTGACAATTTTTACACTTATACTACTATTTACTTGATTATATTTGACAGACTGTATTGAAAGTAATCGATAGTTTTTCGGGTTGCAATGGGTAAAAAAACCAGCATTGTTAACCCATTACGTAACTTAGTTCACTTTATTCTTTTTTTCTATACGCTTTCCCTTCTGTTCATTTCAATTAATTTTCTTTCAACTTTATTTAGCAAGAAACTGTATATTAGAAAAGAATACACAAAGATGTAATCAATATGGCGAGTCGCTACAAGAAAAATCACAGCACGCGAGCCATTTATCGATTTTTCTTCATAAATGATCGATTCTGGCATTTAAGCTTTAAAATGGGATGAAGAAAAAAAAGTTCTTTTCATAATTTTTTAAAAGAAATCTAGCTTACAATATGAATGTTCGAATTTTCTTTGTTTCTTCCTTTGTATAAAAAATTTTGACACTGTTAAAAATAATACTCCGCAGTCATATTCTGTTATATTTGGTTACACAACAACAATGCCAGTTCGTTCGATAAGAAAAATATTGAAATTCTGTACCACTTATACACGAAGTTTATATTGTCATTCTTACCATCATTGCGTCTCAATGGCGCCCCCGGCAGGCCGATGGGAGGTAAAGGTGGAGGTGGAACTTCAACGAGCATACCATTGTCTGCAGCTTGCGGAGAATTCGGTGGGGTATTCCACTGACCTAATGAAATCGCAACAATGCAATGATACTTATCGAAATACACACGAAGAAAAATTCCCATTCAAAAACCTCAATTATTATCGTTGATACTCCATAATAGGGTGTCTCGAAAATAATCGAATTTTTTTCCGAGTTCCAAGGGGTGAAATCGTTTTGACATGTTAAAAGAAACATAGTATGAGATCTCAAAATTAAATTATTCCAGTCATCTCCCCACATGTAACAATTTTCCATTCGTTTAACATAAAAAAATAGATGCCTCGGTACACATTGCTTCTTTTTCTTGTTCGATTTTGTTTATTTCCTTAGAACTTGATTTAGCAAGTACTCTGTCTCTCTGTGCATTGGGAAAGAATTCAGAAGGATCTAGTAAATATTGCGGATAGCTAAAAGAAAAATTACATCCCGCGAGCCGTGTGTTGATTTTTTTTTTCAAATGATTGTTTGTGGAATTCGAACTTTGGAATTGAATAAAGAAAAAAAATTTTTCAAGATTTTCTCAAACCAAGTTTGAGAGACTGAATGTTTCATTTTGTTCCATTTCCTTTTTCGTAACAAATATTCTATAATATTTGTCTCGTGTTTATAGAGGTTCATTTTCAAACAGTTGTAGATATGTAACGGTGCATCTGATATGTTTGGCTCTACAACTGTTTTGTAGAGTGTTTCCTTCAGAAGTATATTAATAATGGTATATCCGTTAGATTTTTTCAGGTGAAATGAAGCAATATCTACCGAAACGTTTCTGTTTCTATGTTCACCTTACACAAAATGGTAACATGGAAAGGGATGATCGGAAGAATGTTATTTTGAGCTTTTCTCATAGTAACTCCTTTTTCAAACATAACCAAATGATTTCATCTTTTGGCACTCGAAAGAAACATTAATTCTTTTCCATGCAGTCTAATTTTCAATCATTTTTTTATTTACCTTGATTAAATGCCGGCTCAGGTCCGTAGTCGATCTCTCCGGGCATCGCATCGTAATCTGGATCAGTATCTTGAAAAAATCAACGTCAGTATATAGATATATAGTTTTAAACAACGACTCGTTTTAAAAATTTGACAAAATACTCTAACATCCGTGATAACAAGTAAAAACTTTCAATAAGTAATTGAATTAATAATGAGAACATTTCAGCCCGTAGTGGACGTATGATTATTCCTTTCTTTAATAAACTATCAACGTTGAAAAGTTCCGAAAATTTCAATAATCGATCACTGGTTATTAAAATATTAAATCCTCAGCCTAAAGTTGATGGTGCACGAATTGTTCCGAATTTTTTTAACGGTGAGGACTCGTAAAACATAAAAAAATCATACCTTCACTACGGGTTGAAGCTTAAAATGTTCTACATATAGTCACGGTTTTTTTTTTTTATAGATTTTTATAAAAATCTAAAAATCATGTACTGTCCTATAGACTCAATGTAATCATATAAAAAAAGTAATAATCAAATTGCCAGGGATCGGGCAAAAAGTCCTCCGGATCGGCGTAGAATGCTTTCATATACATTTTAAGGTGGTGTTCATTTTAGAGATTTACGATTTTTCTCACGAAACCCCGAATCGGTTCCAAATGGATAAAAAAAATGTCTGCGATTTTTTTGGCACGATATTTCGATTCTTATCTGGTTTCTGAAACGAACAAAGTTTTAAATTGGAAATCCGAGAATTTTTGACTATCCATTATTGGTATGATTTTTTCACCCAGAACAAATTGATTCAACAATTCGTAATTTGCCATACATTTGAATGCCTCGGGCATTCAAACACAACATCATGGCGAATGCCACAGGTGGCATTCGCCATGATGAGCTTAGCAATGTATCAGCCGGAAGTCGAGCGTTGCTGGGCTTTCCCGAGAACGTGGCTAGAACCACAATGTTCGTACAGTACAGTCGTGAAGATTTACTTGATTTAAAAGTACTCATCGACAACAACGGAAATCGTGTGGTTTGTGACTCGTCTATGAGCCCGGCCTTTCCCCCATTTTTAAAGCCATACCTAGGAACATCTGATGCCTGTAAGAATGCGTTCTCTAAACCCGCTGTGTTTGGAGAGTACTGTTCTCCAGTAACAGAATCGAGTGTCAAAATCAGTCCTCTCGATAACAATGAGATTCCCGAAGTTCATGTTGAAGGTCGACGAATCGTTGATCTCGATTTTCTTTTGTGAAGATTTCGCAAAGAAATTGACAAACATAACAATGTTATGAAATGTCCCGGCGTTCCTTTGAAATTGATCAAATTTCGTAATAAAGGTGTGCGCACTCAATTGTTTTTTATATGTGAAATGTGCAATTACCATTTCAATATCTGGACAGATGATGATGCTCAAAATATTATGGGCATAAATGAAAGTGCTGTGTGTGTATCGCTGACTGCGGGCATCGGCCATAGCACATTGCAAGAAACTCTTGCCGGAATGGCTATTCCACCTATGGCAGTCAATACTTATATCAAGTATCGGAACAACCTTTACGATATTTTTCACAGTCTTGCCGAAACAGAAACAACAAGGGCAGCAGCTATAGAGAGGGAAATAGCGATTAAGAAAGGCCACGTTGTTAATGGCATCGCCTAGACCGAAGTAGTCGCAGATGGATGTTGGTCGAAGCGGACCTACGCGAGTAGAAAGCACGATGCACTATCCGGTGCAGCCATGATTTTTGGTCGCGAGAGCAAGTTAGCCTTGTTCGTCGGTGTGCGCAACAAATATTGTGCAATTCACGAAAGAGCCAAGCTACTAAATGTACAGCCACGTCCTCATAGGTGCTATAAGAACTGGCGTCGAGATCACAGTTCAACGGCAATGGAAAGCGACATCATATTGGAAGGTTTCAAAACGAGTGTAGAGCAGAATGGTCTTATTTACAAGGCGTTGATTTCTGATGGCGACAGTAGCGTTTTTCAAGCTATTCGAGATGCTGACCCATACGGTGAGCATGGGGTTATTGTGGAAAAATTTGAATGCAATAATCACTTATTTCGGAACTTGTGCGGGAAAATTCGCAACGCTTCAACTACAAAAATTCTCACGGCATCGAGATTCGGTCCTATATGCCGAATGTTGCCGAAAACTTCATGCGCGAAAATGGTTTCGCGTGTCCTTTATCCAAAGATGGTAGATACGGCAGCAACCAAATTTGGCCGCGACCACGAAAATGAGGCCAGGAAAGCGCTTGAACGTCAGATAGGAAAAGAAGTCGTCCCCTGCGGCCTTTTCATTGATCAAGAAATCCCTTATCTGGGAGCATCTCCAGATGGTTTGATCGGCGATGACGGTATTGTTGAAATAAAATGCCCATTTTCAGCCGAAGACGCCGATTTGTCAGAGGCCATACGACGAAAGCCTAACCTGAGAAATATCTTCGACAAGAAGGATGTAAATTTATTGAGCAAGTCTCACGCGTACTTTTATCAAGTACAAGGTCAATTGCATGTTACTAAACGAAGTTACTGCCTATTCGTGCTGTGGACTTCAGCGGATTTGAAAATTGTCACGGTACAAAGAGACGATGATTTCTGGGATTCAAAAATGAAACCTTTCCTTTGCCGGTTCTATACGCTCTGTTTGCTCCCGGAGATTATTGACAGTAGACGACGCAGATCAATGCCAATTCGGGATCCAGAGTACGTAATAGAAGCTCGCCGGAGAGCACTGCTTAAAAAAAGCAGCAAAAAACCTACTCCCATTTTATCATTGGGAACTACCAATAAAACATGCGTTGAAATCGTAGACCACGGTCTCGACCAAGTCGAAAATGTTGAATCACCTTGTCCCAAAATTGATGATAAGGTTGCAAGTGCTGATTGGGTTTCAATCTCGAGCGATGAAGAATTGGAAGTTTCGAACGACAATATACAATTGCTCGATACTATCCGACAAAATATTTCGACCGACGATGTCGTATCATTGATTCTATCGCCAAACAGTTTGCTCGATGACACAAGCATAGACTTGTTTCAAAACGTATTGCAGGAAAATAGTTCATTCCAATGTAATCCCGCTTCATACACGGCGTATTACAAGTATATAAAACCTTGTCCTCCGGAACGACAGGATATACATATAGTCGGTGGTTATCAGAGTATGCATTGGATCTGCGTTTACTATGATGGTTTAGACATTTTCGTTTATGACAGTCTTAATTGCTCGGAATATGTGTTCTTGAGCCAAGAAGTTAAGCGTTACATTTCTAAACGCTATCCTCATGTGCATGCTGACGATGTGATCATGCAGCCAGTAACGCGGCAGCCAGATTCTTCATCTTGTGGAGTATATGCCGCTGCTTTTATACATATTATATTTTTTATATTTATTATGGTTCTTATTAATTTCTCTATCTGAATTTTATTACCTAGTTGCCTAATTATTGCCTAATCTGAATTACCTATTTTATTACCTACATTTTAATACCTACCGTTATCTTGACTCGATTTCGAGCATAAGGTTTGACTTTGGCGAGTCGTTAGAGATTTTGTTTTTGTAGTTTCCGCTGATGGCCTTATTATATTTTGGATTGCCTTATTTTTGTTTTACCTCATGTGAGGAGGTCGAACAGCTGAGCGGGTTGAAATACCTCGTCGCCGTTGTCCTTGGGAGGGAGAAATGCTCTCGTGTGCTAACTTACGTTTTGGGCCGGCTTGGAAAGATCCGGCTTTCATACGACGGATTGGGCCCGAACATCGGAGCCCAATCCGGTGAACGAACGAAAGTACACGCTGGTTTATGGCCTATTTGAACGCCTCCCGTGACTTTCCTACCGTCGCAGCCGAGAATTGCCACGTTCGCCGCCGTGTACTCGGGTACTAGGGTCCGTTCACAACGGCGCCTCGTCAGGTGGGGTCCAGGATAGTTTGCCTGGTGGCGTATCGTGTGGGCCCACTGTGACTCGTTGGGACGCCTCGAGCCATGAAGGAGGTCTCCCCTTCGCCTTCAGGTACGTCGGCTGGATCCCCGAGAGGAAGAGTGCCCGGGACACGGCCATACAAACGTTGGAAGCGGGATACGACCAAGCAACAAACCTTCTTATCATTTTCGTAATTACCGCGAGAAGCGTGGTGTATGACAAAAGCCCTAGTTCGCGCTGAGAGCGCGAGAGCACACGTGAGCAGGGACTTCTCCCGGGGATAATGAGTGGTGGGGGGTATCGCGAATTTTGGGAAGCGCTCGCCGAGAATTGCGAGATCTATTAGATCAGTCTTCGATTGGCGATCACCTCGGCGAGTCGTTACGTATTGGGTGCGGTGCGTTTTCTGCAGGGAGTCAACCCGGTGAGCTCGTTCCTCCATCTCTCTCTTTCTTGAACGTTTCCTTGGCCATTTGCGTGCCTTTGGCGATTTCCTTTTGGAGTTTCTTTTGGAGTTTATTTTGGAGTATTTGCGTCGGAGAGGTGAGGAGATTTTTTTCCTTTTTCCTCCGTTAATTTTGTAGTTTGTAGGGCACAAGGAAGCGTTCAAGGTCTACGGTTTTGGTCACGATTTCATGTTAATTTTGTCGGTTACATTTTGAGTTTCGATGCCGTATTTTGTAATTTCCTTTTTGATTGAATGAATCTCTCACCACTCACCAAGGTTAAAATTAGTATCTTTCGTTTATTAGTTAAGTTTCCTTGCGTTTAGTTTATTTCCTACTGGAAAGCAGTTACCTCTTCATCGCCTCACGGCTTACCTCACGATTCGCTAGTTACCTGCCTGTGAATATTAGGATGAAGTTTGAATATAATGCCTATTCTCTGTAACGGCAATTTTCACCCATAAGGCAAAACCCGTCCCTTCTTGACTCGCCTTCCCCGTTCTCGCAAACCCCCTTTGGATGAGAGTGGAATGGGCGCCAGGTACGTAGTACCGTCGATCCAAAAAAAACCGACCTTAATTTATCCACCCCCATCAGCCCTGACTGACCGGGGTACACGAGAGACGCGTGCGATCAAGGACGGTCCGGCTACTCAGCTCAAACTGAGATACAAAAAGGTAGAGGGGCTGGTTCTTTCAGGCCCAGGAATACACCACAAAATAAAACATTAAATACGCCAGAATTAAGTAAAACAAAATAGGCAATATATTCAAACTTCATCCTAATATTTACAGGCAGGTAACTAGCGAATCGTGAGGTAAGCCGTGAGGCGGTTAAGGGGTAACAATAATAAAATAAAGGTAGCCGCCAAAGACTAATTGTGACGGAAAGGTAATCGCCAGAACTGATCATGAGCGATAGGTAATCGTCTTAAGCAATGAGAGACGAGTGGTAATCGTTCTAACGAACGATACACAAAAGGTAATCGTCATCATCATTCTTAGACGGGAAGGTAATCGTCATAATCAATCTGAAGCGAGGAGGTACTCGTCACAATCAATTTCTAACGTAAAACATTCGTCAAAATTAATTTAAATAAAGAAGAGGTAATTGCTTTCCAGTAGGAAATAAACTAAACGCAATGAAACTTAACTAACAACGAAAAATATTAACTTTAACCCTGGCGAGTGGTGAGAGACTCAATCAATCAAAAGGAAACTACAAAATACGGCATCGAAACTCAAAAGGTAACCGACAAGATTATCATAAAATCGTGACCAAAACCATAGACCTTGAACGCTTCCTTGTGCCCTGCAAACTACAAAATTAACGGAGGAAAAAGGAAGAAAATCTCCTCACCTCTCCGACGCAAATACTCTAAAATAAACTCCAAAAGAAACTCCAAAAGGAAATTGCCGTTACAGAAACATCATGCGCCCGGATATATTGATTGCGTTCTAAAGCCCGAAATTTTTATTCCGTCCAAAAATTTGCCTCCGATGACTTTTCATAATAATCTTTCAATCACTTATTACCACAAACAAATCTGAAAAGTTGAAATACGAGAAAATGGATATTACTAATAATGGAATAAAAGCAGCGAAAATCTATTTGAAACGTCTTTTGAAATTTATAATGCCAGAACTAAAGAGAGAAAGTAAAATAAGCACAGCGAACTTTAAGTCTGACAGAATTCAAAACTTCTCCATGCATCGATGGGGTTTCAAAGACAGCTATTGCGATTGTAGCTATTCAGAAACCAGCCGCTGAAGACTTTTGTAACAAGTTTTTCAATTAATATGCCACAGTCGGAGCTGAAGAGTGGAAATACTTGGTACCCATGCCGCTTCGCAGAAGTTTCACAGTTTGCAGGTACCGCTGTATACCAATGACACAAATTTTCATACTATCAGAAAAACAGCACCCGACGACTTCCTGAAACTACTTTTCCAAGTTTATTATGATACATCAGAATAAAAGAAATGAAAGAACATATCGCACATCAGGTCCAACAAAATTGAGAAATTTTGCATGTTTTCATGGCCATTACCAGACAAAAATTTTGATTGCATTGAAAAATAATCAACCGAAGGCTATTTGTAATGAATATTTCAATTGATAGTGCCACATTCACACACAACACATGGAAATATTCAACGTACACGTCACTTCATAAAGTTGTCAAACTTTGTAGGTGACCGCTGCATCTTATTTTGTCGCTGTGTCTTAGCGACACAAATTTTTATACCCATTAGAAAAAAAGCATCGTTAGTCTTTTTAAAATAACTTTTTGAATTCATGTCCAATAAACGAAGCAGGAAGTGAATAACTTGAGATTCTAGGATAAATTCTGGATGTATCCATTACATCACAATGACAGACATTTTTATCCCATCTATTAATGAGCATCGCTAAAGACTTTTTGTTTTGAATCTTTCAATTCATGTTGCCGCAATGAAAGTGAAGAAGTAGAAATGTGCAGCGCACATATTTTCCAATCAATTGATAAAACTTGGTACTGATAGACTGCGTGCCGATGAGAAAAAAAATAGACCAAAGGGCACGACCGAACTGAATGAAGAAAAATATGACAATTCATTGAAATAATGATAACATAATAATCTCAATTAGCATGCATTTATTTGATCCAAGTTTTCGATGGTTTATTTGGATTGATGAACATATGTAGAAAAATATGACAACTTATCAGACGATGATGACACGAGAACTAATGAGCACACATTTATTTCGTTTTTTTATTTGAATTCATCAGTATGTATACAATAATTACATGTTCTTTAAATGAAATTTCTGATTCCAAGTTATAGGTTAACGAACCTATACATTTCTCGCAGCTAGGTAATCAAAACACTTTTAAAATATTTTCGACGACGTATAATTTGGTTAGCACACATTTTTATTTCGATAATTTCAAACGACGAATTGGTGACGAATAAATTTAATGCTTAACACATATTTCTTACACTGAGCTTCGAAATAATTTTCAACTCGCAGATCCCGCACTGAGCTTCGAAACTCCGATCAAACTTTTATCAAGAGACTCGGTAGAGTCTCGGGACAAGTACATTGACAGCCCTGTCGTCTGCTGGCCCGAGCTCGCCGAGACTATACTTTCTCGAAACAAAACTTTTCGCGGTGGTGGGGGTAAAATCGGCATGTCATTTTATTGAATTACGAAGCTCAGAAGCAATTGAGGAACTTAAAAATTGAACTTTTAGCTAATTATGAAATTCTCTTTCGATTGCGCCCAAAATCAGCATGATCGGTCGCGTAATTGCTGAGAAAAAACTTTGCACGGGCTCAAGATTATGCAAAAGTAACTAACACATTCAAGAATTGACGTGTCTGTATATAACACCATCAGAGGCATTTTGATCCCTCTCGAGTTTCTGATTAGTTGGTTCTGACGCACCCATACTCAGTGAATTCAGACGTATCAGTGAAACGTAGCAGCCTACACGGCAGCATGAAAAAATTCGAAAAACGATAGACGGGTGTCAGTGTCATAATAAAATAAAACCAGCCGCGATTTGATAAAAAGTACAGTTAATGAGTGATAAAAAATAATAGAAAAAATAAACGTTCTTTAGAAATCACAGTTATGTTGTTGCAGTGAACTTTTACACCGCGTTATAATCCGTATCCCGATTAATCTTTTACATTGAGAGAAATGAATCGTTATCAACAAATTTTTTGTTGGTCATATCTATTTATTTTATTAAAATTGGTGGTGTGGTGTCAAAATATTAAGAAAACCTTACGTACATAATAAACATCAAAAAAGTTATTCAAGTGCCATCAATATTTAAAAGCGTTTTTATTACCCAGCTGCGATAAATCTAGGTTAACCTATAAACTTGGAGTCAGAAATTTCATTTCGGGAACCCGCAATTATTGTATATATGTATTGATTTATTGATATATTCGAATAAAAAATCATAATAATAAATGTGTGCTGATTATATAATTATTGTTTCATCATTATGTATTGAGCTGTCATATTTTTTAACTCCCGACTGCCCGCAGGGCAAAAAAAGACGGGAGCTATCTTTACTCAATTTGGTCGTGCTTTTTGGTCCATTTATTTCCGCATCGACACGCAGTGTACGATGTCAAGTTTCATCAGTTTGCTGGAAAATGTGTTTGCTGTGCAATTATACTTCTTCGCTTCCACTGCGGCAACATAAGTTGAAAGTTTTGTTACAAAAAGACTTTATAAGTTGCTCGTTAATTGACAGGATTAAAATGTTTCTCATTGTGACCTAATGGATACACCCGAACTTTAAGAAATGTTTTGGGATCAGTGTATGCTAAGTTATTCACTTTTCGCTCCGGTTGTGTAAAATAAATTCAAAAAGTTGTTTCGAAAAGTCTTCGGGTGCATTTTTTCTGATAGTATCAGAATTGGTATCGGTGAGATCGAGCGAGCACATACAAAGTTTCACAACTTTATAAAGCGACGTGTACGTTGAGTCTTTCCACTTTTCATTTCTTATTGTAGCATTATTGGTTGATAAATTCATAATAAAAAGTCTATGGCTGCTTACTTTTTAATGCGCTCAAAATTTTATCTGTGAATAGCCTCGGAAACAACAGAAATTACTGAATTTCTTTCGACCCAATGTGCACAATATTTATTCACTTTTCTTTTCTACATGTGTCATAATGAATTCGAAAAGAAGATTTCAAGAAGTCATCGGGTACTTTTTTTCAGTAGGATCAAAATTTGTATCATTGGTATGCAGCGGATACCTATAAACTTTGGAATTTCTGTCAAGCGACATAATTACCAAGTATTTTTACTCTCCGGGTCCAACGGTGATATATGAATTGGAAAACTTGTCATAAAAGTCTTCAGTGGCTTGTTCTTGAACAGCTAGGATCTAAATTGCTGTCTTTGAAACCACATCAATTCCTGAAAAAGTTTTGCATTCTGTTGGATTTAAAGTACGCTGTGGTTTTTGCTTTTCCTCTTTAGTACTGGCATGAAGAATTGAAAAAAGTTATTTCAAATGGTTTTCTGCTTTCTCAATTCTATTAGTATCAAAAACTAGATAATTGGAATGCAGCGGACACCTGCAAACTTCGGAAATTTTTTGCGACATATGAATCGACATAGGTTCTAACTTTTCCTTTCTAATTTTAGCAATATGGATTGAAAAATTTATTATAAAAAGTCTTTCGCTGCTCATTTTTGGATGAAATCAGAATTTTTGTCTCAAAAATCTTGAGAAAAATACATAAAAAACTTTGAAATTTTGTTGGGTCTAAAGTGCACTATGCTTTACTCTTCTTTACTTTACTTTTCTCATAATATATTTAAAAAAGCTAATTCAGAAAATTTTTGGATGCTCTGTTTCTGATGGAATTAAAAGGAGATTCATTGGAATACAGCGGATACATACAAACTTAGACATTTCTGTAAAGTGGCTTGTATACCAAGTATTTCTACTCTTGGGATCCAACTGTGACATGAATTGGAAAACTTGTCATAAAAGTCTTCAGCGGCTTGTTCTTGAACAGCTAGGATATAAATTGCTGTCTTTGAAACCCCATCAGTTCCTGAAAAAGTTTTGAATTCTGTTGGACTTGAAGTACGCTGTGGTTTTTGCTTTTCCTCTTTAGTACTAGCATGAAGAATTGAAAAAAGTTGTTTCAAATGGTTTTCTGCTTTCTCAATTCTATTAGTATCAAAAACTAGATAATTGGAATGCAGCGGACACCTGCAAACTTCGGAAATTTTTTGCGACATATGAATCGACATAGGTTTTAACTTTTCCTTTCTAATTTTAGCATTATGGATTCTGAAATTTATTATTAAAAAGTCTTTCGCTGCTCATTTTTGGATAACATCAGAATTTTTATCTCAAAAATCTTGAGAAAAATACATAAAAAACTTTGAAATTTTGTTGGGTCTAAAGTGCACTATGCTTTACTCTTCTTTACTTCACTTTTCTCATAATATATTTAAAAAAGCTAATTCAGAAAGTTTTTGGATGCTCTGTTTCTGATGGAATCAAAATGAGATTCATTGGAATACAGCGGATACCTACAAACTTGGACATTTCTGTAAAGCGGCTTGTGTGCCAAGTATTTCCACTTTTCGACTCCGACTATGTCATATGAATTGAAAAATTTGTTACAAAAGTCTTCGGCTACTCATTTCCGTTGAGCTTGAAGTGCGCTGTATTTTTCGCTTTCCCTTTTTAGTTCTGGCATATTAAATTAAAAAGCAGATTTGAAAAGTCTACCTCTGCTTTTTTTTGTAATATCAAAAGTACGTTACCGTCGGAAAGTTTGCAGACAAAAGTCCGAAAAAGTTCCCACACCCTTTTTCGTGTTATTCCGTCGATAATGTAGATGAATGAATTTAATGAACGGAATTTTAAAAAAGAAGAATCCCATTTCAATTTGCTTTTTTTGAAATTTTTGCGAAAAAAGCGACCGATTTTCGTCTTTTTTTCCCCTTTTTCTTTGACCGGATCTTAAAAATGCAAAGATTAAATTTCAATTCCGTTTTTTTCTTCTTTTAAAACAATAATCATGTTTTTTGCGAAAAAAGACGAAATTCAGAAGTTCCTGCGTAACACGAAAACTATCACATGTAGAAAAAAATCTCAGAGGAGTGAAAAGTTGCCTCCAAGATTGTTCTAGTCACTAGACTTTTTTCAGAAATTTTTCATCAATTCTAGTCAAACTCCAGGTATGTCAATTCCCGTAATTCGAAAACTATGGGTTTTTTGACTGGAAGTTCAAGTGCAAGAAGTTTTATTTCTTCATTTCAAACGTGTTGGAATTTTTTCCGATTTTTTTCGAATTTTTTAATCCGACGATGTTTATTTCGAATTTCGGATTTCATTGGAATATTATGGGGTATAAAAGTTTTATATTTCAATTTAAAAAGGTTTTGGATTTTCAAAGCCTAGTTTCTCCATTTACTGATTGAACTTGTGTCGTGATAGAATTGAAAATGAAGGGAAGCCGCCGTATATTTTCAGAGTACCAAAGTGCAGAGTACCAAAGGCGGTTTATTCGACGAGACACAAGTTTAATCGGCGAGAGATGAAATTAGTCTACAAAAATTCAAAACCTCTCGAAACCGAAATATAAAACTTTTATCCCCCATAATATTTCAATCCAATCCCAAATTCGAAATAAACCTCGTTGGATAAAAAAATTCGAAAAAAATCTGAAAAAATTCCAACACGTTCAAAATGAAGAAATGAACTCTTTTGTAGCTGGACTTTTGGTCAAAAAATTCATAGTTTTCAAATTACGGAAATTGATATTCCTGGAGTTCGACTGGAATCGATGAAAAAAAAAGTTCGGAAAAAAATCTGAAAAAAATCTAGTGATTAGAGCAATCTTAAAGGCAACTTTTCGCTTCTCTGAGATTTTTTTCTACTTGGGATAGTTTTCGTGTTACGCAAGAATTTCTGATATTCGTTTTTTTTCGCTAAAAACATGATAACCGATTTGACAGAAGACAGTATTCATACCGTAACAAATCGGTATACATCACAATTTGAAACGCAGCTTTGGTATCGATACCAAACATATTCGGTATACATCCCGATTTGGAACCCACGTTGCTTTGGTATCGATACCAAACATATTCGGTATACATCCCGATTTGGAACCCACGCAGCTTTGGTATCGATACAAAAAATAATCGGTATCAATTCCGATTCGGACCACGCAGCTTTGGTATCGATACGAAAAAGAATCGGTATCAATCCCGATTCGGACACCACGCAGCTTTGGTATCGATACACAAAAGAATCTGTAACTTTTTGGGCCGGCGCACCGCGTGCTCCGATTTCCATAAGAATAACACGTAAAAAAAAAACTCCGATAGATATTGTTTCACATCGCCCAGAAAAAAAAATTTCACAGATATGCCGCGAACACCTCTGTGAATTTGGCCGACTAATTTGGATTTTCGACTTTTTTTTAACGTAAGTCGTTTGTCGGGCTCTTGTCGGTGATTGTCGGATCAAAATCGACGATTGTCGGAAATTAGTTGATTGGGAAAATCAAAAACAAAAATCTGTGTGAAGTTAGCCGATTTTTTTCAATTTTGAGATATATTAGATTTTCAAAAACCCAATCAATGCGCAATCATTTGTCGGTTACGAATTTGATAGATAAAAGGTTTGTCGGATTCCTGGTCATTAGAAAAATATGAAAAAATCATTTCGTGTAGTGTCAGCTGATTTTTTCCAAATTGACCGATAATTTATCGCTGTAGCTATTCGCACCCGTTTTTCGTACGTTTATGCGTGCGTCGTACGTTTAAAAGTGTGTCGTACGTTCAAGCGTGCGTCGTAATGGTCCAATAAATACAATTATGCATACTTCGGAGTAACATGTACTTTCGTTATCTGTATTATCGACTTACTGCAAATTTAGGCCAGAAAACGAAGCTACAAAATGATCAGATTTTGATAAAAATACTAACGGGTAACCGCGAGTACCATCACACGCGGAAAGGTCATGTTATGACCTTTAACTGCATAGTTTTGGACACGAGATTCCGAGTATCTCATTTGTTATCAACAAATCAGTGAGAAAAAACGCACTTTTTTTAGTTTTTTGCTTATAAAACAAAAACCAATGCAGCTATGGAAAAGCAACCGAAGGACGAAGCGTAGAGAATAGAAATGCGAAAAGAATGAGCCCTCAAACGACCCGATCGGTTAATAATTAACGGAAAAAATGGAAAAAAACATCAAAAGAAGACGTTTTTTCAAAAAATTTTATCGTCGCCATTTTTGAAGTTGGATCTTTTATTTTTTGCACGATTGCAGGTATTGATCAAGAGACTCGGTAGAGTCTCGGGACAAGTACATTGACAGCCTGTCGTCTGCTGGCCCGAGGCTCGCCGAGACTATACTTTCTCGAAACAAAACTTTTCGCGGTGGTGGGGGTAAAATCGAAATGTCATTTTGTTCATTTTCGAAGCTCATGAATCGTTTGAGGTCGTAAAAATTGAACTGGAGATTAATTAAGAAATTATCTGTCGAATGAGCCCAAAATTAACTGGATTCGTGGCGTAATTGCTGAGAAAAAACTTTGCACGGGCTTAAGATTATGCAAAAGTTACTAACACATTCAGGATTTTGACGTATCTGTATACGCGTACTGACCGCTGCAGACAAAGGCTCCGTGTCCTCCATGATCACCAATCCTCGGTGAGAGAATTCTTGTTCCAACCAATGAGCGTTGAGAAAACTCCTCGGCCAATTATGTTGGAGCTACAACTAGCTTGCGTGACGTACTTTCATCGCGCTGATCGAAGGGATTGGCGATGACAGCTAGACAATATGGCTGCGCCCGGGTTGTTGTGCGTGTGTTTTCGCCGCGGTTTCAATTTTACGATAATTGTAAAATTACAGTTATTTGTGTATTCTCGAAGCATCGCGTGTGTTCGTTCGAGACCAGTGAATCAGTGTGTAAAGTGTGATATCAATTTAAAGTGTGTGAAAAGAATTATAAAAGTTTTATTTTTCGAGTCGGTCCGGCAGTGTCTGGGTTCGCGAGACACTCGATTTTCAAAAACAGTGCGGGATGTGCGAGTTTTAATTTATTTTGAAGCTCAGTGCAAGAATAAGTGTTAAGCATTGAATTTATAAGATAAAATTATACGTCTGTGAAAAATATTCATTAAGTGTTTTCATTACCCAGCCGCGAGAAATATAGGTTAAGCTATAACTTCGAATCAGATATTTTATGTCGAAATCACATAATTATTGTATGTTGTATATGTATGTATATATGTTGTATATACCCAAAAATTTTTTTTGGCTTAAAAAAAATTTTTTTAATTTTTTAAGCCAAAAATTTTTTTTGTCTTGAAAAAAATTTTTTTTGGCTTAAAAAAAAAATTTTGAATTTTTTGAGCCAAAAATTTTTTTTGGCTCAAAGAAAATTTTTGGGTACGAAAATATTCAACTATTGGGTCAGAGTACGTGTTTTTCGGCATTTTTTGAATTTTTTCAACGTTATTAGCCGATTAACACCCAGAAAAAATCGTACTTCCACTTCGGGCGGTAGCTCAAAATGTTTGGCATATAATCAGCGATTTTTAGGAATTTTTTCAGATTTTTAAAATGGGGCTTTTTTTTGGACTTTTTTGAATGTTTTTTTTTTTTTTTCGAAAATGACTCTTCAGAAAAATCTGAAAAAATTCCAGGGTGTCTTTTAGACTTCGTATAATCATATAAAAAATAATTAACCAAATCGGCGAGGGGCAGGGAAAAAGTCCGCCGGTTTGACGTGGAATACCTCATATATACTAATGCATTCGAATAAAAAATCGAAATAAATGTGTGTTAATTAGAATTATTTTGTCATCATTATCTGATAAGCTGTCACATATCTCTTTATTCAGTTTGGTCGTGCCCCTCTGTCCATTTTTTTCCTTATCAGCATGCAATATATCAATACCAAAAGTGTCATTAGTTTATTGGACAATTTGTGTGCTGTGCATTTGTACTTCTCCGCTGTCACTGCGGCAACATGAGTTGAGAGATTTAAAACAAAAAGTCTTTAGTTTCTCATCAATAGATGAGATAAAAATGTCTGCTATTGTGATGTAATGGATACATTCGGAATTTAATAAATTTGTTCGGCCCAGTATGCTGGGTTATTCTCTATCCGCTACAGTTGTGCATAATGAATTCAAAAAGTTGTTTCAAAAAGTCTCCGAGTGTTCTTTTTCTAATGCTATCAAAATTTGTATCGCTGAGATGCAGCGGCCACCTACAAAGTTTCATAACTTTATCAAGCGACATGTATGTTGAGTTTTTCCACTTATCCCCACCTGTGATTGTGGCATTATTTATTAAAAAATTTATTACAAAAAGTCTTCGGCGCTCATTTTTGGATGCGATCAAAATCTTTGTCCGTCGATTGCCATGGAGACATCCAAAATTCTCAATTTTGTTAGACCCAATATGCGTCATGTTGATTACTTTTCTTCATTAGATGTGTCATAATGAATTTTAAAAAGATGTTTTAGAAAGTCTAAGGTGCTATTTTTTTTATATTATCATAACTTGTATCATCGACATGCAGCGGGTACCTACAAAATTTGAGATTTCTGTGAAGCGGCATGTGTGCAAACTATTTCGAATTCTAAAAGTACCGCATGAATTGATAAATTTGTTACAAGTCTTCAGCTGCTTCTTTCTGAACAGGATTGGAATTGCTGTCTTGGAAAACCAATGCATGGATACGTCAAACATTTTTTGAATTCTATTGGGCTTGAAGTGCGTTGTGATTTTTTGTTTTCTCTCCTTAGTTCTGGCAGAATAAATTTCAAAAGTCGTTTCAGAAAGTCTTTGGGTGCTTTTTTCCGGATAGTATCAGAATATACATAATTGGAATGCAACGGAATCCTGCAAACTTTGAAAATTTTGTGGATCGACATGTGTGCTAGCTAAATTACTTGCATGTTTGGCTCCAATTTGACATCATAAATTGAATTATTCTCATTCAAAAAGATTCCTTGTATGTTCGCTCTGGTTCTCATGAAATTTGTTCCATTCGGCTGCTCATTGTTCGATGGGATCAAAATTTTTGTCTGCGAACGGCCATGGTAACAACTGAGATTCCTGAATTTTGTTAGACTCAATGTGCGCTATGATCTTTCACTTTTCTTCTTTAGATGTGTCATAATAAATTTTTAAAAAATGTTTCAGGAAATCACCGGGTGCTTTTTTCCTGATAGTATTAAAAATGTTATCATCGGGATGCAGCAGATACCTACAAACTTTGAAATTTCTGTGAAGCGGCATGTGTGCCATGCATTTCCACTTTTTAGCTCCGATGGCATATGAATTGAAAAATTTGATCCAAAAGTCTTCGGCTACTCATTTCTGTTGAGCTTGAAGTGCGCTGTGTTTTTTCACTTTTTTTCTTTAGTTCTGACCTATTACATTCGAAAAGTAGTTTTCAAAAGTTTTCTACTGCCTATTTTTGGGCTAGAATCAAAATGTAGATAATTGGAATGCAGCGGATAACTGAAAACTTTGAAAATTTAATAAAGTTACATGTATGTTAAGCATTTCTACTATTCATCATTGATTGTCTGTGTATTATGAATGTGAAATATGATCATAAAAAGTCATCGGAAGCACAATTTTGGATGGAATACCAATTTTTGGCTTCAGAACATAATGGATATCTGCAAAATTTTCCAATTTTGTTAGACTGAGTGAACATTACGTTTTTTCACTCTTCGTCTTCTACTTTGGCAAAATAAATTCGAAAAATTTGTTTCAGCAAGTCTTCGAGGGCTCTTTTTCTGATAATGTGTCTGATAGTAGTTTATCATCATAATTAAATGCAACAGATGGCTATGGACTTCAAAAATTTTGTAAAGTGACATGAAGTTTCCATGCAAGTGTTCCTTGATTGGCTTCGATTTGGCATGATGAAATGAAACATTAAAGTTTGAAAAGTTTTTTTCCATGGTCGCTCTGGTTCTGATTGCGTTAAAAGGGTCTAGTCAGATAAGATGGGTCAATCTGCCCCCACTGAATTTCGGGGCTCCAATTATTTGACAGATTCATCACCAAAAAAAGGAAGCTTCTAAAAATTTATAGTTGTCTATATTCATTTCCAGCGTTTCTATCTCAAAAAATAGTGTTTTTTCCAACCACGTTTTCCTCGCCTTTCCGAGCGCTTCGGCGGCACTTTTAACTCTTAGGAGCGAAAAATGCTGCTCCTAAGAGTTAAAAGTACTGCTCGTGGGCAGCACTCTTCGCTCCTAGGACTTAAGGTGCCGCTTTCTAGCCTCCTAGGACTAAGGGGCAGCACTTTTAAGTCCTAAGAGTTAAAAGTGCCGCCGAAGCGCTCGGAAAAGCGAGGAAAACGTGGTTGCGTTTTATAAAAACCCTTATATCACTGGTGAACGTGATCATAAAGCCCTTGTTGCGTCTTTTGAACAAAAAAATGATACCAGTGGGCCCTGAAACATAAAACATGGACGATTAATAAAAGGAAAAATATAACTTATCCCCCTATTGGTTCGGCGATTTTCCGAATTTTGATTTTCTGAACATTCCGAAAAAATTCTGAAAAAATTCTCATCGATCAAAAACTCAAAAATAAAACGATTTCCTCTCTTGATACTTTGGCCCAAACCCCATGGTTTTCGAATTAAGCCATTTTAGATGTTGGAGTTCTGACTGAAAATGACGAAAAAAAAAATATCGAAGAAAAATTCTGATAAAATTCCGGTCTATTCAGAACAATCTTCTGCAACTGTTTTCCCATTTACCAATTTCATCTACACTACCCGTCAAAAGTTTCCGGACAAAATTGCGAAAAAGTGTCGGAGCCATTTTTTATGTCATTTTTTAAGCAATATAGATAAACGAATTTAATAAACGGCATTTTGAAGGGAAGGAATTCTTCTTCAATTCGCTTGTTTTAAAAATGTTGTACGATTTTTTTTACGTCTGCTACATTGTTTTGAACACGACCGTTTTCCAACTTTTTTTTTAAGATTTACAGTTGGACCGCGTTTTGAGAAAAAAAGAATTTCCGAGTTCTTTCCGACCGGAACCTCGACGGGGACAGAGAAAACTTCAATTTCGTTTTTTAAAAAGTTCTGTACGATTTTTTTTCATGTAGTTATCTCATTTTTAGCGAAAAAAAACAAAATTTGGAATATGCCACATAACACGAAAACTAGTGAGTTTTTCAAAAAATCTCAAGAGGATAAAAAAATGAGCTTGGTTTAGCCAAACTCATCAGAATTTTTTCCGAATTTTTTCTTGAAATTTTTTTTTCCGACTGATTTCAGCCGAAATTCTGAAAATTTGATCGCGTTTACTTGTTAAATATGGGGTTTTTGATAAAATTTCAAGATAGAAAAAAGTTTTGTTTTTCAATTCTGAAGACATCAGAATTTTTTCAAATTTTTTTTCGACATTTTTTTTCCAACTTTTTTTGCAAGTTCAAAAAATTAATTTCGAAAAAAAATTTGAAAAAATTCTGATGTCTTCAGAATTGAAAAACAAAACTTTGTCTATTTTGAAATTTTATCAAAAACCCCATATTTAACAAGTAAACGCGATCAAATTTTCAGAATTTTGACTGAAATCAGTCGGAAAAAAAAATTTTAAGAAAAAATTCGGAAAAAATTCTGATGAATTTGGCTAAACCAAACTCATTTTTTTATCCTCTTGAGGTTTTTTGAAAAACTTACTAGTTTTCGTGTTATGTGGCATATTCCAAATTTTGCTTTTTTTCGCTTAAAATGAGATAACTACATGAAAAAAAATCGTACAGAACTTTTTAAAAAACGAAATTGAAGTTTTCGCTGTCCGCGTTGAGGTTCCAGTCGGAAAGAACTCGAAAAAATTTTTTTTCTCAAAACGCGGTCCAACTGTAAATCTTAAAAAAAAAATTGGAAAACGGTCGTGTTCAAAACAATGTAGCGGACGTAAAAAAAAATCGTACAACATTTTCAAAAAAAGCAAATTGAAGAATTCCTTCCCTTCAAAATGCCGTTTATTAAATTCGTTTATCTATACTGCTTAAAAAATGACATAAAAAATGGCTCCGACACTTTTTCGCAATTTTGTCCGGAAACTTTTGACGGGTAGTGTAAGTCTCGAAATTTTCGAGTTCAGCCGTATCTTCTGAAAATAGTCTTTTTCAGGAAAAAATACGATAACTCTGCGAAAAAAAATCATATCAAACTTTTTCAAAAACGGAATTGCAGCTATTGCTCCTCCCTGTGAAGTTGTCTCAAAGAAATTCGACAGAAAAAATTTCCACGAGTCATGCGTCCAGTTTTCAACGAACAGAAAAACTCCGGAAAAGAGTCATTTTCAAAATAGCGTACCAAAACCAAAAAGGATCGTAGAAAACTTTGAAAAAAAGGGATTTGAAGGTAAATTTGTCCTCTTCAAAATGCCGCTTGTTAAATTCAAATATCTTGATTTTCCACAAAGTTATTGAGTTTTTAGTGCGGCTGTAATTGTTGTCTGGTGATTCCATACTTTTGGTCGGCAGTGTATATGGAATTTTCGAATATGGTTGGATGCTGATACAAAACATAATCAAGTTCGGAACTACATTTGTGTCATCAACCAAATTGTAAACGTAAAAAAATTACAGTGGAAAAAAATTCTGACCGAAGTTATTGGCGAGTTCGTGATCATGATTGATACATCATGCTAATTCAATCGAAAAACACTCGCCAAATACTTCGGTAAGAATTTTTTACGAATGTAATTTTTTTGCGTTGAAAATACTTAAAAAAAAGACGTGATATCAAATGGCAAAAATCCCCTCACGGGGAAAAAACCCGGACAAGTACATTGATGGTCCCTCGTTTTCCGATGATATCACAAAAATTGTACAAAAATCCAACAATTCACTTTCTTTATTTATTTCTTTGCATCTATTTGTACGGAAAAAATTAATTCAAACATTAGAAAGAAACGACATAGAATTGGTGTCTTACAATAATTAATAGTCGAAAAAATAACTAAAAAAAGGTAGCCATTCGAGTTACGTGCAGCTGTAAAAATTATGATATCAATACGAGGACAAGTATTTATTGGTTATTGAGAAGATATCAACATCGACGTATACTGAAAATACTTAACAAAATTATCAACTTTTAATATCTGAAAATTGTGTTTAAATAAGTGCTAACGATACGTGTCTGGCCCATTACTTTTTATTATAATTGCTATTCAAATGGAAATCAAATTAAAGGTGGAACAATGTGTTACGTTTCGGCGGCAGAAACTTATAAGAAAATCAATTCTTCTCCGAATTTCAGGATGAAAACCCTGGTATCAAACACGACATTCGACGTCGATTCAATCGGAATTAATTGTATTTAAATGCGTCTTAAGAGTACTTGTCCGGCCCATCACTTTTTATTCAAATTCCTCATTCAAAGAAAAATCGAATAAAAAATTGAGGCTTGGTATTCTTCAGCAGCAGAGTTTCATGAGGAAATCATTGTTCTCTGAATTGCAGGATACCTTTGTATCATAAACAACATTTTTAATGTCGATTTAAACGGGATGTCATCGTTTTCGTAGTTTTGACAAAATTACACGTATATAAGGCTTAGCCGGTTGTAAATTTCCTTGAGATGCGACTCCGTAAAACATCGCAGCAATATCTTAGGTCACACCGGAGCACGCGTCCCAGAATTACCTCAGACTGGAGTGAAATATATCCGTAGATAGACGTGTACTCTTATACGTTTCACACGTTACACGTGGTTGAATTTCACTTTAGTCTGAAATTTATAAGCATCGAGTTCTCCAGTGTAAACTAAAGCAATAAAAAGTTTTATATTATCGAGAAGTTGTACTGTGAGCATTAAATCTTATCACACTAGTAAAAGCTACTATTTATTGGTCAGAGATCCAAATTAACACTGGTAAATGGTTGGAAGATCAATGCAAGCCATGGCAAAATCGTTCAATATCAATCAAAAGTTTTCGTATCACGGAAACTTCATACAAAACAATATTGATTCGTTCATTTTATTATTGAGTCCTTGATAGCTAGGCATGAAGATATTGATTAGAAAAGTGCAATTCAAGCTTTTACCAACAATTAATAAGTTCGAGGAAAAAATTTAAGGTTAGAAATTATTGTTACCGTAATAGAAACTGGAGATGATTTTGAATGGTTGGTAACTTTCACCTTGCAAACTTTGTTTGTATATTTATGGAATTAAAACACAATCCCATGTCTGTTATAAGGAAGTTAATTTCATTTCTCGGCAATTGTACACTATGCTCTGTAGAAATTTCCAATCATTCAAGGTCGTCCCTGGTTTCTATACGGTAACGGTAGTTTTTACTTTTTAATTTGCTCCGTGTATATACTTGTGATCCCTTTCTGAGAAACCCCTGATTTTTCTTTGAATGAGGAATTTGAATAAAAAGTGATGGGCCGGACAAGTACTCTTAAGACGCATTTAAATACAATTAATTCCGATTGAATCGACGTCGAATGTCGTGTTTGATACCAGGGTTTTCATCCTGAAATTCGGAGAAGAATTGATTTTCTTATAAGTTTCTGCCGCCGAAACGTAACACATTGTTCCACCTTTAATTTGATTTCCATTTGAATAGCAATTATAATAAAAAGTAATGGGCCAGACACGTATCGTTAGCACTTATTTAAACACAATTTTCAGATATTAAAAGTTGATAATTTTGTTAAGTATTTTCAGTATACGTCGATGTTGATATCTTCTCAATAACCAATAAATACTTGTCCTCGTATTGATATCATAATTTTTACAGCTGCACGTAACTCGAATGGCTACCTTTTTTTAGTTATTTTTTCGACTATTAATTATTGTAAGACACCAATTCTATGTCGTTTCTTTCTAATGTTTGAATTAATTTTTTCCGTACAAATAGATGCAAAGAAATAAATAAAGAAAGTGAATTTTTGGATTTTTGTACAATTTTTGTGATATCATCGGAAAACGAGGGACCATCAATGTACTTGTCCGGGTTTTTTCCCCGTGAGGGGATTTTTGCCATTTTAAAATATTACCGAACGATATGTATCACACATACATTGCAGGTTATATTTTACTTCGTTTGTACGCGACAGAAATGCGTGCAATATTGATCGCCCTTCGGTGTGAAGAGTTGTTAGGAATTAATACTAATTAACTCAAAGGAAACCTGAAGAGTTTCGTTCACATCGTCGACTTTTCACATCGAAATCATTAACTCGAAAAATAAAACGTTTATAATTATTTTCACACGCTTTAAATTGATATCACACTTCACACACTGATTCACTGGTCGCGAACGAACACACGCGAAGCATCGAGAACACACAAATAACTGTAATTTTACAATTATCGTAAAATTTAAACCGCGGCGTAAACACACGCACAACAACCCGGGCGCAGCCATATTGTCTAGCTGTCATCGCCGATCCTTTCGATCAGCGCGATGAAAGTACGTCACGCAAGCTAGTTCGTAGCTCCAACATAATTGGCCGAGGAGTTTTCTCAACGCTCATTGGTTGAAACAAGAATTCTCTCACCGAGGATTGGTGATCATGGAGGACACGGAGCCTTTGTCTGTAGCGGTCAGTACGCGTATACAGATACGTCAAAATCCTGAATGTGTTAGTAACTTTTGCATAATCTTAAGCCCGTGCAAAGTTTTTTCTCAGCAATTACGGCACGAATCAAGCTGATTTTGGGCTCATTCGAATAAGAATTTCTTTATTAATCTCCAGTTCAATTTTCAAGGCCTCAAACGACTCATGAGCTTCGAAAATGAATAAAATGACTTTCCGATTTTACCCCCACCACCGCGAAAAGTTTTATTCAGAGAAAGTATAGTCTCGGCGAGAGCCTCAGGCCAGCAGACGACAGGGCTGTCAATGTACTTGTCCCGAGACTCTGCCGAGTCTCTTGATATAATGTATGCCGGAATGCCACTTTCGGCCCGCTGCGCGGGCCGAAGTTGCCACATTCCGGCTACGTCGGACAGAAAAATCGTATACACACCTCGGGCAGGAAAAAGTAAAGCCTCAGACCACATGTTTGTCAGCCTCGGCTTCGCCTCGGCCGACAATTACATGTGATCTGAGACATTACTTATTTTCCTGCCCTAGGTGTGTAATATACTATTTTCTTCATACCTCGGTTGAAAGTACGCTCTTCCCGCATCAATTTCGATGCAGAAAGACCGACTTTCTTGCATTGGTAAAACAACTGAATGACGGCGGGAGCAAAAACTTTTTTCACGCACAGCTGTACGTGAGGCTCCCGCAACTGTCACCGGTGACAGTTGTCCCTAACCATTTTTTTTCTCTGACGTCAAAGCTGCTCTTTTGTTTACGCTGGTTATTCATAATTTGAAGTATCATATAAATGGACAAAAATCAAAATATCTGTCTGTCAATGAAAATCCACATAATTTATTCGAAAACTGCGTATTTCATGGTGACATAATTAACAACTTTTATTATGCATGTGACCATGGTAAAAATGAAAAAAAAAATAATGTACGCATTAATACTATTGATAATTTGCATTTTACGTTTGTTTAATTTTAAAAAAATTATGTTTGTTTGATTTATTTGGATGCTTGTTTAATTTTAAAAAAATCATGTTTGTTTGAATCATTTGGATGCTTGTTTAATTTTAAAAATGTTCATGTTTGATAAATTAAAAAAATTTTCTGATTAAATGTTTAATTGTCTACATTGGTTTTTTTTTCATTATTTATATATATTTATAAAACCCAAAAATTCCCCTAGGGAAAAAAAAGGTCAGGACAAGTACATTGATGGTCCCTCGTTTGCTGATGATATCAAAAAAGTGTAAAAAAAATTCTATAAAAAAATCATGAACCTTACTGAAAGTGATTTCAACACAATTGAAAAAAAATCACAATTCAGCAAAAAACATTATTGAAAAAAAATAAAACTATAAATCTGTAATTATTTTGTAAAGTGAAAAAAATTCTAATAAACCGTGAGAAAATCTTAAATACACCACTCGAAAACATTGCTGATGTAAATAACCAAAAAATTTCGCTTGAAAACATTTTAAAAACCGATACCCCACTCTTCTCATCTTATTAAAAAGGAGGAATGACTAAATGAATTGAAAAAGTTTCCATCTAAGTTACGTACAGCATTAAAATTTATGATACCATTTTGAGGCCAAGTATTTATTGGTAATTCGGAGTATTCATTCCTATGGGATGCATGAAGAACTTGGAAGAGTTCTACTAATAAATCAAAAAAGTTACCAAGTTACGTGCAGTACCAAAATTTATGATATCAACTCGAGGCCAAGTATTTTTTAGCAATTCGGAGTATTTATTCCTACGGGACGCATCAGAAACTTGAAAAAGTTCTGGAGAATCAAAAAAGTTACTATCTAAGTTGAGTTCAGCACTAAAAATTATCATATCAATTCGAGGAGAAGTATTTTATTAATAATTCGCAATTTTAACATTATGAAATTATGTTCTTATAAGGGTTGAGAATACTCGTCTGGCTCAGAACGTTTTATCGAAATGACTAGAAAATCAACAACCATAAAAATCCCCAAAATCTTGCTTTCCGACAATTAGAACGATACCAACCCATTTTTTTTCAACATATTCTGGCCCAAAGAGCAGTGAAGTCATGAGTAACTTTTCGACAGCAGAAACTTATAAGGAATCTTCCTGCCCATGACTTTTTGATAAAATGGCTAATCCAATTAAATCACATCGAAGGGGAAGTCATTTGTTACTTTGTGGTGGTAGAGACTTATAAGAAAATCGATTCGTCTCCGACTTTAAGGATCCCCTGATATTATTCACAACATTCGACGTCGATTGGATTGGTACAAATTATGTTTAAATACGTGTTAAAAGTACTTGTCCGGCCCATCACTTTTTATTCAAATTGCTCATTCAAATCAAGATCAAAAAAGTTGATTCATGTGTTAATTTTATGGAATAGTAATACCAGCTGCTACCGCGTCTGTTAACATAAGAAAAAAATTTTCTCCGAATTCCAGGAAACGCTCGTGTCATCAAACTCAACGTTTGACAATGTTTTTAACTGAATCAAATTGTGTCCGTAAATCAACTCGAAAATTTCTTGGAATGCAACGTATTATCAGTATAATGTTCTCAGCAATAGTATAGGTTGTACTCATGCCGAATAGAATTTTTCCGCCAAAATAAACGAAGAGTAAAAAATGCCGTAACTGCAATATAATCTAGAGGCTACCGAATCAAATTTTGTACGCGAATAAACTCGATAATTTCTTAAAATGCGACTTATCATCAGTTCAATGTTCTCAGCAATAGTATTGCTGAGAACATTGAATTGGTTGGTTCTTATACCGAATAGAATTTGTCCGCTGAAAGAAATGAGGAGTAAAAAATGTCGTCATTACAATATAATCTGCGGGGTTATCATAGACGGTTAGAAATTTTTATTGTGTCGCGTGCATTTTTTCATGGATACACAATAAAATCTCTTGTATATTACAGGAAAGACCAGAAAACCTGAAGGTATTTTTCTTAATTCCCTGATTTTCATTCTCCTGATTCGAGAACCCTGATTTTGGTTTGAATGAGCAATTTGAATAAAAAGTGATGGGCCGGACAAGTACTTTTAACACGTATTTAAACATAATTTGTACCAATCCAATCGACGTCGAATGTTGTGAATAATATCAGGGGATCCTTAAAGTCGGAGACGAATCGATTTTCTTATAAGTCTCTACCACCACAAAGTAACAAATGACTTCCCCTTCGATGTGATTTAATTGGATTAGCCATTTTATCAAAAAGTCATGGGCAGGAAGATTCCTTATAAGTTTCTGCTGTCGAAAAGTTACTCATGACTTCACTGCTCTTTGGGCCAGAATATGTTGAAAAAAAATGGGTTGGTATCGTTCTAATTGTCGGAAAGCAAGATTTTGGGGATTTTTATGGTTGTTGATTTTCTAGTCATTTCGATAAAACGTTCTGAGCCAGACGAGTATTCTCAACCCTTATAAGAACATAATTTCATAATGTTAAAATTGCGAATTATTAATAAAATACTTCTCCTCGAATTGATATGATAATTTTTAGTGCTGAACTCAACTTAGATAGTAACTTTTTTGATTCTCCAGAACTTTTTCAAGTTTCTGATGCGTCCCGTAGGAATAAATACTCCGAATTGCTAAAAAATACTTGGCCTCGAGTTGATATCATAAATTTTGGTACTGCACGTAACTTGGTAACTTTTTTGATTTATTAGTAGAACTCTTCCAAGTTCTTCATGCATCCCATAGGAATGAATACTCCGAATTACCAATAAATACTTGGCCTCAAAATGGTATCATAAATTTTAATGCTGTACGTAACTTAGATGGAAACTTTTTCAATTCATTTAGTCATTCCTCCTTTTTAATAAGATGAGAAGAGTGGGGTATCGGTTTTTAAAATGTTTTCAAGCGAGATTTTTTGGTTATTTACATCAGCAATGTTTTCGAGTGGTGTATTTAAGATTTTCTCACGGTTTATTAGAATTTTTTTCACTTTACAAAATAATTACAGATTTATAGTTTTATTTTTTTTCAATAATGTTTTTTGCTGAATTGTGATTTTTTTTCAATTGTGTTGAAATCACTTTCAGTAAGGTTCATGATTTTTTTATAGAATTTTTTTTACACTTTTTTGATATCATCAGCAAACGAGGGACCATCAATGTACTTGTCCTGACCTTTTTTTCCCCTAGGGGAATTTTTGGGTTTGATATCACAGCTTTTTTCTCAAAAATTCCTCAACCTTTTTTGATGATAATAAGATTTTGGTTCAATTTTCTATGGGTCGTTATGTTAGTACATTTTTAAAGATTCTATGCTTATGGTACAGACATGCCTAACGTAAAAATTGTATATCGCGAAGTTTATCCGCACCACCACAGAGGTAGAGTTCCAGGCGTGTTTTTTTTTAACATGGTATTCCCAAGAGGCCCAATTCACATCTCATCGTTTGCAAATTCGTTGCTAGTTCATCCGTAGTTGGACCGTCTCTGCAAGTTGATACGAGTAACGACTGAGGTTATCGATAAGATTCAAGTCAACATGCTATATTGAAAAATAAAAATGATAAATGAAAAAAACGTAACCTTGGCTTGTATCCAGGGCGATAGGGATTTTTTTCTGCAACTTTAGTTTTTTTTGCCTCTTCAAGACGGAAAGGCAAGGGAAAATCTTGATTTTCAGGCGAGATATGAATTTCGGCTTGTAACATCGAATTCCACGATAAAAACTCGTTTTTTCACGAAAGTGTAGATGAAAAAACGTTACCTTGGCTCGTCTCTAGGGTGATTGTGATTTTTTTCCTGCAACTTTAGTTTCTTTTGCCCTTTTGAGATGAAAAAGCATGGAAGATTCTCCATTTTTAGGTGATACCCTGGCATGTCAGCGGACTTCTTAAAACTAGTCCACGGACTCGCCCGTCCGGTAGGGACAAAATTGGACTAAAAAAGTGTTGGGTCCGCGGACCAAATGTCCACTTCCGGTTTGTAGTCCGTGGACCGTTCAGTGGTCGGTCCGGCTAGCCCCCCGCGGACTGTTCAGCTAGCCCCCCTTTTTAGTCCGTGGACCGTGTAGACCCGGTTCGCGGACCGTGTCGGATATCCCTGTAGGAAAGTCCGCGGACCGTGTTTACACGGTCCATATTTTAGTCGCAACGACTCATCTTGGGGGCCGGCCCACCGGTCGTTACGACTGAAATATTTCAGTCGCAACGACTCAATGTGGGGCCAACCTGTCGGTCGTTACAAATTAAAGTTCTTGGTCGTTACGACTGAAATATAAGCGAAAAATGTTACACATGGAGAATTCCCCATTTCGTAACAAAGTTCGACACTCTCGTACGACAAAAATTCGTGAAGAGCTTTGGATAGGTTATGTGATTCGGCTATATGCCAGATCGCAGGAGCACAGGCGAAGCAACGTCGACAATATATAATCGCCAGGGGTGCAATGCGCGAACGGGAAATTCTATTCCCTGCGCGGCGCTGCGGCCGAAAAACGAAGCTTACAAGGGGACCTTACGGTCTCGGAAATTCAGATCGTGATGAGACTTGGAGGATTATTAGTATACCTTAAGGGTATTAAGACAGCAAAACGAGAAAGCGCACTAGCCAGAAGATTTTGAGAAAACCGGCTCCAAAGTCTTACCCACACCTTATATACTAGTGAAGATTTTCACTCTGCAACGGTGCGGTGGCTAAGTGGTTAACGTACCGGACTCCCATGCGGGCGATCCAGGTTCGATTCCTCTTGAGGTAACTTTTTTTTTTTTTTTTTCTTTCTTTCAATTTATAAAGTGACTTTTGTAGCTAATTAGAATTAGGATGGTTCTTCATGTTTGTTGCAAAAATTATTTACTTCTCTACAGCTTATAATATCTCAAAATTTTTAATCACTCGCTTGATAGAATAGAAAATCGAATATTAATTTACCTCCATGAAAGTTACATTACGTATTCAAAAATGAAGTATCATTTATAATTCAAATTCTAATTAGCTACAAAAGTCACTTTATAAATTGAAAGAAAGAAAAAAAAAAAAAAAAAAGTTACCTCAAGAGGAATCGAACCTGGATCGCCCGCATGGGAGTCCGGTACGTTAACCACTTAGCCACCGCACCGTTGCAGAGTGAAAATCTTCACTAGTATATAAGGTGTGGGTAAGACTTTGGAGCCGGTTTTCTCAAAATCTTCTGGCTAGTGCGCTTTCTCGTTTTGCTGTCTTAATACCCTTAAGGTATACTAATAATCCTCCAAGTCTCATCACGATCTGAATTTCCGAGACCGTAAGGTCCCCTTGTAAGCTTCGTTTTTCGGCCGCAGCGCCGCGCAGGGAATAGAATTTCCCGTTCGCGCATTGCACCCCTGGCGATTATATATTGTCGACGTTGCTTCGCCTGTGCTCCTGTGATCTGGCATATAGCCGAATCACATAACCTATCCAAAGCTCTTCACGAATTTTTGTCGTACGAGAGTGTCGAACTTTGTTACGAAATGGGGAATTCTCCATGTGTAACATTTTTCGCTTATATTTCAGTCGTAACGACCAAGAACTTTAATTTGTAACGACCGACAGGTTGGCCCCACATTGAGTCGTTGCGACTGAAATATTTCAGTCGTAACGACCGGTGGGCCGGCCCCCAAGATGAGTCGTTGCGACTAAAATATGGACCGTGTAAACACGGTCCGCGGACTTTCCTACAGGGATATCCGACACGGTCCGCGAACCGGGTCTACACGGTCCACGGACTAAAAAGGGGGGCTAGCTGAACAGTCCGCGGGGGGCTAGCCGGACCGACCACTGAACGGTCCACGGACTACAAACCGGAAGTGGACATTTGGTCCGCGGACCCAACACTTGTTAGTCCAATTTTGTCCCTACCGGACGGATTCTTTGGGTCCGCTGACAGGTCAGGGTAGATATGAATTTCGGCTAGTAACATTCAACTTCAGGATAACAACTCGTTTTTCCACTAAATTGGAAGTGAAAAAATATTGCCTTGTTTTTTCACCCGGGCATGGAGGAGATTTTTTCAGCAACTTTAGGTTATTTGGCCCCTTCGAGACGAAAAAGCATGGGAGAATCTCGATTTTCAGCCGAGATATGAATTTCAGCTTGTAACATTCAACTTCAGGATAAAAACTCGTTTTTTCATGATATTGTTATTGAAAAAACGTTACCTTAGCTTGTCTCCAAGGCGATTGGGATTTTTTCCCTGCAACTTTAGTTTCTTTTGCCTCCTTGAGACGGAAAAGCATGGGAGAATCTTGATTTTTAGGCGAGATACGAATTTCGGCTTGTAACATCCAATTTCAGTATAAAAACTCGTTTTTTCACGATATTGTTATTGAAAAAACGTTACTTTAGCTTGTCTCCAAGGCGATTGGGATTTTTCCATGCAACTTTAGTTTCTTTTGCCCCTTTGATACAGAAAAGCATGGGAGATTCTTGATTTTTAGGCGAGATATGAATTTCGGCTTGTAACATATAATTTCAGGATAAAAACTCGTTTTTTCACGGAATTGTAGCTGAAATTACGTTACTTTGGCTTGTCTCCAGAAAGATTGGAATTTTTTTTCTGCAACTTTAGTTTCTGTTGCCCCTTCGAGATGGAAAAGCATGGGAGAATCTTGATTTTTAGGCGAGATATTAATTTCGGCTTCTAACATCTAACATCCAATTTCAGGATAAAAACTCTTTCTTTCACGAAATTATTAACCCTTTGAAGCATAGTGACATACTGGTATCCATTGGATTGAAGGAAAACAGAGTTGAAGTAGGTGACATACCAGTATGTCACTATGCGTCAAAGGGTTAAAAAAAAAAAAAAAAAATTTCACATCTTGTCAACAACGAGGTAAAGTCTTGATATTCTTCGTTACCTTTGAAGGAATACCATGAGAATGAGAGGTGTCAGTTTTTATCATATTCTCGTTGAATTTCAAAGAGTTATAGCAGTATTTTATGGGTACTCCAAAACAACATATTAGGCAATGCGGATAAATTTAAACCAGAATCCTACCTTAGAAATTAAATTAATTTATTAAAACTATCAAATGAGGACAGTTGTATCAGTTGCATTAGTCTTGCACAAATCTCAATGCAACCAGAAGCATAGCGACCATGAAAGAAACTTATTGAACATAAAAAATGTTCCAATTTATTATGCCGAATCGAAGCCAAAAATCTGCTGCATTCCGATGATACATATTTTGATACTTTTGGAAAAAAAGCGATGATTGCTGAAACAGATTTTTCAATTCATTTTGTCAAAATAGAAGTCGAAGGGTAGAAGAACGTAATGTTCACTGGATCTAACAAAATTGGAAACATCTCAATGTATTCATCGTGTTCTGAAGCCAGAAATTTGTATTCCATTAAAAAATGAGCATCCGATGATTTTTTGTAATCATATTTGAAATTCATAGTACTACAATCAATGATGAAAAGTGGAAATACTTACAAATAGCACACAACATGTCACTTTACAAAAATGTTAAAGTTTGCATGTATCCGCGGCATTCCAACTATCTACATTTTGATACTTACAGAAAAAAATCAGCGGAAAACTTTTCAAAACTACTTTTCGAATTTAATATGCCAGAACTACAGAGGGGGAGCAAAAAAATACAGCGCACTCCAAGCTCAACGAAAATGAGTAACCGATGACATTTGTAACAAATTTTTTAATTGATATGCCATAGTTGAAGCTAAAAAGTAAAAATACTTGACACACAAGCCGCTTCACAGAAATGTTAAAGTTTGTAGGTATCCGCTGTATTCCAATGAATCAAATTTTGATACCATCAGAAACAGAGCATCCAAAGACTATCTGAAACAACGTTTTCAAATATATTATGAGAAAAGTAAAGTAAAAAAGAGTCAAGCATAGTGCACTTTAGACCCCACAAAATTTCAAAGTTTTTTATGTATTTTTCTTAAGATTTTCAAGACAAAAATTCTGATTTTATCCAAAAATGAGCAGCGGGAGACTTTTTATAATAAATTTTTCAATCCATTATGCCAAAGCTAGAACGAAAAAGTGAAAATCTATGGTTCATATGTTGCTTCAAGAAATTTTCAAAAGTTGTATGTATTCGTTGCGATTTGATGACAGAATTTTTCATATCATCAGAAAAAGTGTATCCGAAGACTTCTCCAGAAACAACTTTTCATATTTTTATTATACCACAAGTAAAATGAAAAAATGGAAAAACAAATATAGTGCACTTCAGCCCCAGCAAAATTCAGAAAATTGAGATGTATTTATTGCATTCTGGCCCACACAAAATTTCAAAGACAGAACATCCATGATTCATAAAGTACTTCACAAAGTTTTCAAAAGTTGTAGGTATTCTTGACATACCGCACTTCAGTCCAACGAAATTGGAAAATTTTCTATCTATCCATTCCGTTTTCAAGCCAGAAATTTCCATCCTATCCAAAAATGTGCCTCCGATGACTTTTTATAATAATTTTTCAAACTCTCATTACCACAATCAAATCTGAACAGCGGAAATACTTAGCACACATGTCGCTGCAAAAAATTTCCAAAGTTTGCAAGTGTCCGCTGCATTCTACTTATCTAGTTTTTGATACTAATAGAATAAAAACAGCGGAAAACAATTTGAAACCACTTTTCCAATTCTTCATGCCAGTACTGAAGAAGGAAAGCAAAAAAACACAGCGTACTTCAAGTCCGACAGGATTCAAAACTTTTTCAGGTATCGATGGGGTTTCAAAGACAGCAATTTAGATCCTAGCTGTTCAAGAACAAGCCGCTGAAGACTTTTATAACAAGTTTCCCTATTCATATGTCACAGTTGGAGCCAAAGAGTGGAAATACTTGGTACACATGTCGCTTCGCAGAAATTCTAAACTTTATAGGTATCCGCTGCATACCGATGACAGGAATTTGATCCTACTGAAAAAAAAGTATCCGGCGATGACTCCCTGAAATATTTTTTTCAAATTCCTGATGACACATGTAGTGAAGGAAAGTGAATGAACATAGTGCATATTGAGTCCAATAATTGAGTTCAATAATTTCTTCGCAGACAAAATTTTGAGCGCATCGAAAAGTAAACAGCCAAAGACTTTTTGTTATGAATTCATCAATCAATAATTCTACAATAAGAGATGAGAGTGGGAAGACTCAAAGTACTGGTCGCTTCATAAAGTTGTGAAACTTTGAAGGTGCTCGCTGCATCTTACCGATACCAATTTTGATACTCTTAGAAAAAAAGCACCCGAAGACTTTTCAAAACAACTTTTAGATATCATTATACACAATCAGAGCGGAAAGTGAATAACTTGGCATACACTGAACCCAAAACATTTCTTAAAGTTCGGGTGTATCCATTAGGTCAAAATGAGAAACAATTTTATCCTGTCAATTAACGAGCAACTAAAGACTTTTTGTAACAAATCTTTTAACTTATGTTGCCGCAGTGGAAGCGAAGAAGTATAAATGCACAGCAAACACATTTTCACAGACACAATAAATCTAATCAGCACACATATATTATGATTTTTTATCAAGAGACTCGGTAGAGTCTCGGGACAAGTACATTGACAGCCCTGTCGTCTGCTGGCCCGAGGCTCGCCGAGACTATACTTTCTCTGAATAAAACTATTCGTGGTGGTGGGGGTAAATTTGGCATGTCATTTTGTTTAATTACGAATCTCAGGAGCCACTCAATCCCTTGAAAATTGAACTGGAAACTAATTATGAAATTCTCTTTCGATTGAGCCTAAAATCAGCATGATTGGTGGCGTAATTGCTGAGAAAAGACTTTGCACGGGCTCAAGATTATGCAAAAGTTACTAACACGTTCAAGAATTTGACGTGTCTGTATAGAACACCATCAAAGGCCTCTTGAAGCCTCTCGAGTTTCTGATTGGTTTACAAACACATTCAAGAAACGTGTCTGTATATCAAAGACCTCATGAATAAGCCATTCGAATTTCTGATTGGTTGGTTGGTTTCTACCATTTTTCAAAACGATCAAAAAAACCAATCTATATTTTTTCATCAAATATAATCGAAAATTCATAAACTTTATCAATTCTTATTTATTATTGGGATTATCGTGTTTTATTAAAAATATGAATTAAATCATTTCGATTCACCGCTGACCAGTCTCGAAAGATCGGTGCCAGTGCGTACGACCTAATAATAAGATGTGCTGCTAACTTGCCACAAATTGATAAAATACAGTGAAAAAGTAAATAAACAATTAAAAAAATAGATGTTCCGTATAAATCACAGTGCTATCGTTGCAGTCAAAATTTATATCGTGTTATAATCGTATCACGATTCATTCCAAAATACGATTATTCCAATACGAAGTCAATCGCGGTACAAATTCTCAGTATTTGGTCGAAAAAATAACAAGATCGCGTATTTACGGTTCAAAATACTGGAAAAAAAGAATACTTTGCACCAACAGCAGAATTGTTGGTCGACAACGCAATGGAATTGGTGTACGTCAAATTTTCTAATCCCACATAACCTAAAAAAGCAAGTTTTTGTTTTTGTGTTGATGTATGGAAAAAAATCAGTGAAAGTTAATTAACCAGGTTCATCGATTGCTTATTTGGAAGACAAGTTAAACACACTCCGTTTCTTTGCTTAATTATGGAAATCCTCCAAATCCAACCGGAGAAAAGTGTTTTCGTTAAGTTTATAAAAAATGATGGATTCCAATGTGTTCGTCCCCTCAGTGCTTTGTATATGCATCTCGGTGGGACTTCTCTCAATTCTTACGAAAATTTGGGAACTTTATTCAAAGACAACAGAAAACTGAAACATCAAAACAAACAAGGACAGTACGAGCTCTATCACATAGACAGATTTATCAATAATTTTCTCAAGGAGGAACGATGCTGCGACATTATTCTCCCAATATACCTAAAAGAGATGTTTTCAAAGACAATAATGACTTGGGTATGTATTTTCTGTTTCACATGTTTTCTTCCGTCAAATGATTATCGTTGAGTTGATGAAAGTTGATAGATTCAAATACTTTGTGCCCCCAGCGCTTTGTACAATGCGTTATTCAAATTACTTTGTGCCCGCAGCGCTTTGTTCATGCGTCATCCAAATTACTTTGTGCCCCCAGCACTTTGTACATGCGTCTCACCGAGACTTCTCTTCATTGCTGTAAATATTTGGAACCTCTATCCAACGACAGCGGAAAACTGGAAATTGAAACAAACAAGGACAGTACAAGCTCTATCACATGGACAGATTCATCGATAATGTCCTCGGAGAGGAATAATGCTGCAACATTATTCTCCCAAGAATACCCAAAAGAGATGTTTTCAAAGACAATAATCATTTGGGTATGTATTTTCTGTTTCACATGTTTTCTTCCGTCAAATGATTATCGTTGAGTTCATGAAAGTTGATAGATTCAAATACTTTGTGCCCCCAGCGCTTTGTACAATGCGTTATTCAAATTGCTTTGTGCCCGCAGCGCTTTGTTCATGCGTCATCCAAATTACTTTGTGCCCCCAGCAAGCACTTTGTACATGCGTCTCACCGAGACTTCTCTTCATTGCTATAAATATTTGGAACCTCTATCCAACGACAGCGGAAAACTGGAAATTCATCACATGGACAGATTCATCGATAATGTCCTCGGAGAGGAATAATGCTGCAACATTATTCTCCCAAGGATACCCAAAAGAGATGTTTTCAAAGACGATAATCATTTGGGTATGTATTTTCTGTTTCACATGTTTTCATTCGTATAATGATTATATCATTGAGTTCATAAAAATTGCCAAAGTCAAATATTTTGTGCCTACAGCGCTTTGTACATGGGTTTCTCCAGGACTTCTGTAAATTCCTATAAATAGTTGGAACCTCTATTCAACGACAACAGAAAACTGAGACATCAAAACAAACAAGGACAGTACGAGCTCTAACACATGGACGGATTCATCGATAATCTTCTTAGAGAGGAATGATGCTGCGACGCTATTCTCCAAAGGATACACAAAAGAGATGCTCTCAAAGAAAATAACGACTTAGGTATGTACTTTCTGTTTTATAATTTTTTATTGTGAAATTTCTGTGTCCTAAGAACTTTTGAATGGTACACACGTTCTATTTTTGACAATTCGACCTCTAGACGCATAACGTAAATTCGGAAATATTCCTCTTCAACATATTAAAAAAAAAAAAAAATGTTATTCGTCGAGTATAATACAAAATTTCTTGATTGATCATTGCAGAGGCCAAAATATTAGTATCGGAAAACGATATGGATGAGAGAATGGAGAGTTTAGAAGAAGATTTGCCCTCGTTGAATGAAGAGACGAGAAAAGGGCTAAATGATTACAAGAACCCGGAGCAGAGAACGCGATCGAAAACGTAGTAAATTGCCCAAGGACACAGAAAAGGATCGTTATAGACGAGACGATCACGATCATGCGAGAGATTGCGAGCGAAAAGAGATCGTAATTGGGAACGAAGAAGAAGAGATCGCGATCGAGCTAGACATTGAGAGATGGTTTTTTCTTTCCATAACGAAAAATAAATATTTTTTCTGATTTTTTCGTTCATTCTTAAAAGTCAAGTCGTACAGCCACAAATCGAAGTGGTATTATGAAAGTGTTTCTTATCTCATTTTTTTGTAGATATCAAATTTGTAAATAAATTTGTAAATAAATTTGTAAATAAATTTGTAAATAAATTTGTAAATAAATTTGTAAATAAATTTGTAAATAAATTTGTAAATAAATTTGTAAATAAATTTGTAAATAAATTTGTAAATAAATTTGTAAATAAATTTGTAAATAAATTTGTAAATAAATTTGTAAATAAATTTGTAAATAAATTTGGAAATAAATCTGTAAATGAATCTGTAAATGAATTTGGAAATAAATCTGTAAATAAATTTGGAAATAAATTTGTAAATAAAATTTGTAAATATATCAAATTTGGAAATAAATTTGGAAATAAATCTGTAAATAAATTAGGAAATAAATATGTAAATAAATTTGAAAATAAATTTGTAAATAAATTTGTAAATGAATTTGTAAATAAATTTGTAAATACAATTTGTAAATAAATGTCACAAATAATATTGTATCAAATTTGTAAATAAATTTGAAAATAAATTTGGAAATAAATCTGTAAATAAATTTTATAAATACATTTGTAAATAAATTTGTAAATAAATTTGTAAATAAATTTGTAAATAAATTTGTAAATAAATTTGTAAATAAATTTGTAAATAAATTTGTAAATAAATTTGTAAAGAAATTTGTAAATAAATTTGTAAAAATTTGTAAATAAAGTTGTAAATAAATTTGTCAATAAATTTGAAAATGAATTTGTAAATAAATTTGTAAATAAAATTTGTAAATAAATGTCACAAATAATATTGTATCAAATTTGTAAATAAATTTGAAAATAAATTTGGAAATAAATCTGTAAATAAATTTTATAAATACATTTGTAAATAAATTTGTAAATAAATTTGTAAATAAATTTGTAAATAAATTTGTAAATAAATTTGTAAATAAATCTGTAAAGAAATTTGTACATAAATTTGTAAATAAATTTGTAAATAAATTTGTAAATAAATTTGTAAATAAATTTGTAAATAAATTTGTAAATAAATTTGTAAATAAATTTGTCAATAAATTTGAAAATGAATTTGTAAATAATTTGTAAATAAATTTGTAAATGAATTTGTAAATAAATTTGTATCTACATAAATTTGTAAATAAATGTCATATTATATCAAAACGTCGGGTCTCAATTTTACAAATTTTATAATATTATCATAACAAAGAGGAATTATTATTACAAAATTTTTTTTATTTACGAAAAGAAATTATTTTTACAAAAAGAAATTATTACAAAATTATAAATAAAAATAAAAATGAAAGAAAAAAACATTTAATAAGGGGCTGGGCGACCTCCACGGCCTGGATTGCCCTGCCCATTGCGACCGCGGTGACGCTGGCTCCGGTGCCTATGCCTGCCTCGGAAGGCTTCTCTTGCTAAACGATCTGCGGCAAGATTCTGCAGATCGTTTAGGTACCTCATTTTGAGGTTGTGCCGGGCCCTCCATCCGGCTCTCTTGCTCCGCTCTGAAATAAGAGAAAAGAAATAAGAAATAAGTATGAAATAAGAAAAAAGAAATAAAAGAAAAAAAAAAGAAACGAAATAAGAGAAAAGTATCAGTCAAGGGGTAAATAAGCATATTCAAAAAAGTTTTTTTTCAATGATTCGAAAGAAGAAAAGTCTGTCCTTGGTACTTACTATTTGCTGGTTGTCCTGGCTCTACCAGTGGACCCACCGGTGGACCCACCGGTGGAACTGCCAGCGGGGCTGCGGGAACAGCTGCCAGCGGAGCGGCTGGCTGGGCTGCTGCGGGACCAGCAGCTGCCTCCGGGGCAATGAGCTGGGCTGCGGGTGGAGCTGGTGGAGGTGGGACCTCCATCAGCTCCTCCGGTCCATTTGGTGGACTCGGTGGATTGGCCACAATCCACCACGGTGGATTGTCGCCATGAGCGATGCCTTCTCTGATGTTATTAAATTCCATCTGAAAAAAAAAAAAAACACTTTATTTTTTTTTTGCAATCATTAAATAAAATGGTGTTGAAAAAGTTCGAGCCTTCGTCTGAAACAAATAGTTCGAAACTTTGGCTGACCGCTGAAACAGTTCGAGCGTTCATGCAAAGTTTCGAACTTTTATAGAAACAATTCATATCAGCCATTGTTGTTGCTGAATATGAATTGTTGATTAGGCTTCAATGATAAATTGCAGAGAAAAAATCATTCGCGGAAGACTCAAATTCGCGGAATACTAAAATGAAGAAATATTTATACTTACTTCGTAACGCGACGGCTGCCGTGTGGTGAGTGGTGTGGTGGATTTTGGGCTTTTGCGCGCCAACGGTTATATTCTTCACACTAGACTGGTTTTTCACTATCATAGATGGCGCTGCGTATCACGATCACCAGTACTGCCGTTAGGTGGCAGTAGTAAAGTTAGGGTGGAATACCAAAACCGTCGTACTTTGTTGCATTTCAATCATGGATGGGGAAAACGAGAAAGTTGTGAATAATTAACAGTTCGTCAATGATATAGGCTACTTTTATTTTTAATGTAATTGAGTGCGTTAATAGAAGCAGTGGTGTTAGTCTCGTCCATGACTCCAACACTAGCCGCGTAGCGACGCTCAAAGTCCGCTACGATTACAACACTCGCCGCGGCAAAAGGCCCTCGAACTTATTTGACAAAAAACTAAAAAAGGTCACACGAAAGTTTTTTAGTATTATCGATTATCTGGAAACTTATCTATTACTAAAACCTGATTTGCCTCTTTACCACAAACAAAAACTACTTCTCGCAATGGTTTTTTCCTATGAGACTATTAGACAAAAAAGGTACAAATGTAAAACGTACTTGAATGTAAGTAATTAAAGTATTGCAAGTAAGGGCAAAAAGAACAGTCGTAAAAGTAAAAGAAACGCATACGTCAAGTTCTGTGAACCAAATAACCAATAATGCTCAAGAAAATACGTAATTTGGTGAAGACGGGGAATCACAACTACGTCTTGTCATTGGCTGTCTTCTAGTTACCGACCGATGGTAATTCTCTCTCAACTAACCATATGATAAATATTTTTTGAATCTGGTCGATCACTAAAATATAATGTAGCATCTTTACAGTGTCATAAAGTTAGCCGGGTAATTTTGGATTTTATCGCAAGGTGGTCGCGTGGTGGGCAGTGGTAGCGCAATTAAAATGCGTGGTGGTTTTTCATTTTTTGATAAAATCATAATTTCAAAGTTTAGCATAAAGTTAGCCGGCCAAAATTAATTTAACACGTAGGGACTTGAACTTAACGAAGTACTCTTCGGTACGTAGTGAGTCAGAGAGTTTCAGTATTTAATATGAGTAACGCAGTATATAATTTGGCAACACAATATCCCCTGCGTTAGCGTACGTACTCACGTACAAGTATTATACTTTCGTATAGGTGGGTACAGGACACTACACAAACAGCCAGTACCCCGGTTCTGTTTGTGTCATTATTAATGAATAAAGAAAAACAATGAGTGCAAATCGGTATTACTGAAAAAAGAAAGTTTCAAAAGAATTATTGCAATTATTCTTAATTCTCTTGTTTTCATATTTTCTATTTCTTGTTTCCGAAAATAATTCATACTCACAAAATGTTCATTACAAATGTACAAAAGATTTTTTTGGAATACTGTGTTACTATGGCCGCGGTCCGAATTGTGCTCAAAGCGTATAGCGTAATCCGGCGAGTATATACATATCGGGTTCGTTTGAGCGCTATTCGCACAATTCGGACCGCGGCCTATCATTGACTCAATTTACACATATTCGGACGGTTTTGAAAGTGCTGGAATTCAGTAACTCACATTTGAATGAAGCGCCATAACCTATAATTCTGCGTTGTTGCCACATTTGTGAATTGCTCAAAAATGTTGTCTTAATTTAGTTAGTTCTTATAAGACAAGCAAGCTTTACATGTATTTCGAAAAGAATAATGTTCATTGGATATTGCTTCATATCTCCTCCAAATTTCATCAAAATCTGTTTGTTTACTCCGACGTAATAAATTATAAAGTGCGTCAAAAACACATATTCCCATAAGGCTCCATGTTAATTGTTCTTTCAAAGTCAACCGAAGGTTACACAGTTTGAACTGAGTCATTTTTCGAAAGGTTTTGACATCTTTGTAAATTTTCGTAATTTTCTGTTTGTCACTTGATTTACAGAGGGTACTTCTTTAATCAGTGCAGAACCGCTTGGTGGTTACAAATCGACAAGTCACAAACTTTGGTAATCAGTAATTCATTTGATACGTAAGTAGTTTTCGAAATTGAAATAAAAGTGAATTGAAAGCAAAAGAAAAGTTCAGTTAGCAGTAATACAATCGCAAAATTTGCGGTATAAAAAGTTGAGATAAGTAAATTTATTTTCTTCAATCATAACTCCACAAAAAGTTGTCAAATAATGAAAGACTATAAAAGTCTTAAGGATCAAACACATTTAAATTTATTAACCCCGAATGGAATTTTTTTCGTGTTAAAACTCTAGTCGTTCTCCAGAACAACGAAATGAATAAAAAATGAAATAAAATAGAAATGAAAATTAAAAATCAAAACTTGGCGCATTTGTGACCGTACGTAATAGGTATAATATGTGTGCGCAGAAAAAAAAAAATATTCGGTCAAATTAATGCTTTTTTTTTATTTTAACAAAAATATAAAAAAAGTAAAGTTTCTTACGAGAAGTAAAAGTAGAACGTAAAGTTGAGAAAGAAAAGGTAAATAAACTGAAAAACCAATAACCCATAACAAAGAAGGAAGTACGGGACACAGTGAAAACGGGGAGTCCCCGCTGCGCTCCGACATTTGCTGACTACTTGTTACCGACCGATGTTAACTTCCTCGAAATTCATGGATGATACAAGTTCTAATTTTACCTGATTTCGGGAACCCAACTGATGATTCGAATTGTATTATCTCAAAGTACGCGTATTTTCTACCAATTCTTAAACATACTTCGCCGTCTTCGTAAATAAATCGTGATCGGATCGATAGCAATGACTGTTGATTATTAATTTTTTCTTGAAATCCACAATTCGTAAGTTGCCATGTATGGAAAGGAGTCTCGACTATATCGGAAGATTTATAATACGGAAAGGAGTTTCGTCTTAATATTGGGAGATCTATAATTTTCAAGTTTTTATTCGAAAATTTAAGAAATATTCGGTTAAATTAATGAAAAATATTGTGAAACGAACATTTTAAATAATCCAACAATTCAGAACAAACAGCCAACAATTATTGTGAGTCTAAAGATACAGCAAAAGTCCAAGTAAGGCCGCTAAATGTAAACAGTTTTCCGGCGACGGAAGCGACAAGCGGATTAATGCTGGTGTAACAAACACATTGTTACAATCTTCCCTTTGTATTCATAAAGTGGGGAAAGCTTGAGTGGAATTTTTATATCAATAAAGTTCTGAATGAACATACGATTATTGGTGGTGTAGTTGCTTAGGAAAAATTTCGAACAGGTTCAAGATTATGAAAAAATACTAACGAAATCTACTAACTAATCGAAAGCCTCTTGGTCTTCTGTCGAGTTTCTGATTGGTTGGTTTCTAACTGTAACGTGTACTGGATGTAAGAGGCAATAATACGAAAACAATAAGTAATTTCTGATTCACCAGAAAAACTATGAACAAAATTAAAAATGAATTATCCCTCACGGTGGTGGTCTTTACTTGGTAGATTATGTGGAAACTTGTTTGTTATGAAAGTCTAGTTAGCCTTTTTATTAGGAAAAAAGTTATTTGGGCAATGGTTTTTTCTTACATGATTATGAAATAAAAAAGTAAACGTAAAACTTAAAATGAATGCACCTTACGTGAAGTAAGGTGAAGGTGAAGTGAAAAAGTACAACAATAAGTGAAAGTAAAAAGTACAGTTAAAAAAGTAAAGTCGACTAAACAGAAAAACTAATAATGAACTATTATAAAGGAGGAAAGACGTGACAGAATGAAAACGGGAATTCCCTGCTGCGTTCTGACGTTTGCTGACACTTGTTACCGACCGATGGTAACTTCCTCGAATTTATCAGATCCATGGATGATACATGTTCTACTTTGACCTGATTTTCGCTTGTTCACCAATTGGAAAAGACAATAATAATAATTGTTTATCCCTTGGTTGAATCATTTGTCTCCGACATCTTTCCAAACTTGGCCCTCCTATTGCGACTTTTTCGATTTTTCAACGTAAACTGTGATCGAAAATACGTTCTAACAGAAATATTTTTCATTGTCAAACGTTTTCACGTCTATTGGACTCGAATTCGGGGCTAATGTTTATAAAATTTTCAATTTGAATTCTTAACGTTAATGTAATCAAACAAATACTTCCATTGAACTAGGCTAAAAACACCGTCAAACGGTTAGCGTTGAAAAAAATGAAATGTCAGAATATGGCGCCAAAGTTGAACTGTCCGGCCACCTATCTCGAGTGCAGAGGGCGCTCAAAGTGTATCGTAATTACACCGGAACCAAAATATGAAAAACAACAAAACATATTTTCCTCAACATATTGTTCATATGAATCCCACAATTCACTCGTTATACGTTGAAGTGTGTGAGAAATATGTACCCTTCATCTTGAATCGATTCCTTTGACCCAATAGTTATACAATTAATATACTAATTGATCACTAGGTGTACAATTTCGACAAGTGCGCCCTATCGGAAAAAATCTGAACTTAAATATGAAGAGTTCGTTTATAGATGTTTTATGCAATATGGCTAATTTGTTTATTAACCATTCAGTGTTAACAACTTGTGTGAACATTCTTTCGTCATTTCCGTGAATAATCCCGTATTTTCGTTTAAAATATTCCGTGATTTTTTTCTACCGCGAATTCATACATAGACGCCACTCAGAAGTGATAAGTGCTTTTCGTTAACATTAGCTTCAATCCGTTGTGGGGCTATGTATATTTAGCATTGTGCACGGTTTGGGATGAATGATTCGTGAGTATTTTATCGTCATGTTTCTATCCCTTTTTTCCAAAACGAGCCGTGTCCAAATTCATAATTTCGTACGAAGAAATATTAGTCATTTTTATCAATCCAGGGAGTAACAACATTTTACAAACAATCATGTAGTATTGAACTCAAAAGTACGAGGAAAGCTTTTTTCTTACTTATACCATCGTGAAACAGTGAGCTTTCGGTGATTCAAAAATTTTCTTTGACTACAATTAATCTGCCATATTTGTTCGCGTATAATCTGTCAGTGATCTGTCAGTTTTCTCGAATTCTCATGAGGTCAAATAAATAATATAGAATACATAGACACGGTTCATTCTCTCATAGTGATACCATGATTGAAGATAAAGCTTGTTAATTAATTATACAATGTTACTCTAGCATGGAAAAGTATGAAAAAGTATTCCGTTCATGGGAAAATAAAATAACTCTTTCACAGGTAATCTGAGTTCATCTATGCATTGGCGATAAGAAACCAAGCAGGGAAAACTAGAGGTGTTCTGAACATGCGTCAAATTTCAATGTGAAACGATTACATTACCTCCACCCATCGAAGGTAATTTTTTTAGTTTCTATATGCAGAAGAATAATTTTTCTATATGCCGAAGAATAATATTGCTTTTTTGAATCGGTTACAAATTTCATAGAAAAAGTAGGAAAAGTAGTATGATGAAAACCTGCTACATCACCGATGAGTAAATGATAAAAAAGTTTGCAGCGGAATGCTTTATCGCTGCTGTCCCATACACTGAGTGCTCGTTTACTTTATGTAATGGCGGGTGACAAATTAAAATGAATCATCAAATAAAATGAAACATGAAATCCTTGCATATGTTTCTTTTAGTTTGATGCTACAAATTGTACAGTCAACCAAAGACTATTTTTCATAGTATTCATGATATCATGATATAAATCTTTCACTGGTTTAATGGACACAATCCTAATAAAACATTACTATCTTCAATGAGTTAACGTTGATAAAAAAAAGTAGTAAAAGTAGTATAAAAACTCGTTTCATCACCGATGGGTTCATGATCAAAAAGTTTGCAGCGGAATGGTTTAATGCTGCTGCCCCATAAACTGAGTGCTTATATTCACTTCCTATCGATGGCAGGTGACAAGAATCATACAACCGATGGGTTCATGATCAAAAAGTTTGCAGCGGAATGCTTTAATGACGCTGCCCTATAAACTGAGTGCTTATTCACTTCCTATCGATGGCAGGTGACAAGAATCATACAACCGATGGGTTCATGATCAAAAAGTTTGCAGCGGAATGGTTTAATGCTGCTGCCGCATAAACTGAGTGCTTATTCACATCCTATCGATGGCAGGTGATAAGAATCATACAACCGATGGGTTCATGATCAAAAAGTTTGCAGCGGAATGCTTTAATGCTGCTGCCCCATAAACTGAGTGCTTATTCACATCCTATCAATGGCAGGTGATAAGAATCATACAACCGATGGGTTCATGATCAAAAAGTTTGCAGCGGAATGCTTTAATGCTGCTGTCCCATAAACTGAGTGCTTCTTCACTTCCTATCGATGGCAGGTGACAAGAATCATACAACCGATGGGTTCATGATCAAAAAGTTTGCAGCGGAATGCTTTAATGCTGCTGCCACATAAACTGAGTGCTTATTCACTTCCTATCGATGGCAGGTGACAAGAATCATACATAATTTTATCGGTTTATTGAATAGAATTTAAAAAACAACACCTCTGACTTTAATGAGTTGAGATCATGCAGTTTAGATTAAAATTTTTCATCGCTCCTATTCTATAAAACTTTTCGTTTATTTAGTCTGTATTAGATTCAGAGTCATAATATGCATCGAGCTTATTTCTTTATGAGGAAGAGTCAGTTATTTGCTCTTTTTTATTGTTCGATTACGATTTTCATAGAAACAGTAGTAATACAAACCCGCCCCATGACTGATGGGTTAATGATCAAAAAGTTTGTAACGAAATGCTCCATCGGTGCTGTCCCATATACTGAATGTTCATTAACTTTTTATTCATGGCAGGTAACAAAACTTACTGAGAAACGAACTAAGATACTAATACTTTACAAAATATTGTATTCATAGAATATGGATTTCAATTCCAATACATAATGAAGGAAAGTATGTGACAACTTCTGTTTTTCTTCAATGGATTAATGAGTAAGCGGTTTTGATTGACTTGCTTTATTTATTCTGTCCTATTTTGTATATTTATCCAAGTTTTGATTATCAAGGATAGTTGAATACATAAAATGGAACACAACTGAGAATAGGTAATTTTATTTGAATATGAAAACAAACAATTCTTTTATTTAAATATAAAAACAAGAAAATATCTGGAATTTCCTGTGCCGATCAAGAAATTTTCACGTTCAAAAATGGCCAAGTGCTATCGTGGAATTTTGTTCAGATTTTATGGACTGAATAAAGACCCTATATCTGAATAATCTAAGAGGATGTATAATTCTTATCGTTATATATGATTTTCATTTATTCATTTAATAAATTGGGAATCCATTTCAACCAGTAACTGAAAGGGAAATAATCTACCTTAAAATTAGAATGATTATAGTAAGTCCTAAATATTCATATGAAAACAATCGTGTACTCATGATTCGAAGTCAGGAATGAGTTGTTAACTAGAATTCAATAAATTGCATTGTTCGAAAATTTATTGAAATCAGTGTAGTATTGTTAATGAGATACATTCCAATTGAACTTAATTGCAATGAAAATCTGACGCTATGTCCTCAAATTTCATTTTTTAATTTGAACGAAATATTATACGAATGGAAATACAGTATTTATCTCCTTACATTCATTTTTGGCCTACAAATCGTGATACATAATTTCGTGAGAATTTAAATTTTCCACAATTCTCAATATACTTCATCGTCTGCGATCGATATTTTTCGAGATGAATCTGGATGAAAATTTGTGGAAATGGCATTATTGTCGTACGATTTCATTTTCAGCGCCTAAGTCGATCAGAATAAGACTAATAAACTTGTGAGAAATTCAATCCTCGGCATTTTTAGTCCTCATATTTGAACGTCTACGATCGATATTTTTCGAGATACATCTGAATGAAATGTGGTTGCAATGGCAAAACGCCATTATCTCGGTCGATTCAATTTTCAGCGCTCAGGCCGTTAAGACTAAACTTGTGGGATCGATATTTTTCAGATGAATCTGAATACAGATAGGTCGAAATGGAAAAACGGCATTATCTCCTTCAATTTAATTTTCAGCGCTTCAGTCGATAGGACCAAACTTGTGGGAAATTCAGTCTACTACATTTTCGGTCTTTATACTTGAACGTCTATGATGGATATTTCTCGATCTTAAGCGAATACAACATGGTTAAGATGAAAAAAACGGCATTAGCTGCTTCAATTCAGTCTTCTACATTTTTGGTCTTCATACTTTAACGTCTACGATCAATATTTCTCGATCCGAAGCGAATAAAAACATGGTCAAGATAAAAAAAAAACGGCATTATCTCCTCTTCAATTTGATTTTTAGCCATTAAGTCGATAAGACTAAACTTGTGGGCAATTCAGTCTTCTATATTTTTGGTCCTTATACTTTAACGTCTACGATCAATGTTTCTCGATCTAAAGCGAATAAAACATGGTCAAGATAAGAAAAACGGCATTATCTCCTTCAATTTAATTTTCAGCCCTTAAGTCGATAGGACCAAACTTGTAGGAAAATCGGTCTTCTACATTTTTGGTCCTTATACTTTAACGTCTACGATCGATTTTTTTCGATATAAAGCGAATAAAACATGGTCGAAATGAAACCTTTCGCAGTGAGGCGAAAATGAGATTTTCGTGCCATTTTTGTGTTGGAAATTTTTTTTTCATTGATTTATATTATTTATATCATTATTTTAACGGTAGAAATAGGTTTTTTTTCAAATGCCCTTATACGTGTCATGGCACGACTTTTTTTTGCCCCTATGCGTGTCACTCACAGTCAAGGGGTTAATAACGCAACCATTTTTAACTTTTGACTGAAAATGGCCATCGTTGAATTGCAGTCAATTTTATTCTTTACTTCCACCTTCATTTAATTAGGCTCTATTTTCAGATTTCATTAAAAAAATGTAAGTCATAGAAAAAATGTTTTGATAAAAATGATAGAGAATCGAATTCCTACCAAAATTATGTTATCCGGCACATGCCCCCCCCCCCTCCCCCTTTTCGCGGTACTCCTGCACCTCCCACAAACATTCCGATTGGTTCTTATTTGAAATTGAAAAAATTATTGTGGCGCTTTTCTTCATAGAGGAACTTCGAAATACAGACATTGATGCCACTATCAAGTTACCCAATAGCATTCTGTTAACTGAACACAGAAACATATGAAAATGAGAATTATTTCCGATATGTAACTTGAAAATGAAAAAAAAACGAGTTGAATTTTGAAAATGGCATAAATACAGGAAATATAATATCTGTAAGAACTAATTTCTCGTTAATTTGACATCAAGTTCCAATTTTCACAGAAACCAACGTTAATATTATTTAGCCGAAGAATCGCGCATTTCCCTTTTTACCAGAAATTCAATTTAACGAGAGAACCAAAATATCGTTTAATTATTTAGCCGAAGAATCGCGCATTTCCCTTTTTACCAGAAATTCAATTTAACGAGAGAACCAAAATATCGTTTATATAACGC
>JARBWI010000359.1:0-20382 GCA_037576405.1 Campoplex capitator | reverse complement strand
AGAAATTATTACAAAATTATAAATAAAAATAAAAATGAAAGAAAAAAACATTTAATAAGGGGCTGGGCGACCTCCACGGCCTGGATTGCCCTGCCCATTGCGACCGCGGTGACGCTGGCTCCGGTGCCTATGCCTGCCTCGGAAGGCTTCTCTTGCTAAACGATCTGCGGCAAGATTCTGCAGATCGTTTAGGTACCTCATTTTGAGGTTGTGCCGGGCCCTCCATCCGGCTCTCTTGCTCCGCTCTGAAATAAGAGAAAAGAAATAAGAAATAAGTATGAAATAAGAAAAAAGAAATAAAAGAAAAAAAAAAGAAACGAAATAAGAGAAAAGTATCAGTCAAGGGGTAAATAAGCATATTCAAAAAAGTTTTTTTTCAATGATTCGAAAGAAGAAAAGTCTGTCCTTGGTACTTACTATTTGCTGGTTGTCCTGGCTCTACCAGTGGACCCACCGGTGGACCCACCGGTGGAACTGCCAGCGGGGCTGCGGGAACAGCTGCCAGCGGAGCGGCTGGCTGGGCTGCTGCGGGACCAGCAGCTGCCTCCGGGGCAATGAGCTGGGCTGCGGGTGGAGCTGGTGGAGGTGGGACCTCCATCAGCTCCTCCGGTCCATTTGGTGGACTCGGTGGATTGGCCACAATCCACCACGGTGGATTGTCGCCATGAGCGATGCCTTCTCTGATGTTATTAAATTCCATCTGAAAAAAAAAAAAAACACTTTATTTTTTTTTTGCAATCATTAAATAAAATGGTGTTGAAAAAGTTCGAGCCTTCGTCTGAAACAAATAGTTCGAAACTTTGGCTGACCGCTGAAACAGTTCGAGCGTTCATGCAAAGTTTCGAACTTTTATAGAAACAATTCATATCAGCCATTGTTGTTGCTGAATATGAATTGTTGATTAGGCTTCAATGATAAATTGCAGAGAAAAAATCATTCGCGGAAGACTCAAATTCGCGGAATACTAAAATGAAGAAATATTTATACTTACTTCGTAACGCGACGGCTGCCGTGTGGTGAGTGGTGTGGTGGATTTTGGGCTTTTGCGCGCCAACGGTTATATTCTTCACACTAGACTGGTTTTTCACTATCATAGATGGCGCTGCGTATCACGATCACCAGTACTGCCGTTAGGTGGCAGTAGTAAAGTTAGGGTGGAATACCAAAACCGTCGTACTTTGTTGCATTTCAATCATGGATGGGGGAAAACGAGAAAGTTGTGAATAATTAACAGTTCGTCAATGATATAGGCTACTTTTATTTTTAATGTAATTGAGTGCGTTAATAGAAGCAGTGGTGTTAGTCTCGTCCATGACTCCAACACTAGCCGCGTAGCGACGCTCAAAGTCCGCTACGATTACAACACTCGCCGCGGCAAAAGGCCCTCGAACTTATTTGACAAAAAACTAAAAAAGGTCACACGAAAGTTTTTTAGTATTATCGATTATCTGGAAACTTATCTATTACTAAAACCTGATTTGCCTCTTTACCACAAACAAAAACTACTTCTCGCAATGGTTTTTTCCTATGAGACTATTAGACAAAAAAGGTACAAATGTAAAACGTACTTGAATGTAAGTAATTAAAGTATTGCAAGTAAGGGCAAAAAGAACAGTCGTAAAAGTAAAAGAAACGCATACGTCAAGTTCTGTGAACCAAATAACCAATAATGCTCAAGAAAATACGTAATTTGGTGAAGACGGGGAATCACAACTACGTCTTGTCATTGGCTGTCTTCTAGTTACCGACCGATGGTAATTCTCTCTCAACTAACCATATGATAAATATTTTTTGAATCTGGTCGATCACTAAAATATAATGTAGCATCTTTACAGTGTCATAAAGTTAGCCGGGTAATTTTGGATTTTATCGCAAGGTGGTCGCGTGGTGGGCAGTGGTAGCGCAATTAAAATGCGTGGTGGTTTTTCATTTTTTGATAAAATCATAATTTCAAAGTTTAGCATAAAGTTAGCCGGCCAAAATTAATTTAACACGTAGGGACTTGAACTTAACGAAGTACTCTTCGGTACGTAGTGAGTCAGAGAGTTTCAGTATTTAATATGAGTAACGCAGTATATAATTTGGCAACACAATATCCCCTGCGTTAGCGTACGTACTCACGTACAAGTATTATACTTTCGTATAGGTGGGTACAGGACACTACACAAACAGCCAGTACCCCGGTTCTGTTTGTGTCATTATTAATGAATAAAGAAAAACAATGAGTGCAAATCGGTATTACTGAAAAAAGAAAGTTTCAAAAGAATTATTGCAATTATTCTTAATTCTCTTGTTTTCATATTTTCTATTTCTTGTTTCCGAAAATAATTCATACTCACAAAATGTTCATTACAAATGTACAAAAGATTTTTTTGGAATACTGTGTTACTATGGCCGCGGTCCGAATTGTGCTCAAAGCGTATAGCGTAATCCGGCGAGTATATACATATCGGGTTCGTTTGAGCGCTATTCGCACAATTCGGACCGCGGCCTATCATTGACTCAATTTACACATATTCGGACGGTTTTGAAAGTGCTGGAATTCAGTAACTCACATTTGAATGAAGCGCCATAACCTATAATTCTGCGTTGTTGCCACATTTGTGAATTGCTCAAAAATGTTGTCTTAATTTAGTTAGTTCTTATAAGACAAGCAAGCTTTACATGTATTTCGAAAAGAATAATGTTCATTGGATATTGCTTCATATCTCCTCCAAATTTCATCAAAATCTGTTTGTTTACTCCGACGTAATAAATTATAAAGTGCGTCAAAAACACATATTCCCATAAGGCTCCATGTTAATTGTTCTTTCAAAGTCAACCGAAGGTTACACAGTTTGAACTGAGTCATTTTTCGAAAGGTTTTGACATCTTTGTAAATTTTCGTAATTTTCTGTTTGTCACTTGATTTACAGAGGGTACTTCTTTAATCAGTGCAGAACCGCTTGGTGGTTACAAATCGACAAGTCACAAACTTTGGTAATCAGTAATTCATTTGATACGTAAGTAGTTTTCGAAATTGAAATAAAAGTGAATTGAAAGCAAAAGAAAAGTTCAGTTAGCAGTAATACAATCGCAAAATTTGCGGTATAAAAAGTTGAGATAAGTAAATTTATTTTCTTCAATCATAACTCCACAAAAAGTTGTCAAATAATGAAAGACTATAAAAGTCTTAAGGATCAAACACATTTAAATTTATTAACCCCGAATGGAATTTTTTTCGTGTTAAAACTCTAGTCGTTCTCCAGAACAACGAAATGAATAAAAAATGAAATAAAATAGAAATGAAAATTAAAAATCAAAACTTGGCGCATTTGTGACCGTACGTAATAGGTATAATATGTGTGCGCAGAAAAAAAAAAATATTCGGTCAAATTAATGCTTTTTTTTTATTTTAACAAAAATATAAAAAAAGTAAAGTTTCTTACGAGAAGTAAAAGTAGAACGTAAAGTTGAGAAAGAAAAGGTAAATAAACTGAAAAACCAATAACCCATAACAAAGAAGGAAGTACGGGACACAGTGAAAACGGGGAGTCCCCGCTGCGCTCCGACATTTGCTGACTACTTGTTACCGACCGATGTTAACTTCCTCGAAATTCATGGATGATACAAGTTCTAATTTTACCTGATTTCGGGAACCCAACTGATGATTCGAATTGTATTATCTCAAAGTACGCGTATTTTCTACCAATTCTTAAACATACTTCGCCGTCTTCGTAAATAAATCGTGATCGGATCGATAGCAATGACTGTTGATTATTAATTTTTTCTTGAAATCCACAATTCGTAAGTTGCCATGTATGGAAAGGAGTCTCGACTATATCGGAAGATTTATAATACGGAAAGGAGTTTCGTCTTAATATTGGGAGATCTATAATTTTCAAGTTTTTATTCGAAAATTTAAGAAATATTCGGTTAAATTAATGAAAAATATTGTGAAACGAACATTTTAAATAATCCAACAATTCAGAACAAACAGCCAACAATTATTGTGAGTCTAAAGATACAGCAAAAGTCCAAGTAAGGCCGCTAAATGTAAACAGTTTTCCGGCGACGGAAGCGACAAGCGGATTAATGCTGGTGTAACAAACACATTGTTACAATCTTCCCTTTGTATTCATAAAGTGGGGAAAGCTTGAGTGGAATTTTTATATCAATAAAGTTCTGAATGAACATACGATTATTGGTGGTGTAGTTGCTTAGGAAAAATTTCGAACAGGTTCAAGATTATGAAAAAATACTAACGAAATCTACTAACTAATCGAAAGCCTCTTGGTCTTCTGTCGAGTTTCTGATTGGTTGGTTTCTAACTGTAACGTGTACTGGATGTAAGAGGCAATAATACGAAAACAATAAGTAATTTCTGATTCACCAGAAAAACTATGAACAAAATTAAAAATGAATTATCCCTCACGGTGGTGGTCTTTACTTGGTAGATTATGTGGAAACTTGTTTGTTATGAAAGTCTAGTTAGCCTTTTTATTAGGAAAAAAGTTATTTGGGCAATGGTTTTTTCTTACATGATTATGAAATAAAAAAGTAAACGTAAAACTTAAAATGAATGCACCTTACGTGAAGTAAGGTGAAGGTGAAGTGAAAAAGTACAACAATAAGTGAAAGTAAAAAGTACAGTTAAAAAAGTAAAGTCGACTAAACAGAAAAACTAATAATGAACTATTATAAAGGAGGAAAGACGTGACAGAATGAAAACGGGAATTCCCTGCTGCGTTCTGACGTTTGCTGACACTTGTTACCGACCGATGGTAACTTCCTCGAATTTATCAGATCCATGGATGATACATGTTCTACTTTGACCTGATTTTCGCTTGTTCACCAATTGGAAAAGACAATAATAATAATTGTTTATCCCTTGGTTGAATCATTTGTCTCCGACATCTTTCCAAACTTGGCCCTCCTATTGCGACTTTTTCGATTTTTCAACGTAAACTGTGATCGAAAATACGTTCTAACAGAAATATTTTTCATTGTCAAACGTTTTCACGTCTATTGGACTCGAATTCGGGGCTAATGTTTATAAAATTTTCAATTTGAATTCTTAACGTTAATGTAATCAAACAAATACTTCCATTGAACTAGGCTAAAAACACCGTCAAACGGTTAGCGTTGAAAAAAATGAAATGTCAGAATATGGCGCCAAAGTTGAACTGTCCGGCCACCTATCTCGAGTGCAGAGGGCGCTCAAAGTGTATCGTAATTACACCGGAACCAAAATATGAAAAACAACAAAACATATTTTCCTCAACATATTGTTCATATGAATCCCACAATTCACTCGTTATACGTTGAAGTGTGTGAGAAATATGTACCCTTCATCTTGAATCGATTCCTTTGACCCAATAGTTATACAATTAATATACTAATTGATCACTAGGTGTACAATTTCGACAAGTGCGCCCTATCGGAAAAAATCTGAACTTAAATATGAAGAGTTCGTTTATAGATGTTTTATGCAATATGGCTAATTTGTTTATTAACCATTCAGTGTTAACAACTTGTGTGAACATTCTTTCGTCATTTCCGTGAATAATCCCGTATTTTCGTTTAAAATATTCCGTGATTTTTTTCTACCGCGAATTCATACATAGACGCCACTCAGAAGTGATAAGTGCTTTTCGTTAACATTAGCTTCAATCCGTTGTGGGGCTATGTATATTTAGCATTGTGCACGGTTTGGGATGAATGATTCGTGAGTATTTTATCGTCATGTTTCTATCCCTTTTTTCCAAAACGAGCCGTGTCCAAATTCATAATTTCGTACGAAGAAATATTAGTCATTTTTATCAATCCAGGGAGTAACAACATTTTACAAACAATCATGTAGTATTGAACTCAAAAGTACGAGGAAAGCTTTTTTCTTACTTATACCATCGTGAAACAGTGAGCTTTCGGTGATTCAAAAATTTTCTTTGACTACAATTAATCTGCCATATTTGTTCGCGTATAATCTGTCAGTGATCTGTCAGTTTTCTCGAATTCTCATGAGGTCAAATAAATAATATAGAATACATAGACACGGTTCATTCTCTCATAGTGATACCATGATTGAAGATAAAGCTTGTTAATTAATTATACAATGTTACTCTAGCATGGAAAAGTATGAAAAAGTATTCCGTTCATGGGAAAATAAAATAACTCTTTCACAGGTAATCTGAGTTCATCTATGCATTGGCGATAAGAAACCAAGCAGGGAAAACTAGAGGTGTTCTGAACATGCGTCAAATTTCAATGTGAAACGATTACATTACCTCCACCCATCGAAGGTAATTTTTTTAGTTTCTATATGCAGAAGAATAATTTTTCTATATGCCGAAGAATAATATTGCTTTTTTGAATCGGTTACAAATTTCATAGAAAAAGTAGGAAAAGTAGTATGATGAAAACCTGCTACATCACCGATGAGTAAATGATAAAAAAGTTTGCAGCGGAATGCTTTATCGCTGCTGTCCCATACACTGAGTGCTCGTTTACTTTATGTAATGGCGGGTGACAAATTAAAATGAATCATCAAATAAAATGAAACATGAAATCCTTGCATATGTTTCTTTTAGTTTGATGCTACAAATTGTACAGTCAACCAAAGACTATTTTTCATAGTATTCATGATATCATGATATAAATCTTTCACTGGTTTAATGGACACAATCCTAATAAAACATTACTATCTTCAATGAGTTAACGTTGATAAAAAAAAGTAGTAAAAGTAGTATAAAAACTCGTTTCATCACCGATGGGTTCATGATCAAAAAGTTTGCAGCGGAATGGTTTAATGCTGCTGCCCCATAAACTGAGTGCTTATATTCACTTCCTATCGATGGCAGGTGACAAGAATCATACAACCGATGGGTTCATGATCAAAAAGTTTGCAGCGGAATGCTTTAATGACGCTGCCCTATAAACTGAGTGCTTATTCACTTCCTATCGATGGCAGGTGACAAGAATCATACAACCGATGGGTTCATGATCAAAAAGTTTGCAGCGGAATGGTTTAATGCTGCTGCCGCATAAACTGAGTGCTTATTCACATCCTATCGATGGCAGGTGATAAGAATCATACAACCGATGGGTTCATGATCAAAAAGTTTGCAGCGGAATGCTTTAATGCTGCTGCCCCATAAACTGAGTGCTTATTCACATCCTATCAATGGCAGGTGATAAGAATCATACAACCGATGGGTTCATGATCAAAAAGTTTGCAGCGGAATGCTTTAATGCTGCTGTCCCATAAACTGAGTGCTTCTTCACTTCCTATCGATGGCAGGTGACAAGAATCATACAACCGATGGGTTCATGATCAAAAAGTTTGCAGCGGAATGCTTTAATGCTGCTGCCACATAAACTGAGTGCTTATTCACTTCCTATCGATGGCAGGTGACAAGAATCATACATAATTTTATCGGTTTATTGAATAGAATTTAAAAAACAACACCTCTGACTTTAATGAGTTGAGATCATGCAGTTTAGATTAAAATTTTTCATCGCTCCTATTCTATAAAACTTTTCGTTTATTTAGTCTGTATTAGATTCAGAGTCATAATATGCATCGAGCTTATTTCTTTATGAGGAAGAGTCAGTTATTTGCTCTTTTTTATTGTTCGATTACGATTTTCATAGAAACAGTAGTAATACAAACCCGCCCCATGACTGATGGGTTAATGATCAAAAAGTTTGTAACGAAATGCTCCATCGGTGCTGTCCCATATACTGAATGTTCATTAACTTTTTATTCATGGCAGGTAACAAAACTTACTGAGAAACGAACTAAGATACTAATACTTTACAAAATATTGTATTCATAGAATATGGATTTCAATTCCAATACATAATGAAGGAAAGTATGTGACAACTTCTGTTTTTCTTCAATGGATTAATGAGTAAGCGGTTTTGATTGACTTGCTTTATTTATTCTGTCCTATTTTGTATATTTATCCAAGTTTTGATTATCAAGGATAGTTGAATACATAAAATGGAACACAACTGAGAATAGGTAATTTTATTTGAATATGAAAACAAACAATTCTTTTATTTAAATATAAAAACAAGAAAATATCTGGAATTTCCTGTGCCGATCAAGAAATTTTCACGTTCAAAAATGGCCAAGTGCTATCGTGGAATTTTGTTCAGATTTTATGGACTGAATAAAGACCCTATATCTGAATAATCTAAGAGGATGTATAATTCTTATCGTTATATATGATTTTCATTTATTCATTTAATAAATTGGGAATCCATTTCAACCAGTAACTGAAAGGGAAATAATCTACCTTAAAATTAGAATGATTATAGTAAGTCCTAAATATTCATATGAAAACAATCGTGTACTCATGATTCGAAGTCAGGAATGAGTTGTTAACTAGAATTCAATAAATTGCATTGTTCGAAAATTTATTGAAATCAGTGTAGTATTGTTAATGAGATACATTCCAATTGAACTTAATTGCAATGAAAATCTGACGCTATGTCCTCAAATTTCATTTTTTAATTTGAACGAAATATTATACGAATGGAAATACAGTATTTATCTCCTTACATTCATTTTTGGCCTACAAATCGTGATACATAATTTCGTGAGAATTTAAATTTTCCACAATTCTCAATATACTTCATCGTCTGCGATCGATATTTTTCGAGATGAATCTGGATGAAAATTTGTGGAAATGGCATTATTGTCGTACGATTTCATTTTCAGCGCCTAAGTCGATCAGAATAAGACTAATAAACTTGTGAGAAATTCAATCCTCGGCATTTTTAGTCCTCATATTTGAACGTCTACGATCGATATTTTTCGAGATACATCTGAATGAAATGTGGTTGCAATGGCAAAACGCCATTATCTCGGTCGATTCAATTTTCAGCGCTCAGGCCGTTAAGACTAAACTTGTGGGATCGATATTTTTCAGATGAATCTGAATACAGATAGGTCGAAATGGAAAAACGGCATTATCTCCTTCAATTTAATTTTCAGCGCTTCAGTCGATAGGACCAAACTTGTGGGAAATTCAGTCTACTACATTTTCGGTCTTTATACTTGAACGTCTATGATGGATATTTCTCGATCTTAAGCGAATACAACATGGTTAAGATGAAAAAAACGGCATTAGCTGCTTCAATTCAGTCTTCTACATTTTTGGTCTTCATACTTTAACGTCTACGATCAATATTTCTCGATCCGAAGCGAATAAAACATGGTCAAGATAAAAAAAAACGGCATTATCTCCTCTTCAATTTGATTTTTAGCCATTAAGTCGATAAGACTAAACTTGTGGGCAATTCAGTCTTCTATATTTTTGGTCCTTATACTTTAACGTCTACGATCAATGTTTCTCGATCTAAAGCGAATAAAACATGGTCAAGATAAGAAAAACGGCATTATCTCCTTCAATTTAATTTTCAGCCCTTAAGTCGATAGGACCAAACTTGTAGGAAAATCGGTCTTCTACATTTTTGGTCCTTATACTTTAACGTCTACGATCGATTTTTTTCGATATAAAGCGAATAAAACATGGTCGAAATGAAACCTTTCGCAGTGAGGCGAAAATGAGATTTTCGTGCCATTTTTGTGTTGGAAATTTTTTTTTCATTGATTTATATTATTTATATCATTATTTTAACGGTAGAAATAGGTTTTTTTTCAAATGCCCTTATACGTGTCATGGCACGACTTTTTTTTGCCCCTATGCGTGTCACTCACAGTCAAGGGGTTAATAACGCAACCATTTTTAACTTTTGACTGAAAATGGCCATCGTTGAATTGCAGTCAATTTTATTCTTTACTTCCACCTTCATTTAATTAGGCTCTATTTTCAGATTTCATTAAAAAAATGTAAGTCATAGAAAAAATGTTTTGATAAAAATGATAGAGAATCGAATTCCTACCAAAATTATGTTATCCGGCACATGCCCCCCCCCCCCTCCCCCTTTTCGCGGTACTCCTGCACCTCCCACAAACATTCCGATTGGTTCTTATTTGAAATTGAAAAAATTATTGTGGCGCTTTTCTTCATAGAGGAACTTCGAAATACAGACATTGATGCCACTATCAAGTTACCCAATAGCATTCTGTTAACTGAACACAGAAACATATGAAAATGAGAATTATTTCCGATATGTAACTTGAAAATGAAAAAAAAACGAGTTGAATTTTGAAAATGGCATAAATACAGGAAATATAATATCTGTAAGAACTAATTTCTCGTTAATTTGACATCAAGTTCCAATTTTCACAGAAACCAACGTTAATATTATTTAGCCGAAGAATCGCGCATTTCCCTTTTTACCAGAAATTCAATTTAACGAGAGAACCAAAATATCGTTTAATTATTTAGCCGAAGAATCGCGCATTTCCCTTTTTACCAGAAATTCAATTTAACGAGAGAACCAAAATATCGTTTATATAACGCAACCACGTTTTCCTCGCCTTTTCTTTGGTGGGGGGTACGCGGAGCAATACTTTTAAGTCCTAGGAGTTAAAAGTGTTGCTCCGCGTACCCCCCACCACAAATCCACTTCGACAGTCGGTAAAGCGGCTACTTTACGTACCGCCGAAGCGCTCCAAAAGGCGAAGAAAACGTGGTTGCGTTTTATAATAGTACATTATAACACAAGGACGAAAAATCTTTTTCGTCTTTTCAATATTTCGTCCATCAATTTCAATATTTCGTCTTTTCAGAAAAGATTTTTCGTACGCGTGTTATACGAAATTTTATATTACGAGGTGCGGAAATGGGGGTTTTGTGTACGCGAAGCGTACGCAAAACGTCCATCTACGTACCGCGTGATATAAAGTATCGTGTGCACCGTGGAGGCAGAGGCCTCTTAACGCCTCGCGCGATGTTATCAGTTCCTCGTCTTCGCCTCGCGCGCTCGGCTACTAGCCCAGTCGGGTTAGCATTTAACCCTGCAAAAATTCCCGTGCTCAATTTTATTGTTGGAATCTTTAGGGGGGGTCAGTGGAAGTCTAAATTCAAAATGGCGACCAAATTCTGACGGTGCGTCAGCCGCCATTTTGATTTATATCAAAAACGGTTTTTGCTTAATAACTCTGCCACTTTCAATTTTTCGACAAAAGTTTGAATGGCAAAGTTGTTGCAAATTTGATTATCTACAATTTATTTGTTGCAAATTTTTTTGTATGATCGATATTTTTAGAGTTAAGCGGCAAAATAGTGAAAAAGTATTATTATTAAGTTATCTCGTTTATTATTAACTTTTGGACATAAATGTCTTAAAACAAAGTTGTAGAGAATTGAATTTCCAAGAAATTTAGTTGATAAGACTTTTTTTGTAGAATCAATATTTAAGGTGCTGCGCTTGCGGTAAAGGCAAAGAGTACCGCAAAAATTGTATTTTGCGAACTCCTTTCCTATTATATATATTCTATTCCACGGTATTCCACGTCAAACCAGCTGACTTTTTCCCTGACCCTTACCGATTTGGTTAATTTTTTTATAGATGATTATATGAAGTCTAAATGCCACCCTGAAATTTTTTCAGATTTTTCTGAACAGCCATTTTTGAAAAAAAATCCAAAAAAGCCCCTTTTTAAAAATTTTTAAAAATTCATAAAAATCGGTGATTGTGTGCCAAACATTTCAAGCGACCGCCCGTAGTGGAAGTACGATTTTTTCTATGTATTAATCGGCTAATACCGTTAAAACATTCAAAAAAATATACGACTCGTACTGAAAACATCGCGCTCGGCGTTAAAAGACCCACTTTGCCTCCTTGGTACACAATGTACTATTTCACCAATTTCTTGCATCAATTTTCGACGTACCGATTTATTTCTTTGCAGGTTTCCACAATTCCTGGAGTGATTCGCGGAGAGACCTTATTTTCCTTTTCGTCTTCTTACTACCGTATTTATTTCTATTATTTTTTTTTTGCTTTTTTACTATTATAATCAATAGTTGCTATAGGCGCTAAATTGAAAGCTGCTACGTGCGCTATACTGAGAGCTGCTTCGTGCGCTATACTGAAAGCTGCTTCGTGCGCTATATTTAAAGCTGCTACACGCGCTATATTTAAAGCTGCTACGCGCGCTATACTGAAAGCTGCTTCGTGCGCTATACTGAAAGCTGCTTCGTGCGCTATACTGAAAGCTGCTACGTGCGCTATATTTAAAGCTGCTTCGTGCGCTATACTGAAAGCTGCTACGTGCGCTATATTTAAAGCTGCTACGCGCACTATACTGAAAGCAGCTTCGTGTGCTATATTGAAAGCTGCTACTTGCTTTATATCGAAAGCCGTTACGAGCATTATATCGAAAATCTGCTACAGTACTCTGCTGTACTGAAATTCGCTGTTAGCTGTTAACGGCTTTTGTCTTTTCCCAACATGAAAATGAACCAATTAAAAACCGAAGATCGAAATATTATATTTGGAGGCGAGTGGCTCACTGGAGATCACATTGACACGTTTGGTCGGCTTTTAGCGGAACATTCTGCATTGGAATTTGTGATGCAAGAAACATGGAAGGTACAATTGCCTCATAATATTACTGAAGAAAGAGCTGATCGTAAATTTATTCAAATTTTACATAGTTCAGAAGGAATCAACAATAGAGGAGGCCATTGGGTCTGCGCTTATTACGACACCCACTCCATTTTTATATTTGATTCTCTAAACCTAAAAAAGGTGCACCCACACCACAAATTGTACCTCCAGCGTTTGTTTCCAACATATCCATTTGGTCAGCGTCCCGTTAAATTCCCAGTTGTGACGAATCAGCCGAATTCCAGTGACTGCGGCGTATTTGCTATAGCTTTTGCAGTGTCACTTTTTTTTGGTGTAAAGCCGGAAAAAGTTGAGTATGATGTGAGGAACATGCGACAACATTTGTTGGAAATATTTGACACAGGGATAATCAGTCATTTCCCACGCATAGTTAAGAAAGGAGATTCTATCAAAATATGCTCATTTCAGCAGTTGAAAAATCGAAAACAGAAGATATCGAGACAAAAATTCCGGCGACAAAGCAACAAACACTCTCAAGACGTGAAAACAGCCGGAGCTCATGATTGTGTTGAAGAGAATGCGATAAAACGAGAACCGACTGTTATAGGAGTAAACCATATACTTCACGAACTCAACACGTCACAAATAGCGGAAAACTGTGCTGTATCTAATTTTCATCATGTAATGGCGGAAACAGTGCCTTCCGATCACAGTTCTCCGGATTTACCAATACCGCTGTGGAATTTGCCAGCAAAATTACCTATTCTTAAACATTCAGTCGTGACAGGAATCCCTATAACACATTCTAGCATGGAAAAACTTGTACCCCCCAAAGTCGTTACTTTTGCTGAGAATAATGACATTATTTCTTGTGATAAGCCATACAAAAAGATCATAATCGATCCGATAAATCTAGAAACAAATAAAAACTTTGATGAAACGAGTCATAAAAGAGCTTCAGTCATTACTGTAAGAAAAAAAAAAAAGATATTCTATTGATTGATGATTCTGGTTATAAGAAAGAGTGTAAGAATTCGATTTTAATCGATGGTGTGGTTAGGAATCGTCAAGAACTTCCGAGATTTTCTTCGCACATTATCAAAAAAAGTGTTCTGAACGATCAATGTAACAAGCGTAAAATTTCAATGTCCGATGATGCGGCGTTTCAGATCTCTGCAAAACGTCCAAAACTTGTAGCTCGAAATTCTATCAAGTCTCATTCAAATATCAAAGATCACGGGCTAATCCAACAGCGGATCGATATCAAACTGAAGTTACAGAAGGCCAAGTCATTATCCCGGAAGTATTGCCGAATTCGTCAAACTCATGATACTGTGAAAATGACGACGACTAGGAGAGAGTACGTGAATCGATTGATGAAAGAATTACGTTCCCATTCGGTCGGTGAATGTCTATTTGAAGCTGAACGTATTATTAAATGGAATTTACGATTTAGAGGTAAAAAAATTTTCGCCCTCAGACAAGCATTGCAAAAGCTAAACCGCAGAGCTGAAATTTGTTTAACCCTTAAATCAGCCGTTGCGAACTCTGATATAAATAGTCGAATCGTACCTTTATGCGGCTCTATAAGGAAGCATACAGCCCCGTCTGAACCTTACTACGAAGAAACCGCTTACGTTCATCCCAGAAAATTCACTGACCCTATTGCTATAAATCTCGAATCTAAAGCAACAAATGTGCTCCCGTTAATCATTACAAAAAAGACCCGCCGCAGAGTTCGGGCATGGGATTGTTCCGAGCATTGCAGAGTTCCGGACAACATTGTTCTGAATAAGTTTGAAAAGTTCCTGACCATCATGCGTGATATTCCTATGTATAGGTTGAAAACGGTCTTATCAAAAATTCGCAAATGTACAGTGAAACACACTGATAATATGTTGGGTCATAGTCAAGCATGCTATATACAACCATCTCTTTGCGATTCATTGTTGTTGTCTTTAGAATTCTTATCACCCCATTTTCCACAAGTGAGGGTAACGAAGCGATTATTTTATACCGTATCAGCATTGCTCCAAAAAGTTATGGAGATTGATATTGCTTTGGATAACATGAATGTTGAAAATTTGCAAAAATTTGCGGAGGAAGCAAAAGAAAATGCAACCCATTTCCAAAGTACTGACGAAATATTACTCGACGAAGATGCCATATATCGCAAGTATTCAGATGCATTCCAATCGTTTCAGAAAAAAGCATTGAATCTGCCACGTTTTCCTTGTCTTTCGTGTCAAAAGCTTTGGTGCTCAACCGATGTCAGGAAACTTGAAAGCTTACGCGTCGTTCCAAAGGGACAGATTTGGGAAGATTTGAAGCTCTTCATTGCTAGTCATAGAGATTGTGATTCAGATTATATCTGTCAATATTGTTTAACCAAGCTCCGCGCTGGCGTTATACCTCCCACATGCGTTCTCAATAATTTATACGTTCGGCCCACACCTGCTCCACTTAAAAATTTAAATGAATTTGAAAAAATTTTGATACAAAGGGCGAAAGTATTTCAAACAGTAATGAAGATGGGTACTGTACATAAAAAAAATATTCCACACCGAAAAATGTTGAGTAAAGCTCAGGGGCGAGCTTTTCACCTACCTTTACCGTTAGAAAGAACATTGGAGAAGATTTGTCCACCGACCAAAGCAATCAATTCAGATCTTGAACTATATATGTTAGTACGTGGCGTTCCGACTAAAAATAAAAAAGTTTGGGAATCGATTGTGGACAAACAAAAAGTATTTCGTTCCCTTTTGACTTTGAAAGAACACAATATCTTATATAGTGAAATAATTTTACCAGAGCGATATTCGGATTTGCTCGACATAGATGTACCTGAAATTGAATTTCAAATATCCCAAGAATGTGATAACGATGAAGATGTTGATGACCCAAATATCAACAGTGATGGGCGAGATAAACAAATCGAAAAAAGGGATGGTATTCAAAAAGAAGGTGTAAACAAACCCATTAATGGCCGCCTAGCGGCTTTGTTGACACAAATGACACCGTCTGATTGTTATTACGAACAGTACACTATTCATCGGATGCACGCTCCGAAGGAGAATAAAACCGCTACAGAACTTTATCAGATGTTGAAGGTTCACGCAGAACCATTAGATAACAGATACAAATTGTTGGATTTATTATGTTTTCCATGCGAATATCCTGATGGTATTAATGGTGAACATGAAAAAAGGCCGGTTCATATTTCGTCGTTTGAATATGCTAAACTCCGAATTCTATCACGAAATAATCAATTCCGGTTGAATCAACAGTACTTATTCTTCCTTTTGAATGCTCAAACGATTCGACAGTTATCGAGTGGTATATATCATAAGCTAAACGTTACCGATGGACGCGTGCGATATACTACAGCTTCGTACTTGGATCAATTGAAAAAAGGAGAGCTGGAAGGAAATTTGTCAACAATATTTTCTAAACTTCCGAATACCGAGCAGTATTGGAAAAAACCACGTAGTGATTTGAATTGCATGCTATTTAATTACGGACCACCAACATGGTTTTTTACATTAAGGGGGGAAACCAGTTTAGGAGGCCGAAATTTTGTTTGTTTTTCGTGAATTTTTTACATATGGAATAAATAAACAGAATTTTTTTTAAATTTGAGAATATTTTATTCATGGTTTGAAATAGACTTGAGAATTTTTTGAAGCGATTTCCGCCGGAAACAGTGTCGCTAGATCATGGACGATTACCATCGGAGTATTTTGCTGGTGGGCATTCCTGTGGTTTCAATTTTCATCTGTAATCATCACAATTTTTTTTTTTCGTTAACAACATATTTCCTAAGAATATGAACCTAATTCTGGAATTATATGATTATTAAAAATATGTTTTTTTATGCGAAAAAGGTGAAAAAATATGGTATAAAAACATAACATTGTCTTCAAACACCTCAAAAAAATGCAATTTTCAATTTTTTTTTACACAATCAGGTTCATATTCTTGGGAAATATGTTGTTAACGAAAAAAAAAAATTGTGATGATTACAGATGAAAATTGAAACCACAGGAATGCCCACCAGCAAAATACTCCGATGGTAATCGTCCATGATCTAGCGACACTGTTTCCGGCGGAAATCGCTTCAAAAAATTCTCAAGTCTATTTCAAACCATGAATAAAATATTCTCAAATTTAAAAAAAATTCTGTTTATTTATTCCATATGTAAAAAATTCACGAAAAACAAACAAAATTTCGGCCTCCTAAACTGGTTTCCCCCCTTAAGCCCAAGCGAATGGCAATGGGATAGACTTGCCGAATTTTTACGGGAAAGGAACCCCTCACTTGGAAGCAAAATATCATTGAGCGAACTCATAGCTGCCGATCCCATTTCAACTGCAATATTTATTAATAACGAATTCGAGGCCATGAAGAAATTCCTTCAATCAGTCGATCATCCCATCGGAAAAGTTATACATTTTGTCATAAGGAGAGAATATCAGGGAAGAGGTATGATACATTTTCATTTTCTTATATGGATAGAGGGTGCTCCTGTTCTTGGAAAAAGCTCGAAAGAAGAAGTCGCTGACTTCATCAAAACGTATGTGACTTCCAGAATACCGAATCCTCACGTTTCACCCACGTTGTATCGAAGAGTTACAACCCATCAATATCATCATCACAATTCTTACTGTATGCGCAGCAAATCAGTAGGAGTGAAAGGTAAGGGTGGTACACGTAAGGTTTGTCGTTTTGCATTCCCAAAACCAGTTACTGACGTATGGATCATTAGAGATGTTCCAACCTCCATTGCCGGGAGACGAAATTTAAAATCAAAATGTCAATTATATGACAATCCTCGTAGCCTTGACGAAGTTAACATAAATAATTACAACCCTGCTGTATTAACAGCATGGGAGGGTAATATGGACATCTCATTCGTTGGAGAAAAATCGTCGACTTTGGCTTGGTATATTACCAAGTATATGTCGAAATCAGAGAAAACGCACGTCGGAGAAACTTTTGAACAAATTAACAGTACGAAATCTGTAGCCAGTAGGCTATGGAATATTGGATTACGTGCTTTGGATCATCGAGAATGTGGTGCACTCGAAGCAGCAGATAGATTGTTAGGGTATCCGTTGTTCATGACAGATCCAGACACTGTTATCAGGTGGGTTGACATTAACATTGTCAGAAGTAGGCGGGTGAAACCTCGCAAAGTAATAGAGAGCATCAACGCAGAATCTACGGATATTTTCTATGAGGGCTTGATTGAAAATTATCCAAAGAGACCCGCTGAATTAAATGATGTATGTTTTTACGATTACGCAAAGTGGTATGACGTAGTAAAAACCATGCCTCAACGGAAAGACGTTGTATTTTATAAACTTGAACCAGGCTCGTATCTGCGAAAACGCGGACGCGGATATTTAATTAATCATTATCATTATGATCCCTTAACAAATCCTGAAAATTACTTTTACTCATTGTTAGTATTATTCCAGCCATGGCGATGTGTCGCCGAGCTTAAGAATGGTGAAGAGACATATATTGCGTCGTATTGTTCAGTGCAGGCTACATTACCAATGGCCGCCGAATATCACAAGCGTTTGACGGAGGCTGCGAAAGACGCGAACGAAATGAAAGAATTAATTCAGCAAGAAATGGACAAAATGCGAAAAGACCAAGAAAATGATCCTGATTTAGATAATATTCCCCATGGATGCGATCCCATCGAAGCAGATGAAGCGATGAAAGATTTTGTGAATTTAGGCGCAAATGAAGCTCATAAAGAGCTGAATGTTACAGAAATGATTACAGAATTGAATGCAGACCAGAAACGTGTGTTTGACTTGGTTACGAGCACTATGGATTCTGATGATATATTACGGTTATACGTGAGCGGAGAGGGTGGCACGGGTAAAAGTTTTCTAATAAAAACAGTAACGTGTTGGCTCAAACAAACAAAAGGTAAAGATTCGGCTGTTACCGCTCCCACTGGGATTGCTGCATTCAACATAGACGGATTAACTTTGCATAGATTGTTTCAACTGCCAGTTGAACATAATAAAACACCAAAATATAGGGAGCTGTCGGATGCAGCTTTAGAAGTCATTAGAGACAGTTTAAAAAACGTTGACCTTATCATTATTGACGAAATTTCCATGGTCTCAAACATAACTTTAATGTACATTCATCTCAGACTTACCGAAATTTTCAACACCGCTGACGTCGAAGATGGTTGGTTTGGAAAAAAACATATCATAGTATTTGGTGATCTTTTACAATTACCGCCTGTTCGGGAAGAACCAGTGTTCATGAAACTTTCGAAAGAGAAGGTTGAAAAATTGATAGGATCGTTGGGTACCACTGATCTGTGGGGCAATTTGTTCAAGTACGATGAACTAACTATCAACATGCGTCAAAAAGATGATTCATCGTATCGAGATATACTCTCAAAAATCCGCTTAGGTTGCATAGACGTCGAAACTGTGCAGATGTTGGAGTCAAGAAGAATTGAATTAACATCTTCGAATATTCCCGATAGAATTAGGGAATTGTGCGACTTTATAAGTAAATTACCAACGGACGTAGTTTGTTTAATGCCTACAAATCGGATGTGTGATGTGTTGAATGAGGCAATGTTGGATCGAATCCCGTCGAAAGAAATTCACTTGACTGCTGAAGATTTAATCGATAAACCATCATTCAAGACTAGGGTTATAAAGATTTTACACCGGTGGGAGGATGACATAAGTCAAACTGCAGGGCTCGCGAGGTTGATCCCCATAAAAATCAGTGCCAAAGTTATGCTTCGACGGAACATCGATGTCACAGCAGGTCTCGTAAATGGAACGATCGGCGAGGTAGTTTCAGTTTCCGAATCTTTGGATAAAAGTTCAATTGAGAGAGTCACAATCAAACTCGCGAATGGTGCGCAATACGATATCGAGCGTGTAAGCGTTAAATTCGAAGTTATTGACGGCGTATATGTAACTAGGAGACAATTTCCTTTGTGTGTTAGTTATGCTATTTCGTCGTCTCATAAAAGCCAAGGATTAAGTTAAAATGTGCTGTTACCGATTGCGGGAACTCCATATTCAGCAATGGCCATATACATATAGATATGTCGCGAGTAACTTCGCTCCATGGTTTACATCTAATAAATATCGACCCATTTTCGATTCATGCTAATCGTTTATGTGTGGATGAGTACAATACGGATTGGCGAAAGGCGTATCGCAGCGGCCGAAGCTTCTTCGAGGCGATATAAAAATTCCAGCAAATTCGGGGACCTAGGAAACACGCGATGTCATTTGGGCTGTGCCTAAAGGAATCAAAGATGTGCAAATACAGGAGGATATAAGATGTAATCGGCAGGGAAATATTTTTGCCGAAGTTTTTGAATGCAAAAAAAAAAACTTGAAAGGGTGGTCAGCCCTAATCTCGATGGGATTTTCATCTGTGACCCCATTGTGAAGTTTGACTCGGAAAAAGTAATAATTGTCGACCTACTCGTCAGGATTGCGTGAAATTGCAAATCAATAAGTGATTCATAAAATTCGAGAGCCCCTTTCGCTTTGAATGAGGAGTTCGAAAATTCGATTGGTGATAAACTGTCGTTCAACCGATTCTAGAAAAGATGCATCAGATTTCTTTGATGCTATATGTCAATTCATGCCATCGATCAAAACAATATTTTTTTTTTAAACTTTTCATTAAAATTATGTAGCAACACTGATCGACGGATATACGTCAACTCTAACGGATGAAATTCAATAAACTTTTTAACCCCGGAGTATGTTGAATTCGAAAACAACATTAACGTGTAAAAAAAGTAAAAAATAAAAATTTAGCACAATGATTGAAGGCAGCTGACATTCAGTGCGATAAATGTTCTGAAACGACTAGCGGATATCGGTGTTACTGTT
>JARBWI010000358.1:0-41576 GCA_037576405.1 Campoplex capitator | reverse complement strand
CATTAACTTTTTATTCATGGCAGGTAACAAAACTTACTGAGAAACGAACTAAGATACTAATACTTTACAAAATATTGTATTCATAGAATATGGATTTCAATTCCAATACATAATGAAGGAAAGTATGTGACAACTTCTGTTTTTCTTCAATGGATTAATGAGTAAGCGGTTTTGATTGACTTGCTTTATTTATTCTGTCCTATTTTGTATATTTATCCAAGTTTTGATTATCAAGGATAGTTGAATACATAAAATGGAACACAACTGAGAATAGGTAATTTTATTTGAATATGAAAACAAACAATTCTTTTATTTAAATATAAAAACAAGAAAATATCTGGAATTTCCTGTGCCGATCAAGAAATTTTCACGTTCAAAAATGGCCAAGTGCTATCGTGGAATTTTGTTCAGATTTTATGGACTGAATAAAGACCCTATATCTGAATAATCTAAGAGGATGTATAATTCTTATCGTTATATATGATTTTCATTTATTCATTTAATAAATTGGGAATCCATTTCAACCAGTAACTGAAAGGGAAATAATCTACCTTAAAATTAGAATGATTATAGTAAGTCCTAAATATTCATATGAAAACAATCGTGTACTCATGATTCGAAGTCAGGAATGAGTTGTTAACTAGAATTCAATAAATTGCATTGTTCGAAAATTTATTGAAATCAGTGTAGTATTGTTAATGAGATACATTCCAATTGAACTTAATTGCAATGAAAATCTGACGCTATGTCCTCAAATTTCATTTTTTAATTTGAACGAAATATTATACGAATGGAAATACAGTATTTATCTCCTTACATTCATTTTTGGCCTACAAATCGTGATACATAATTTCGTGAGAATTTAAATTTTCCACAATTCTCAATATACTTCATCGTCTGCGATCGATATTTTTCGAGATGAATCTGGATGAAAATTTGTGGAAATGGCATTATTGTCGTACGATTTCATTTTCAGCGCCTAAGTCGATCAGAATAAGACTAATAAACTTGTGAGAAATTCAATCCTCGGCATTTTTAGTCCTCATATTTGAACGTCTACGATCGATATTTTTCGAGATACATCTGAATGAAATGTGGTTGCAATGGCAAAACGCCATTATCTCGGTCGATTCAATTTTCAGCGCTCAGGCCGTTAAGACTAAACTTGTGGGATCGATATTTTTCAGATGAATCTGAATACAGATAGGTCGAAATGGAAAAACGGCATTATCTCCTTCAATTTAATTTTCAGCGCTTCAGTCGATAGGACCAAACTTGTGGGAAATTCAGTCTACTACATTTTCGGTCTTTATACTTGAACGTCTATGATGGATATTTCTCGATCTTAAGCGAATACAACATGGTTAAGATGAAAAAAACGGCATTAGCTGCTTCAATTCAGTCTTCTACATTTTTGGTCTTCATACTTTAACGTCTACGATCAATATTTCTCGATCCGAAGCGAATAAAACATGGTCAAGATAAAAAAAAACGGCATTATCTCCTCTTCAATTTGATTTTTAGCCATTAAGTCGATAAGACTAAACTTGTGGGCAATTCAGTCTTCTATATTTTTGGTCCTTATACTTTAACGTCTACGATCAATGTTTCTCGATCTAAAGCGAATAAAACATGGTCAAGATAAGAAAAACGGCATTATCTCCTTCAATTTAATTTTCAGCCCTTAAGTCGATAGGACCAAACTTGTAGGAAAATCGGTCTTCTACATTTTTGGTCCTTATACTTTAACGTCTACGATCGATTTTTTTCGATATAAAGCGAATAAAACATGGTCGAAATGAAACCTTTCGCAGTGAGGCGAAAATGAGATTTTCGTGCCATTTTTGTGTTGGAAATTTTTTTTTCATTGATTTATATTATTTATATCATTATTTTAACGGTAGAAATAGGTTTTTTTTCAAATGCCCTTATACGTGTCATGGCACGACTTTTTTTTGCCCCTATGCGTGTCACTCACAGTCAAGGGGTTAATAACGCAACCATTTTTAACTTTTGACTGAAAATGGCCATCGTTGAATTGCAGTCAATTTTATTCTTTACTTCCACCTTCATTTAATTAGGCTCTATTTTCAGATTTCATTAAAAAAATGTAAGTCATAGAAAAAATGTTTTGATAAAAATGATAGAGAATCGAATTCCTACCAAAATTATGTTATCCGGCACATGCCCCCCCCCCCCTCCCCCCTTTTCGCGGTACTCCTGCACCTCCCACAAACATTCCGATTGGTTCTTATTTGAAATTGAAAAAATTATTGTGGCGCTTTTCTTCATAGAGGAACTTCGAAATACAGACATTGATGCCACTATCAAGTTACCCAATAGCATTCTGTTAACTGAACACAGAAACATATGAAAATGAGAATTATTTCCGATATGTAACTTGAAAATGAAAAAAAAACGAGTTGAATTTTGAAAATGGCATAAATACAGGAAATATAATATCTGTAAGAACTAATTTCTCGTTAATTTGACATCAAGTTCCAATTTTCACAGAAACCAACGTTAATATTATTTAGCCGAAGAATCGCGCATTTCCCTTTTTACCAGAAATTCAATTTAACGAGAGAACCAAAATATCGTTTAATTATTTAGCCGAAGAATCGCGCATTTCCCTTTTTACCAGAAATTCAATTTAACGAGAGAACCAAAATATCGTTTATATAACGCAACCACGTTTTCCTCGCCTTTTCTTTGGTGGGGGGTACGCGGAGCAATACTTTTAAGTCCTAGGAGTTAAAAGTGTTGCTCCGCGTACCCCCCACCACAAATCCACTTCGACAGTCGGTAAAGCGGCTACTTTACGTACCGCCGAAGCGCTCCAAAAGGCGAAGAAAACGTGGTTGCGTTTTATAATAGTACATTATAACACAAGGACGAAAAATCTTTTTCGTCTTTTCAATATTTCGTCCATCAATTTCAATATTTCGTCTTTTCAGAAAAGATTTTTCGTACGCGTGTTATACGAAATTTTATATTACGAGGTGCGGAAATGGGGGTTTTGTGTACGCGAAGCGTACGCAAAACGTCCATCTACGTACCGCGTGATATAAAGTATCGTGTGCACCGTGGAGGCAGAGGCCTCTTAACGCCTCGCGCGATGTTATCAGTTCCTCGTCTTCGCCTCGCGCGCTCGGCTACTAGCCCAGTCGGGTTAGCATTTAACCCTGCAAAAATTCCCGTGCTCAATTTTATTGTTGGAATCTTTAGGGGGGGTCAGTGGAAGTCTAAATTCAAAATGGCGACCAAATTCTGACGGTGCGTCAGCCGCCATTTTGATTTATATCAAAAACGGTTTTTGCTTAATAACTCTGCCACTTTCAATTTTTCGACAAAAGTTTGAATGGCAAAGTTGTTGCAAATTTGATTATCTACAATTTATTTGTTGCAAATTTTTTTGTATGATCGATATTTTTAGAGTTAAGCGGCAAAATAGTGAAAAAGTATTATTATTAAGTTATCTCGTTTATTATTAACTTTTGGACATAAATGTCTTAAAACAAAGTTGTAGAGAATTGAATTTCCAAGAAATTTAGTTGATAAGACTTTTTTTGTAGAATCAATATTTAAGGTGCTGCGCTTGCGGTAAAGGCAAAGAGTACCGCAAAAATTGTATTTTGCGAACTCCTTTCCTATTATATATATTCTATTCCACGGTATTCCACGTCAAACCAGCTGACTTTTTCCCTGACCCTTACCGATTTGGTTAATTTTTTTATAGATGATTATATGAAGTCTAAATGCCACCCTGAAATTTTTTCAGATTTTTCTGAACAGCCATTTTTGAAAAAAAATCCAAAAAAGCCCCTTTTTAAAAATTTTTAAAAATTCATAAAAATCGGTGATTGTGTGCCAAACATTTCAAGCGACCGCCCGTAGTGGAAGTACGATTTTTTCTATGTATTAATCGGCTAATACCGTTAAAACATTCAAAAAAATATACGACTCGTACTGAAAACATCGCGCTCGGCGTTAAAAGACCCACTTTGCCTCCTTGGTACACAATGTACTATTTCACCAATTTCTTGCATCAATTTTCGACGTACCGATTTATTTCTTTGCAGGTTTCCACAATTCCTGGAGTGATTCGCGGAGAGACCTTATTTTCCTTTTCGTCTTCTTACTACCGTATTTATTTCTATTATTTTTTTTTTGCTTTTTTACTATTATAATCAATAGTTGCTATAGGCGCTAAATTGAAAGCTGCTACGTGCGCTATACTGAGAGCTGCTTCGTGCGCTATACTGAAAGCTGCTTCGTGCGCTATATTTAAAGCTGCTACACGCGCTATATTTAAAGCTGCTACGCGCGCTATACTGAAAGCTGCTTCGTGCGCTATACTGAAAGCTGCTTCGTGCGCTATACTGAAAGCTGCTACGTGCGCTATATTTAAAGCTGCTTCGTGCGCTATACTGAAAGCTGCTACGTGCGCTATATTTAAAGCTGCTACGCGCACTATACTGAAAGCAGCTTCGTGTGCTATATTGAAAGCTGCTACTTGCTTTATATCGAAAGCCGTTACGAGCATTATATCGAAAATCTGCTACAGTACTCTGCTGTACTGAAATTCGCTGTTAGCTGTTAACGGCTTTTGTCTTTTCCCAACATGAAAATGAACCAATTAAAAACCGAAGATCGAAATATTATATTTGGAGGCGAGTGGCTCACTGGAGATCACATTGACACGTTTGGTCGGCTTTTAGCGGAACATTCTGCATTGGAATTTGTGATGCAAGAAACATGGAAGGTACAATTGCCTCATAATATTACTGAAGAAAGAGCTGATCGTAAATTTATTCAAATTTTACATAGTTCAGAAGGAATCAACAATAGAGGAGGCCATTGGGTCTGCGCTTATTACGACACCCACTCCATTTTTATATTTGATTCTCTAAACCTAAAAAAGGTGCACCCACACCACAAATTGTACCTCCAGCGTTTGTTTCCAACATATCCATTTGGTCAGCGTCCCGTTAAATTCCCAGTTGTGACGAATCAGCCGAATTCCAGTGACTGCGGCGTATTTGCTATAGCTTTTGCAGTGTCACTTTTTTTTGGTGTAAAGCCGGAAAAAGTTGAGTATGATGTGAGGAACATGCGACAACATTTGTTGGAAATATTTGACACAGGGATAATCAGTCATTTCCCACGCATAGTTAAGAAAGGAGATTCTATCAAAATATGCTCATTTCAGCAGTTGAAAAATCGAAAACAGAAGATATCGAGACAAAAATTCCGGCGACAAAGCAACAAACACTCTCAAGACGTGAAAACAGCCGGAGCTCATGATTGTGTTGAAGAGAATGCGATAAAACGAGAACCGACTGTTATAGGAGTAAACCATATACTTCACGAACTCAACACGTCACAAATAGCGGAAAACTGTGCTGTATCTAATTTTCATCATGTAATGGCGGAAACAGTGCCTTCCGATCACAGTTCTCCGGATTTACCAATACCGCTGTGGAATTTGCCAGCAAAATTACCTATTCTTAAACATTCAGTCGTGACAGGAATCCCTATAACACATTCTAGCATGGAAAAACTTGTACCCCCCAAAGTCGTTACTTTTGCTGAGAATAATGACATTATTTCTTGTGATAAGCCATACAAAAAGATCATAATCGATCCGATAAATCTAGAAACAAATAAAAACTTTGATGAAACGAGTCATAAAAGAGCTTCAGTCATTACTGTAAGAAAAAAAAAAAAGATATTCTATTGATTGATGATTCTGGTTATAAGAAAGAGTGTAAGAATTCGATTTTAATCGATGGTGTGGTTAGGAATCGTCAAGAACTTCCGAGATTTTCTTCGCACATTATCAAAAAAAGTGTTCTGAACGATCAATGTAACAAGCGTAAAATTTCAATGTCCGATGATGCGGCGTTTCAGATCTCTGCAAAACGTCCAAAACTTGTAGCTCGAAATTCTATCAAGTCTCATTCAAATATCAAAGATCACGGGCTAATCCAACAGCGGATCGATATCAAACTGAAGTTACAGAAGGCCAAGTCATTATCCCGGAAGTATTGCCGAATTCGTCAAACTCATGATACTGTGAAAATGACGACGACTAGGAGAGAGTACGTGAATCGATTGATGAAAGAATTACGTTCCCATTCGGTCGGTGAATGTCTATTTGAAGCTGAACGTATTATTAAATGGAATTTACGATTTAGAGGTAAAAAAATTTTCGCCCTCAGACAAGCATTGCAAAAGCTAAACCGCAGAGCTGAAATTTGTTTAACCCTTAAATCAGCCGTTGCGAACTCTGATATAAATAGTCGAATCGTACCTTTATGCGGCTCTATAAGGAAGCATACAGCCCCGTCTGAACCTTACTACGAAGAAACCGCTTACGTTCATCCCAGAAAATTCACTGACCCTATTGCTATAAATCTCGAATCTAAAGCAACAAATGTGCTCCCGTTAATCATTACAAAAAAGACCCGCCGCAGAGTTCGGGCATGGGATTGTTCCGAGCATTGCAGAGTTCCGGACAACATTGTTCTGAATAAGTTTGAAAAGTTCCTGACCATCATGCGTGATATTCCTATGTATAGGTTGAAAACGGTCTTATCAAAAATTCGCAAATGTACAGTGAAACACACTGATAATATGTTGGGTCATAGTCAAGCATGCTATATACAACCATCTCTTTGCGATTCATTGTTGTTGTCTTTAGAATTCTTATCACCCCATTTTCCACAAGTGAGGGTAACGAAGCGATTATTTTATACCGTATCAGCATTGCTCCAAAAAGTTATGGAGATTGATATTGCTTTGGATAACATGAATGTTGAAAATTTGCAAAAATTTGCGGAGGAAGCAAAAGAAAATGCAACCCATTTCCAAAGTACTGACGAAATATTACTCGACGAAGATGCCATATATCGCAAGTATTCAGATGCATTCCAATCGTTTCAGAAAAAAGCATTGAATCTGCCACGTTTTCCTTGTCTTTCGTGTCAAAAGCTTTGGTGCTCAACCGATGTCAGGAAACTTGAAAGCTTACGCGTCGTTCCAAAGGGACAGATTTGGGAAGATTTGAAGCTCTTCATTGCTAGTCATAGAGATTGTGATTCAGATTATATCTGTCAATATTGTTTAACCAAGCTCCGCGCTGGCGTTATACCTCCCACATGCGTTCTCAATAATTTATACGTTCGGCCCACACCTGCTCCACTTAAAAATTTAAATGAATTTGAAAAAATTTTGATACAAAGGGCGAAAGTATTTCAAACAGTAATGAAGATGGGTACTGTACATAAAAAAAATATTCCACACCGAAAAATGTTGAGTAAAGCTCAGGGGCGAGCTTTTCACCTACCTTTACCGTTAGAAAGAACATTGGAGAAGATTTGTCCACCGACCAAAGCAATCAATTCAGATCTTGAACTATATATGTTAGTACGTGGCGTTCCGACTAAAAATAAAAAAGTTTGGGAATCGATTGTGGACAAACAAAAAGTATTTCGTTCCCTTTTGACTTTGAAAGAACACAATATCTTATATAGTGAAATAATTTTACCAGAGCGATATTCGGATTTGCTCGACATAGATGTACCTGAAATTGAATTTCAAATATCCCAAGAATGTGATAACGATGAAGATGTTGATGACCCAAATATCAACAGTGATGGGCGAGATAAACAAATCGAAAAAAGGGATGGTATTCAAAAAGAAGGTGTAAACAAACCCATTAATGGCCGCCTAGCGGCTTTGTTGACACAAATGACACCGTCTGATTGTTATTACGAACAGTACACTATTCATCGGATGCACGCTCCGAAGGAGAATAAAACCGCTACAGAACTTTATCAGATGTTGAAGGTTCACGCAGAACCATTAGATAACAGATACAAATTGTTGGATTTATTATGTTTTCCATGCGAATATCCTGATGGTATTAATGGTGAACATGAAAAAAGGCCGGTTCATATTTCGTCGTTTGAATATGCTAAACTCCGAATTCTATCACGAAATAATCAATTCCGGTTGAATCAACAGTACTTATTCTTCCTTTTGAATGCTCAAACGATTCGACAGTTATCGAGTGGTATATATCATAAGCTAAACGTTACCGATGGACGCGTGCGATATACTACAGCTTCGTACTTGGATCAATTGAAAAAAGGAGAGCTGGAAGGAAATTTGTCAACAATATTTTCTAAACTTCCGAATACCGAGCAGTATTGGAAAAAACCACGTAGTGATTTGAATTGCATGCTATTTAATTACGGACCACCAACATGGTTTTTTACATTAAGGGGGGAAACCAGTTTAGGAGGCCGAAATTTTGTTTGTTTTTCGTGAATTTTTTACATATGGAATAAATAAACAGAATTTTTTTTAAATTTGAGAATATTTTATTCATGGTTTGAAATAGACTTGAGAATTTTTTGAAGCGATTTCCGCCGGAAACAGTGTCGCTAGATCATGGACGATTACCATCGGAGTATTTTGCTGGTGGGCATTCCTGTGGTTTCAATTTTCATCTGTAATCATCACAATTTTTTTTTTTCGTTAACAACATATTTCCTAAGAATATGAACCTAATTCTGGAATTATATGATTATTAAAAATATGTTTTTTTATGCGAAAAAGGTGAAAAAATATGGTATAAAAACATAACATTGTCTTCAAACACCTCAAAAAAATGCAATTTTCAATTTTTTTTTACACAATCAGGTTCATATTCTTGGGAAATATGTTGTTAACGAAAAAAAAAAATTGTGATGATTACAGATGAAAATTGAAACCACAGGAATGCCCACCAGCAAAATACTCCGATGGTAATCGTCCATGATCTAGCGACACTGTTTCCGGCGGAAATCGCTTCAAAAAATTCTCAAGTCTATTTCAAACCATGAATAAAATATTCTCAAATTTAAAAAAAATTCTGTTTATTTATTCCATATGTAAAAAATTCACGAAAAACAAACAAAATTTCGGCCTCCTAAACTGGTTTCCCCCCTTAAGCCCAAGCGAATGGCAATGGGATAGACTTGCCGAATTTTTACGGGAAAGGAACCCCTCACTTGGAAGCAAAATATCATTGAGCGAACTCATAGCTGCCGATCCCATTTCAACTGCAATATTTATTAATAACGAATTCGAGGCCATGAAGAAATTCCTTCAATCAGTCGATCATCCCATCGGAAAAGTTATACATTTTGTCATAAGGAGAGAATATCAGGGAAGAGGTATGATACATTTTCATTTTCTTATATGGATAGAGGGTGCTCCTGTTCTTGGAAAAAGCTCGAAAGAAGAAGTCGCTGACTTCATCAAAACGTATGTGACTTCCAGAATACCGAATCCTCACGTTTCACCCACGTTGTATCGAAGAGTTACAACCCATCAATATCATCATCACAATTCTTACTGTATGCGCAGCAAATCAGTAGGAGTGAAAGGTAAGGGTGGTACACGTAAGGTTTGTCGTTTTGCATTCCCAAAACCAGTTACTGACGTATGGATCATTAGAGATGTTCCAACCTCCATTGCCGGGAGACGAAATTTAAAATCAAAATGTCAATTATATGACAATCCTCGTAGCCTTGACGAAGTTAACATAAATAATTACAACCCTGCTGTATTAACAGCATGGGAGGGTAATATGGACATCTCATTCGTTGGAGAAAAATCGTCGACTTTGGCTTGGTATATTACCAAGTATATGTCGAAATCAGAGAAAACGCACGTCGGAGAAACTTTTGAACAAATTAACAGTACGAAATCTGTAGCCAGTAGGCTATGGAATATTGGATTACGTGCTTTGGATCATCGAGAATGTGGTGCACTCGAAGCAGCAGATAGATTGTTAGGGTATCCGTTGTTCATGACAGATCCAGACACTGTTATCAGGTGGGTTGACATTAACATTGTCAGAAGTAGGCGGGTGAAACCTCGCAAAGTAATAGAGAGCATCAACGCAGAATCTACGGATATTTTCTATGAGGGCTTGATTGAAAATTATCCAAAGAGACCCGCTGAATTAAATGATGTATGTTTTTACGATTACGCAAAGTGGTATGACGTAGTAAAAACCATGCCTCAACGGAAAGACGTTGTATTTTATAAACTTGAACCAGGCTCGTATCTGCGAAAACGCGGACGCGGATATTTAATTAATCATTATCATTATGATCCCTTAACAAATCCTGAAAATTACTTTTACTCATTGTTAGTATTATTCCAGCCATGGCGATGTGTCGCCGAGCTTAAGAATGGTGAAGAGACATATATTGCGTCGTATTGTTCAGTGCAGGCTACATTACCAATGGCCGCCGAATATCACAAGCGTTTGACGGAGGCTGCGAAAGACGCGAACGAAATGAAAGAATTAATTCAGCAAGAAATGGACAAAATGCGAAAAGACCAAGAAAATGATCCTGATTTAGATAATATTCCCCATGGATGCGATCCCATCGAAGCAGATGAAGCGATGAAAGATTTTGTGAATTTAGGCGCAAATGAAGCTCATAAAGAGCTGAATGTTACAGAAATGATTACAGAATTGAATGCAGACCAGAAACGTGTGTTTGACTTGGTTACGAGCACTATGGATTCTGATGATATATTACGGTTATACGTGAGCGGAGAGGGTGGCACGGGTAAAAGTTTTCTAATAAAAACAGTAACGTGTTGGCTCAAACAAACAAAAGGTAAAGATTCGGCTGTTACCGCTCCCACTGGGATTGCTGCATTCAACATAGACGGATTAACTTTGCATAGATTGTTTCAACTGCCAGTTGAACATAATAAAACACCAAAATATAGGGAGCTGTCGGATGCAGCTTTAGAAGTCATTAGAGACAGTTTAAAAAACGTTGACCTTATCATTATTGACGAAATTTCCATGGTCTCAAACATAACTTTAATGTACATTCATCTCAGACTTACCGAAATTTTCAACACCGCTGACGTCGAAGATGGTTGGTTTGGAAAAAAACATATCATAGTATTTGGTGATCTTTTACAATTACCGCCTGTTCGGGAAGAACCAGTGTTCATGAAACTTTCGAAAGAGAAGGTTGAAAAATTGATAGGATCGTTGGGTACCACTGATCTGTGGGGCAATTTGTTCAAGTACGATGAACTAACTATCAACATGCGTCAAAAAGATGATTCATCGTATCGAGATATACTCTCAAAAATCCGCTTAGGTTGCATAGACGTCGAAACTGTGCAGATGTTGGAGTCAAGAAGAATTGAATTAACATCTTCGAATATTCCCGATAGAATTAGGGAATTGTGCGACTTTATAAGTAAATTACCAACGGACGTAGTTTGTTTAATGCCTACAAATCGGATGTGTGATGTGTTGAATGAGGCAATGTTGGATCGAATCCCGTCGAAAGAAATTCACTTGACTGCTGAAGATTTAATCGATAAACCATCATTCAAGACTAGGGTTATAAAGATTTTACACCGGTGGGAGGATGACATAAGTCAAACTGCAGGGCTCGCGAGGTTGATCCCCATAAAAATCAGTGCCAAAGTTATGCTTCGACGGAACATCGATGTCACAGCAGGTCTCGTAAATGGAACGATCGGCGAGGTAGTTTCAGTTTCCGAATCTTTGGATAAAAGTTCAATTGAGAGAGTCACAATCAAACTCGCGAATGGTGCGCAATACGATATCGAGCGTGTAAGCGTTAAATTCGAAGTTATTGACGGCGTATATGTAACTAGGAGACAATTTCCTTTGTGTGTTAGTTATGCTATTTCGTTCCATAAAAGTCAAGGATTAAGTTTAAAATGTGTTGTTATGGATTGCGGGAACTCCATATTCAGCTGTGGCCAAATTTATGTAGGTTTGTCGCGAGTAACTTCGCTCCATGGTTTACATCTAATAAATTTCGACCCATTTTCGATTCATGCTAATCGTTTATGTATTGATGAGTACAATAGGTTGAGAAATTTGTATCGACCCGATCTTGACGATATAAAAATTCCAGAAACTCGGGGACCTAAAACACGCGATGTCATTTGGGCTGTGCCTAAAGGAATGACCGATGTGCAAATACAGGACGACATAACATGTAATCGGCAGGAAAATATTTTTGCCGGGTTTTTGAATGCTGATAACACATCTTGCTATGCTAATACTGTAATTCAATGTATTTTCAACTGTGACCCCATTGTGAAATTGGTTCAGAAAGCGAATGATTGTCGACCTCTGTCGATTGCATTGCAAATCAATAAGACTAAAAATAGCCCCCCTTTCGCTTTGAATGAAGTTCGAAAATTCATTGGTGATAAATTCGTTCAACCGATTCAACAAGATGCATCAGATTTCTTTGATGCTATATGTCAAGTCATGCCATCGATCAAAACCCTTGTACAATGTAAACTTTTGAAAAAAATTATTTGCAAATCCTGCGGATATACGTCAACTCTAACGGATGAAATTAAAAACTTTTTAACCATAGATATGTTGAATTCGAAAACAACATTAACTCTCCAGGAAGTAATTGATCGAAATTTAGCACAATGGAAGGCAGCTGACATTCCTTGCGATAATTGTTCTGCAATGACTAGGGATGTGCGATACTCTTTGAGCTCAGTCTCAAAGATATTGGTAATCGTTTTAGCAGTACCGACAATCGACCCAAAAACGGGTAAAAAAACAAAAAAACAGAGCAAAATCAAGGCTGTGCCGAGCTCTAAGATCAAATTGTGTGGACATACATTTAAAGTTATAAGCGCGATATTTCATAGTGGTGAACACGTCACCACAGGTCATTATACGTGCATGATCCGATATGATCGTTCATCCTGGATGAACGTTGATGATGCAACAATTGAAAAGAGAACATGGCCCGTTAATGCCAAAAATTCTTTTATGTTTTTCTTATTGGGAGAGTAAATTCATCATAGCATTTAAATAATAATTGTAATAGGGTTTAATTTTATTGTTCATGTTATATACATAGTTTTATATTTTCATTGATTCGTTAAACATGAATAGGGTGTGAAGGCACCTTAAACCGATGGAAAAATCTTACTCATACATTCCAAGATTACTTAATAACCATATCGACCTTCGCAGGTACTCTTTTTTACATTTTCAGTTTCATAGAACACTAATCAGTCGATTGCTGGGTATATATGAAATAAAAGCACCGGCCATTTATCCTTGAGCCTCAGAGTCGAGCAGAGCCACATTACTTGTTGGACAATGAATTGTGCTTAAAGTTCACCATCTCACTCATATGGTGCAATACAGCTCCAGTTTTGGTGACTAGGTGAATGAGTTTTTTTAAATATGGGAGATACTATATTATAGGCAGTATCGAGAGTTCTTTATTTATATTTTCTAGCATGTCATCTTGGAATCTCCTCGATTAGCCCAGTCGGGTTAGTCATATCATCTTGCAGAGATGGTCGAACCCCGGTAGAACTCGCAACGAATTTGCAAGTGATAAGATGTGGATTAGGCCTCTTGGGGATACCACATAAAAAAAAAACGCGCCTGGAACTCTACCCCTGTGGTGGTGCGGAAAGGAGTTCGCAGTATACAAACGTTAAATTCTATGCCTGTACTACAACAAGCATAGGATCTTAAATAAATGTACCAACAAAATAAGTCATATAAATTTAAACAATATTAAGGAACTTTTGAGAAAAAAGACGTGATATCCCCCCAAAAAATTCCCTTCGGGAAAAAAAACTCTGGACAAGTACATTGATGGTCCCTCGTATCCTGATGATATCACAAACATAAAAAAAATTCAAAACCTCATTTCATTCTTTTATATTTTCTTTTATTCTAAAAGAGGAACAACTACAGTCACTACAAAAAATTTAATACCAAAAAAGTGTAAAAAAAATTTCATATAAAAAATCATGAACCTTACTGAGAATAATTTCAAAACAATTGAAAAAAGTCTCACAAATCAGCAAAAAACATGATTTAAAAAAAAAAATTATAAATCTGTAATTAGTTTGTAAAGTGGAAAAAAAATTCAAATAAAACGTGAGAAAATCTTAAATACACCACTCGAAAACATTGCAGACGTAAATAATAAAAAAGTCTGTCTTGAAAACATTTTGAAAGCCAATGACCCATTCTTTTCAACTTATTATGAAGGAGGAATGACTAAATAAATTGAAAAAGTTTCCATCTAAGTTACGTACAGCATTAAAATTTATGTGATATCATTTCGAGGACAAGTATTTATTGGTAATTGGGAATATTCATTCCTATGGGACGCATCAAGAACTTGGAACAGTTCTAATGAACCAAAAAAGTTACTAACTTACGTGTAGTACTAAAATTTATGATATCAACTCGCGGCCAAGTATTTATTGGTAATTCGGAGTACTCATTTTTACGGGACGCATCAGAAACTTGAAAAAGTTCTAAAGAATCACAAAAGTCACCATCTAAGTTGGGTCCAGCACTAAAAATTATGATATCAATTCGAGTACAAGTATTTTATTAGTAATTCGCAATTTTAATATTATGACATTATGTTCTCATAAGGGTTGAGAATACTCGTCCGGCTTAGAACGTTTTATCGAAATTACTAAAAAATCAACAACCATGAAAAACCCCAAAATCTTGCTTTCTGACAATTAGAACGATACCAACCCATTTTTTAAAAACATACTCTGGCCCAAGGAACAGTGAAGTCATGAGTTACTTTTTGACAGCAGAAACGTATAAGGAATCTTCCTGCCCATGACTTTTTGGTAAAATAGCTAATTCATAAAAATCACATCGAAGGGAAAGTCATTTGTCACTTAATGGTGGTAGAGACTTATAAGAAAACCGATTCGTCTCCGTCTTTATGGATCCCCTGATTTCATTCACAACATTCGACGTCAATTGGATCGGTACAAATTATGTTTAAATACGTGTTAAAAGTACTTGTCCGGCCCATCACTTTTTATTCAAATTGCTCATTCAAATCAAAATCAAAGAAGAAGTTAATTCATGTGTAAATTTTCTGGAATAGTAATACCAGCGGCTACCGCGTCTCTTAATATGAGAAAAAAATTTTCTTCGAATTTCAGGAAACGCTCGTGTCATACTTAAAGTTTAACAATGATTTCAACTGGATCAAATTGTGGCCGTTAATCAACTCGAAAATTTCTTGGAATACAACATATTATCAGTTTTGTATCCTCAGCAATAGTATAAGTTGTTTTTATGCCGAATATAATTTTTCCGCTGAAAGAAACGAAGAGTGAAAAATGCCGTAATTGCAATATAATCTAGGGGCTACCGAATCAAATTGTATATGTAAATAAACTCGAAAATTTCTTAAAATGCGACTTATTATCAGTTTAATGTTCTCAGCAATAGTATAGGTTGGTTCTTACATTGAATAAAATTTGTCCGTTGAAAGAAATAAGGAGTAAAAAATGTCGTAATTGCAATATAGTCTGAGGGGTTATCCGAGATAGTTAGAAATTTTGATTGTGTGGAGTTCATTTTTTCATGGATGCACAATGTAATCTGTTGTATATTACAGAAAAGTTCCATTACATTTTTTTACAATTGATAAAATTGAGTTGAAATACCTGAAGGTATTTTTCTTAATTTCCTGATTTTCATTCTCTTGATTCAGGAGCCCTGATTTTGATTTGAATGAGCAATTTGAATAAAAAGTGATGGGCCGGACAAGTACTTTTAACACGTATTTAAACATAATTTGTACCGATCCAATTGACGTCGAATGTTGTGAATGAAATCAGGGGATCCATAAAGACGGAGACGAATCGGTTTTCTTATAAGTCTCTACCACCATTAAGTGACAAATGACTTTCCCTTCGATGTGATTTTTATGAATTAGCTATTTTACCAAAAAGTCATGGGCAGGAAGATTCCTTATACGTTTCTGCTGTCAAAAAGTAACTCATGACTTCACTGTTCCTTGGGCCAGAGTATGTTTTTAAAAAATGGGTTGGTATCGTTCTAATTGTCAGAAAGCAAGATTTTGGGGTTTTTCATGGTTGTTGATTTTTTAGTAATTTCGATAAAACGTTCTAAGCCGGACGAGTATTCTCAACCCTTATGAGAACATAATGTCATAATATTAAAATTGCGAATTACTAATAAAATACTTGTACTCGAATTGATATCATAATTTTTAGTGCTGGACCCAACTTAGATGGTGACTTTTGTGATTCTTTAGAACTTTTTCAAGTTTCTGATGCGTCCCGTAAAAATGAGTACTCCGAATTACCAATAAATACTTGGCCGCGAGTTGATATCATAAATTTTAGTACTACACGTAAGTTAGTAACTTTTTTGGTTCATTAGAACTGTTCCAAGTTCTTGATGCGTCCCATAGGAATGAATATTCCCAATTACCAATAAATACTTGTCCTCGAAATGATATCACATAAATTTTAATGCTGTACGTAACTTAGATGGAAACTTTTTCAATTTATTTAGTCATTCCTCCTTCATAATAAGTTGAAAAGAATGGGTCATTGGCTTTCAAAATGTTTTCAAGACAGACTTTTTTATTATTTACGTCTGCAATGTTTTCGAGTGGTGTATTTAAGATTTTCTCACGTTTTATTTGAATTTTTTTTCCACTTTACAAACTAATTACAGATTTATAATTTTTTTTTTTAAATCATGTTTTTTGCTGATTTGTGAGACTTTTTTCAATTGTTTTGAAATTATTCTCAGTAAGGTTCATGATTTTTTATATGAAATTTTTTTTACACTTTTTTGGTATTAAATTTTTTGTAGTGACTGTAGTTGTTCCTCTTTTAGAATAAAAGAAAATATAAAAGAATGAAATGAGGTTTTGAATTTTTTTTATGTTTGTGATATCATCAGGATACGAGGGACCATCAATGTACTTGTCCAGAGTTTTTTTTCCCGAAGGGAATTTTTTGGGGGTTCGAATTATTCATCAATAAATCAATACATATATACAATAATTGCGTGTTCTCGAAATTAAATTTCTGACTCCAAGTTATAGGTTAACCTGGATTTATCGCAGCTGGGTAATAAAAACGCATTTAAATATTTATGGTACTTGAATAACTTTTTTGATGTTTATTATGTACGTCTGGTTTTCTTAATATTATGACACCACACCACCAATTTTAATAAAATAAATAGATTTTATGCATTTCATTGGACGATAAACGTTTTTTTTTCCGGCACTTCGTTATATGTCGAAACTGTTTGTTTACACCATCAAAAACTGACAGATGGTTGTTCAATATATAAATATAGATATTTAATAAAAACACTTCACGAAAGAAAATGACAAAATTAACTAATTCACCACGAATATATCTAGCACACGGTACACACATCCCGAACTTTGCACTGTCAAAACAATTATTAACATATAGCCGATCACACTTTTCTTGGTTAAAGCGGCGAGGTGAGCCTGCGACACCGCCGTGAAGTTAGCCCCGAGGACATGAGGCCTTTGATGGTGTTATATACAGACACGTCAAAAACTTGAATGTGTTAGTAGTTTTTGCATAATGTTGACCCTGTGCAAAGTTTTTTCTCAGCAAATACGCCACGAATCATGCTGATTTCGGGCTCAATCGAAAGGGAATTTCCTAATTGTTCTCCAGTTCAATTTGCAAGGCATCAAATGACTCCTGAGCTTCGTAATTGAACGAAATGACATGCCAAATTTACCCCCACCACCGCGAATCGTTTTATTCAGAGAAAGTATAGTCTCGGCGAGCCTCATCGGGCCAGCAGACGACAGAGCTGTCAATGTACTTGTCCCGAGACTCTACCGAGTCTCTTGATATATAGAGATAGAGATAGCTCAAACAAACTGAAGAGCTGAGATAATAGGCCTGATTAGTTTTAATACATACGGTTGTGTCTAATTAGACGGTCCTGTTCCGCGTCTTCCACAGCCCGCGCCGCAGCCGCGAGATCCTCTTCCTCATCGCTCCCTCCATTATAAAACTGACGATAGCCTATAATAAAATAGCAACCGCATTGTGATCGTGTTAGAATACGGTCGTGGCGATGATGTATTGAAATAAAATTACTTACATCTGACTTCATTGACGAGCTCCCGTATACACGGAGATTCCAAAACATCACGACGTTGTAATTCCTCGTACGTGACGTCCAACACTCGCCGACCACTTAGTATGCCCCTGTTATAGGCCACCACAATAGCACGTAAAGGCGCCCACCAAATAACATATTTCAGTCTGTTGACGAGTCTATCGCCCGATAAACGCAACAAATCATTACACCACCGTTCGTTACACCGTCGTCTCAACTGCGCGCTACGCTGTTTGGTAAGACGTAAAAGATTGAGGATACAAAAAACCACTGACTTATCAGACATTATAATCAATGACCACTAAACACCGTTATATATGACGGTTGAATCGCTACTGATTTATCTCGAGCGAAATTAAAAAATATGATACATACTTCAGTTTTAGCGAGACTTCTTTTTGTAAGCAGCAATGGAATGCTGCAACTACGGAAACTTAATAACACCCGGCAAGGATCTCCCAATAGCTCAAAAAGCATATACACGAGTGAGACAGTTTTGTTTACAGCTGTAAGCATATTTCTCTGTCCTCGGTGTAGCATCTTCTGCCGAAGACCGAACCGTGTCTTTATTCCATGAGCAAATGAGTGAGAGTATGCAGGGCTTAAAGCATCTCATGAGATAGAGAGGGTGAGAGGATGTAACGCGGTGTAGGAGTGAGAGGTTGTATATTATCTTCGCTACGACGCTGGAGCTCACAGTCATTGCACGCGCGATTCTGATGACGCTGCATTGTGAGAGTTCAGGGTCTCCGTCTCGCGAAAGAGCGAGCGAGAGGGGCTATTTTACCACGGATGTGCTCGATTTCACTCAGTGCGACTTCTCACCCTCTTAAGAATGTAATGGAGTTGAATTTAAAAAATTTGTTTGGGTTTGTTTGGGTTTGTTCGGGTTTGTTCGGGTTTGTTCGGGTTTGTTTGGGTTTGACATTGATGCTGCCTTTTGAGAGCTCAGGATCTCGCTACCTGTATATTACCCTCTAATCCATGATTGGTAGATAGCAAATATGTTTTCCGCACATATTTTCACGAAAGCTAATATCAAATCATTAGAAAAATTGGACCTCTAATTTTATATTATAATAATCTAATAATAGTATATTATTATATTAATAATTATATATAAATTAATATAATAAAAATTATATTAATAATAATAATAATCATAAATAATCTAATAATAAAAAAACAGGCTAAAGCTTTTGACTACATGTTCCATAATTTGAACTGTTTCATCGATAGAGATCGATGAAATTATTAATAAAGAGATCGAAAAATTATAGAGATAACCATCTGAACTGACACAGGTCATTCACTATTATTTTTTATTATACCGGTCGAACCACTAATTATTTCGATTAATAGTTTCGTGTACGACTCTCAAGAACGAGGGCTGGACACCTCACGGGAGAGCGAGAAAGAGGTGTGCCACACCCCGGGAATGAGAGCGAGCGAGAGGGTATACAACATAACTGTTGCAGCTCTGAATCACAGACTCTCTGCAACTAATGAGCGAGCGAGAGAATGCACGATGTCATGAGAGCGAGCGAGAGGGAAGTACGTCTCGAGACGCGCTCGCGGGAGAGCGAGCAAGAGGGTATATCATACCACGGGTGTGCGCGAGAGGGCATGAGTACGTTATCTTTGTCACGACTCTGGAGCTCTCGGACACCGCACGTGCAATTCTGATGACACTGCATTGTAAGAGCTCAGGGTCTCGCGTTTCAAGAGAGAGCGAGCGAGAGGTGAAGCATCTCACTGGTGAGCGAGAGAGAGGTGCGTTATACCATGGGAATGGGAGCGAGCGAGAGGGCATACGATATCGCTGCTGCAGCTCTGGAGCACAGAGTCTCTACAGCTAGCGAGCGAGTGAGAGAATGCGTAATATCATAAGAATGAGCGAGACTTTTGACGACACAGCGAATACCTCGTGCTCTCGCGAACCACCGTGTCTCGCGAGAGAGCAAGAGAGCCTGTAGCGGAGTGAGAGGGTGTGCATCATCGTTGCTGCGATTCTAGAGTGTTTACCCTACACACGCACCTCCCTTGCTCCATACACGGCGACGGGCTCACCGAACTTCGGTGTCAGCTTTTTTTACTTATATGAGCCGATCCTCGTATAAGAACAAATCGAGCTCATTCTTATCACGCAGCTGCGGTATCAATGTCTTCTTCTCCTTCTCATGGCTTTCTTTCGGTCCTATAATGCTGTGGTCATCAAAAAACATACACGCATGAACGATTTAGACTCTCCCCTCGTCAGTCTTTGCTCGAAGCGCGTGCCTGCTCCTTCACACCGGTTGAAAAAAATATAAAAATGTACCCACGTTACCGCGAGTACCGGTTTTTACAATTCGCGTTCGGGTGCAACGTGATACGCATGATGTGCGCGTCGGATATACTCATCCGTACAGCGCCGCTTAGAGCACTCCTAGAGTATATTGGTGATTATATATACACCGAGTACACGGTACGGGGTGCTGGCCGTCTCATACCCCGCGATGCCGTCACACCTGGTACGAGCTGCGTGGCAGCGGTTCCATGGTGCGCGAGTGTTGCGTACCGCGGTGAGATAATAGACGTGGACAGCTACGATCTCGTCACCGTATACCTAGTGGACCACGGTACCACTGAGTTTTTCGAGCTGGATAATATTTGAGGCATTCCATGCGGTTTCGAACGGTCAAAAAGTTGACCGCTCCCAAAAAAATTGAAATTTTGTCAAATTTCTTAAATATATGAAAAAGAAATGTGTACATTTTTTCAGAATTTTTGAATCGCATTTTTTCGAGCTTTTCAACATTTCAAAATTTTCTAAATACCTTTATATTCCGAAATTTTACAATCGAACAGGAAAATGTTCCAAACAAAAAAGTTGCAGTTTTGCATATATTTTCTGAAAAAAATTTTGTTAAAATTTTTCGAGTTGAAAAAATGACTATTTTCATCATAAATATACGAAAATAATTTTTTTCGGTCAGTATGCCACTCTCGATTTGTCTCAAAAAATTCCAGAATGTACTCTAAAATGTATACAATAACAGGTAATTTTTTTGTGATGGCTCAATTTGCTGTTTCAGCGCTATGTTTAGTTTTATTATTATGTTTTTTGATTTTTTTTTTTGTAAAATCAATTATCATTGAAAATTATTTTCTTCCAAATTGTTTCTCTCAAATTTTCAGATAAAAGAACATTGACAATAATAATGTTAATATTTTGGAGCTAATTAGAGCATAGTTCATCGGTAACGTAAATGGAACTCTATTGAATTCTTTTGAAAGCTACGCTCTATAATTACTCAAAAAAATTCAATGATGAAATTAATCATTTTCTGTTATAAAATATTTTTTTCTTTTTGTTGTCAACATTAAACTTGACGTAAGAACTGAGAAAAAGTGAAAGACATCGTTTTAAGCTATTTATTTTTCCGAACTCGATAAGTTAGGAAATCCGCAGCGAGCGAACATCTTTTGCAATGTAGAGTCCCATTCGGTCCTGGTATAATGCAATGGTATTTTTGGGTCTTCGTTACAGGTTTTAGTTGTTTGTAGCTGTTGAGATTTATCTCGACTCCAACATTTATTTTTGATAATTGTAATCATCAGTGGATGAATAGCGAACGGTGATAGCAGGAACATTCGCGGGTTGAGCTGCCCATTCGTGAAGATCTCGAGGAGTTAAAATCTGTTGATCCAAGGGCAATTGCATTGAAGCTCGAGCGGCAAGTCTCTTCAATGTGCCTCCCACGCCGTCACATGCTGGTCCCTTGCCATGAGCGCTCGCAAAGAAATGCCATTCCGCTGGAACGCCAAAATCCTCTTCGTGAAGAGACAGGTCCTATAAAAATCAAAATACACTGAGAACCACGGTAGTATTTCGCTACGAAGGGGGAATGTTGATGAACTAAAGGATGTAAAAGGCGCACGTTACTTTGTAAAAAAATGTTTACATTGGGCGGCCAACGATACTTTCTCATATGGCATGACGAACGTTACTTCGTATAGCAAGGTCAACTTTGTATATCTTACCGATATATTCTAATTAAGCTCAAATAACTCATTACTTTGATCGATGTTTATTATCTCAAGAATGTAAGAAAAATTTGGGAGAATAATTTTTAATATTTGATTTGACTAAAAAAAGCCAAAAATAGGAATAAAACAAAGCATAGCGCTAAAACAGCAAATTGAGCCATCACAAAAAAATTACCTGTTATTGTATACATTTTAGAGTACATTCTGGAATTTTTTGAGACAAATCGAGAGTGGCATACTGACCGAAAAAAATTATTTTCGTATATTTATGATGAAAATAGTCATTTTTTCAACTCGAAAAATTTTAACAAAATTTTTTTCAGAAAATATATGCAAAACTGCAACTTTTTTGTTTGGAACATTTTCCTGTTCGATTGTAAAATTTCGGAATATAAAGGTATTTAGAAAATTTTGAAATGTTGAAAAGCTCGAAAAAATGCGATTCAAAAATTCTGAAAAAATGTACACATTTCTTTTTCATATATTTAAGAAATTTGACAAAATTTCAATTTTTTTGGGAGCGGTCAACTTTTTGACCGTTCGAAACCGCATGGAATGCCTCATATACACTACCCGTCAAAAGTTTCCGGACAAAATTGCGAAAAAGTGTCGGAGCTATTTTTGATGTCATTTTTTGAGCAGTATAGATAAACAAATTTAATAAACGGCATTTTGAAGGGAAGGAATTCTTCTTCAATTTGCTTTTTTTGAAAATGTTGTACGATTTTTTTTACGTCCGGCACATTGTTTTGAACACGATCGTTTTCCAACTTTTTTTTCAAGATTTGCAGTTGGACCGCGTTTTAAGTAATAAAAATTTTTCGAGTTGTTCCCGACCGGAACCTTAACGGGGACTGCAAAAACTTCAATTTCGTTTTTTAAAAAGTTCTGTACGATTTTTTTTTCATGTGGTTATCTCATTTTTAGCGAAAAAAAGCAAAATTTGGAATATGCCACATAACACAAAAACTAGTGAGTTTTTCAAAAAACCTCAAGAGGATAAAAAAATGAGTTTGGTTTAGCAAAATTCATCAGAATTTGTTCCGAATTTTTTCTTGAAATTTTTTTTTCCGACTGATTTCAGCCGAAATTCTGAAAATTTGATCGTGTTTACTTGTTAAATATGGGGTTTTTGATAAAATTTCAAGATAGAAAAAAGTTTTGTTTTTTCAATTCTGAAGACATCAGAATTTTTTCAAATTTTTTTTTGACATTTTTTTTTCCAATTTTTTTTCGCAAGTTGAAAAAAATAATTTCGAAAAAAATTTGAAAAAATTCTGATATCTTCAGAATTGAAAAACAAAACTTTTTTCTATCTTGAAATTTTATCAAAAACCCTATATTTAACAAGTAAACGCGATCAAATTTTCAGAATTTCGGCTGAAATCAGTCGGAAAAAAAAATTTCAAGAAAGAATTCGGAAAAAATTCTGATGAATTTGGCTAAACCAAACTCATTTTTTTATCCTCCTGAGGTTTTTTGAAAAACTTACTAGTTTTCGTGTTATGTGGCATATTCCAAATTTTGCTTTTTATTTGCTAAAAATGAGATAACTACATGAAAAAAATCGTACAGAACTCTTTAAAAAACGAAATTGAAGTTTTCGCTGTCCCCGTTAAGGTTTCGGTCGGGAACAACTCGAAAAATTTTTTTTACTTAAAACGCGGTCCAACTGCAAATCTTGAAAAAAAAGTTGGAAAACGGTCGTGTTCAAAACAATGTGCCGGACGTAAAAAAAATCGTACAACATTTTCAAAAAAAGCAAATTGAAGAAGAATTCCTTCCCTTCAAAATGCCGTTTATTAAATTTGTTTATCTATACTGCTCAAAAAATGACATCAAAAATGGCTCCGACACTTTTTTGCAATTTTGTCCGGAAACTTTTGACGGGTAGTGTATATATCAAGAGACTCGGTAGAGTCTCGGGACAAGTACATTGACAGCTAGCCCTGTCGTCTGCTGGCCCGAGCTCGCCGAGACTATACTTTCTCTGAATAAACCGATTCGCGGTGGTGGGGGTAAAATCGGCATGTCATTTTATTGAATTACGAAGCTCAGAAGCAATTGAGGAACTTAAAAACTGAACTTTTAGCTAATTATGAAATTCTCTTTCGATTGCGCCCAAAATCAGCATGATCGGTCGCGTAATTGCTGAGAAAAAACTTTGCACGGACTCAAGATTATGCAAAAGTGACTAACACATTCAAGAATTGACGTGTCTGTATATAACACCATCAGAGGCATTTTGATGCCTCTCGAGTTTCTGATTGGTTGGTCTGACGCACGCATACTCAGTGAATTCAGACGTATCAGTGAAACGTAGCAGCCTACACAGCAGCATGAAAAAATTCGAAAAACGATAGACGGGTGTCAGTGTCATAATAAAATGAAACCAGCCGCAATTTGATAAAAAGTACAGTTAATGAGTGATAAAAAATAATAGAAAAAATAAACGTTCTTTAGAAATCACGGTTATGTTGTTGCAGTGAACTTTTACACCGTGTTATAATCCGTATCCCGATTAACCTTTTACACTGAGAGAAATGAATCGTTATCAACAAATTTGTTGTTGGGTCTATCTATTTATTTTATTAAAATTGGTGGTGTGGTGTCATAATATTAAGAAAACCTGACGTACATAATAAACATCAAAAAAGTTATTCAAGTGCCATCAATATTTAAAAGCGTTTTTATTACCCAGCTGCGATAAATCTACGTTAACCTAAAACTTGGAGTCAGAAATTTCTTTTCGGGAACCCGCAATTATTGTATACACTACCCGTCAAAAGTTTCCGGACAAAATTGCGAAAAAGTGTAGGAGCCATTTTTGAAGTCATTTTTTGAGCAGTATAGATAAACAAATTTAATAAACGGCATTTTGAAGGGAAGGAATTCTTCTTCAGTTTGCTTTTTTTTGAAAATGTTGTACGATTCTTTTTACGTCCGCTACATTGTTTTAAACACGACCGTTTTCCACCTTTTTTTTTAAGATTTACAGTTGGACCGCGTTTTGAGAAAAAAAAATTTTTCGAGTTCTTTCCAACCGGAACCTTAACGGAGACAGCGAAAACTTCAATTTCGTTTTTTAAAAAGTTCGGTACGATTTTTTTTCATGTAGTTATCTCATTTTTAGCAAAAAAAAGCAAAATTTGGATAATGCCACATAACTCGAAAACTAGTGAGTTGTTCAAAAAACCTCAAGAGGGTAAAAAAATGAGTTTGGTTTGGCCAAATTCATCAGAATTTTTTCCGAATTTTTTCTAAAAATTTTCTTTTCCGACTGATTTCAGTCAAAATTCTGAAAATTTGATCGCGTTTACTTGTTAAATATGGGGTTTTTGATAATATTTCAAGATAGAAAAAAGTTTTGTTTTTCAATTCTGAAGACATTAGAATTTTTTCAAATTTTTTTTTAACATTTTTTTTCCAACTCTTTTTTGCAAGTTGAAAAAAATAATTTCGAAAAAAAATTTGAAAAAGTTCTGATGTCTTCAGAATTGAAAAACAAAACTTTTTTTTATCTTGAAATTTTATCAAAAACCCCATATTGAACAAGTAAACGCGATCAAATTTTCAGAATTTCGGCTGAAATCAGTCGGAAAAAAAAATTTTAAGAAAAAATTCGGAAGAAATTCTGATGAATTTCGCTAAACCAAACTCATTTTTTCTTCCTCTTGAGGTTTTTTGAAAAACTCACTAGTTTTCGTGTTATGTGGCATATTCCAAATTTTGCCTTTTTTCGCTAAAAATGAGATAACTACATGAAAAAAAATCGTACAGAACTTTTTAAAAAATGAAATTAAAGTTTCCGCTATCCCCGTTAAGCTTCCGGTCGGAAAGAACTCGAAAAAATTTTTTTTCTCAAAACGCGGTCCAACTGTAAATCTTAAAAAAAAAGTTGGAAAACGGTCGTGTTCAAAACAATGTAGCGGACGTAAAAAAAATCGTACAACAATTTCAAAAAAAGCAAATTGAAGAAGAATTCCTTCACTTCAGAATGCCGTTTATTAAATTTGTTTATCTATACTGCTCAAGAAATGACATCAAAAATGGCTCCGACACTTTTTCGCAATTTTGTCCGGAAACTTTTGACGGGTAGTGTATATGTATTGATTTATTGATGAATTCGAATAAAAAATCACAATAAATGTGTGCTGATTATATTTATTGTTTCATCATTATCTATTGAACTGTCATATTTTTTAACTCCAGACTGCCCGCAGGGCAAAAAGACGGGAGTTATCTTTATTCAATTTGGTCGTGCTCTTTGGTCCATTTATTTCCGCATCGACACGCAGTGTACAATGTCAAGTTTCACCAGTTTGCTGGAAAATGTGTTTGCTGTGCAATTATACTTCTTTGTTTCCACTGCGGCAACATAAGTTGAAAGATTTGTTACAAAAAGACTTTAGTTGCTCGTTAATTGACAGGATAAAATTGTTTCTCATTGTGACCTAATGAATACACCCGAACTTTAAGAAATGTTTTGGGTTCAGTGTATGCCAAATTATTCACTTTCCGCTCCGATTGTGTATAATGATATTTAAAAGTTGTTTTGAAAAGTCTTCGGGTACTTTTTTTCTGAGAGTATCAAAATTGGTATCGGTGAGATGCAGCGAGCACCTACAAAGTTTCACAACTTTATGAAGCGACCAGTACATTGAGTTTTCCCACTTTCCATCTCTTATTGTAGAATTATTGATTTATGAATTCATAACCAAAAGTCTTTGACTGCTTACTTTTCGATGCGCTCAAAATTTTGTCTGCGAATAGCCACGGAAACGACAGAAATTACTGCATTTCGTTGGACTCAATGTGCACTATGTTCATTCACTTTCCTTTACTGCATGTATCATTAGGAATTTGAAAAAAATATTTCAGGAAGTCATCGCCGGGTACTTTTTCTTCAGTAGGATCAAAATTCTGTCATCGGTATGCAGCGGATACCTATAAAGTTTAGAATTTCTGCGAAGCGACATGTGTACCAAGTATTTCCACTTTTTGGCTCCAACTGTGACATATGAATTGGGAAACTTGTTATGAAAGTCTTCAGCGGCTTGTTCTTGAACAGCTAGGATCGAAATTGCTGTCTTTGAAACCCCATCACCGATGCCTGAAAAAGTTTTGAATTCTGTTGGACTTGAAGTACGCTGTGTTTTTTTGCATTCCTTCTTTAGTACTGGCATGAAGAATTGTAAAAGTGGTTTCAAATGGTTTTCTGTTGTTTTTATTCTATTAGTATCAAAAACTAGATAAGTAGAATGCAGCGGACACCTGCAAACTTTGGAAATTTTTTGCAGCGACAAGTGTGCTAAGTATTTCCGCTGTTCAGATTTGATTGTGGTAATGAGAGTTTGAAAAACTATTATAAAAAGTCATCGGAGGCACATTTTTGGATGGGATTGAAATTTCTGGCTTGAAAACGGAAGTTGTTTCGGGGGAAGTCTTCGGATACACTTTTTCTGATGATATGAAAAATTCTGTAATCAGAATGCAACGAATACATACAACTTTTGAAAATTTCTTGAAGCAACATATGAAGCATTGGAATACAGCGGATACCTACAAACTTGGACATTTCTGTGAAGCGGCTTGTGTGCCAAGTGTCTTCACTTTTTAGCTTCAACTATGGCATATGAATTAAAAAATTTGTTACAAATGTCATCGGCTACTCATTTTCGTTAAGCTTGGAGTGCGCTGTATTTTTTAGTTCACCCTCTTAAGTTCTGGCATATTTAATTCAAAAAGTCTTTTGCTGCTTTTTTTTTCTGTAAGTATCAAAAAGTAGATAATTGGAATGCAGCAGATAACTGCAAACTTTGATAATTTCGTGAAGTAACATGTGTACTATTTGTAAGTATTTCCACTTTTCATCGTTGATGGTAGTATTATGATATTCAAATATGATCACAAAATGTCATCGGAAGAACATTTTTGGATAGAATACGAATTTCCGTCTTCAGAAAATGATGAATCTATCAAAATGTTTCCAATTTTGTTAGATCGAGTGACCATTATGATTTGTCACCCTTCGACTTCTATTTTGGCAAAATGAATTAAAAAATCTGTTTCAGCAATCAATTATCGCTCTTTTTCCGGAAGTATCAAAATATGTATCATCGGAATGCAGCAGATTTTTGGCTTCGATTCGGCATAATAAATTGAAACATTTTTTATGTTCAATAAGTTCCTTCCATGGTCGCTATGGTTCTGGTTGCATTGAGATTTGTGCGAGACTAATGCAACTGATACAACTGTCCTTATCTGATAGTTTTAATGACTTAATTTAATTGCTAAGGTAGGATTCTGGTTTAAATTTGTCCGCATTGCCTAATATGTTGTTTTGGAGTACCCATAAAATTCTGCTATAACTCTTTGAAACTCAACGAGAATATGATAAAAACTGACACCTCTTATTCTCATGGTATTCCTTCAAAGGTAATGAAGAATATCAAGACTTTACCTCGTTGTTGACAAAAAGAAAAGTTATTATTTTTTTTTTTTTTTTATAATTTCGTGAAAAAAAGAGTTTTTATCCTGAAATTGGATGTTAGATGTTAGAAGCCGAAATTAATATCTCGCCTAAAAATCAAGATTCTCCCATGCTTTTCCATCTCAAAAGGGCAACAGAAACAAAAGTTGCAGAAAAAAATTCCAATCTTTCTGGAGACAAGCCAAAGTAACGTAATTTCATCTACAATTCCGTGAAAAAACGAGTTTTTATCCTGAAATGATATGTTACAAGCCGAAATTCATATCTCGCCTAAAAATCAAGAATCTCCCATGCTTTTCTGTATCGAAGGGGCAAAAGAAACTAAAGTTGCATGGAAAAAATCACAATCGCCTTGGAAACAAGCTGAGGTAACGTTTTTTCAATAACAAAATCGTGAAAAAACGAGTTTTTATCCTGAAATTGGATGTTACAAGCCGAAATTCATATCTCGCCTAAAAATCAACATTCTCCCATGCTTTTCCGCCTCGAAGGGGCAAAAGAAACTAAAGTTGTAGGGAAAAAATCCCAATCGCCTTGGAAACAAGCTAAGGTAACGTTTTTTCAATAACAATATCGTGAAAACCGAGTGTTTATCCTGAAATTGGATGTTACAAGCTGAAATTCATATCTCGGCTGAAAATCGAGATTCTCCCATGCTTTTCCATCTCGAAGGGGGCCAAATAACCTAAAGTTGCTGAAAAAATTTCCTCCATGCCCGGGTGAAAAAACAAGGCAATGTTTTTTCACTTCCAATTTAGTGGAAAAACGAGTTGTTATCCTGAAGTTGAATGTTACTAGCCGAAATTCATATCTCACCTAAAAATCGAGAATCTTCCATGCTTTTTCATCTCAAAAGGGCAAAAAAAACTAGAAATGCAGTAAAAAATCCTTATCGCCCTGGAGACAAGCTAAGGTTACGTTTTTTTCATTTATGATTTTCATTTTTCAATGTAGCATGTTAACTTGAACCTTATCGATAACCTCAGTCGTTACTCGTATCAACTTGCAGAGAGGGCTCAACTACGGATGAACTAGTAACGAATTTGCAAGGGTTGAGATGTGGATTAGACCTCTTTGGGATACCATGTTTAAAAAAACGCGCCTGGAACTCTACCTCTTTGGTGGAGCGGAAAAACTTCGCGATATACAATTTTTACGTTAGGCATGTCTGTACCATGAGCATAGAATCTTTAAAAATGTACTAACATAATAACCCATAGAAATTTCAACCAAAATCTTATTATCATCAAAAAAAGGTTCAGGAATTTTTTAGAAAAAAGCTGTGATATCAAACTCAAAAATTCCCCTAGGGAAAAAAAAGGTAGGGACAAGTACATTGATGGTCCCTCGTTTTCTGATGATATCAAAAAAGTATAAAAAAAATTCTATAAAAAACATCATGAACCTTACTGAAATTGATTTCAACACAATTGAAAAAAAATCATTATTCAGCAAAAAACATTATTAAAAAAATATAAAACTATAAATCTGTAATTATTTTGTAAAGTGAAAAAAATTCTAATGAACCGTGAGAAAATCTTAAATACACCACTCGAAAACATTGCAGACGTAAATAACCAAAAAATTTCACTTGAAAACATTTAAAAAACCGATGCCCCACTCTTCTCATCTTATTAAAAAGGAGGAATGATTAAATGAATTGAAAAACTTTCCATCTAAGTTACCTAAGCATTAAAATTTATGATATCATTTCGAGGCCAAGTATTTATTGGTAATTCGGAATATTCATTCCTATGGGATGCATGAAGAACTTGAAAGAGTTCTACTAATAAATGAAAAAAGTTACCAAGTTACGTGCTGTACCAAAATTTATGATATCAACTCGAGGCCAAGTATTTTTTTAGTAATTCGGAGTATTCATTCCTACGGGACGCATCAGAAACTTAAAAAAGTTCTGAAGAATCGAAAAAGTTACCATCGAAGTTGAGTCCAGCACTAAAAATTATCATATTAATTCGAGGAGAAGTATTTTATTGATATATCGCAATTTTAACATTATGAACTTATGTTCTTATAAGGGTTGAGAATACTCGTCTGGCTCAGAACGTTTTATCGAAATGACTAGAAAATCAACAACCATAAAAATCCCCAAAATCATGCTTTCCGACAATTAGAACGATACCAACCCATTTTTTTCAACATATTCTGGCCCAAAGAGCAGTGAAGTCATGAGTAACTTTTCGACAGCAGAAACTTATAAGGAATCTTCCTGCCTATGACTTTTTGATAAAATGGCTAATCCAAAAAAATCACATCGAAGGGGAAGTCATTTGTTACTTTATGGTGGTAGAGACTTATCCTAGCCGAAAATCCCCTCCACGGGGAAAAAAGCCTGGACAAGTCCATTTGTTCGTGACCCCCGTTTCCATTTGTTTTCACAGAAAAATCTAACCCCGCTAAAAAAAAATTAAAACCTTCAATGAAATAAAAAATAGAAAAAAACCCTAGAAAAAAAAGGCTCCTAAAAAAATGGAGAAAAACCCCAAAAAAAAATCAAGACAATTGAAAAAAAATACAATAAACGTGAAAATGGTAAAAAAAAAGTTGCCGATTTTCGCTCAGCACTAAAAATTCTTGATATCCATAAAAAGACAAGTATTCCATTGATGGCTGAAAATCAATTAACGAGAAAAAGGGAAAACTCCCAAAAAGACATGGCACAAAAAAAAGACACCCTCAAATACAAAATGGCGAATCGACAGAAAAATTTCATACAAAAAATAAAAAACTAAAGTTTGCCATCGCATGTTGAGCAGTTGAGCGGACGCGCACAGAGAACTTGTCCGGCCCGAAAATTTTTGTATTAGCCGCTGCTATTTATAGGGAATATGCGGAAGCTCATACAAAAGTTTTCGGGCTGGACAAGTTCTCTGTGCGCGTCCGCTCAACTGTTCAACATGCGATGGCAAACTTTAGTTTTTTATTTTTTGTATGAAATTTTTCTGTCGATTCGCCATTTTGTATTTGAGGGTTTCTTTTTTTTGTGCCATGTCTTTTTGGGAGTTTCCCCTTTTTCTCGTTAATTGCTTTTCAGCCATCAATGGAATACTTGTCTTTTTATGGATATCAAGAATTTTTAGTGCTGAGCGAAAATCGGCAACTTTTTTTTTACCATTTTCACGTTTATTGTATTTTTTTTCAATTGTCTTGAATTTTTTTTGGGGTTTTTCTCCATTTTTTAGGAGCTATTTTTTCTAGGGTTTTTTTCTATTTTTCATTTCATCGGAGGTTTCAATTTTTTTTTTAGCGGGGTTAGATTTTTCTGTGAAAACAAATGGAAACGGGGGTCACGAACAAATGGACTTGTCCAGGCTTTTTTCCCCGTGGAGGGGATTTTCGGCTATAATAATTGCTGCGTAAAATTATTTTCATTAAATTAGGAATGTTCATAAAAATGATTGATCGGGTCACGGTGATCTTATAGAAAGGAAACACAAACATTTGCTTCCAGTCTATAAATGATTGGGACGAACTTAGATCACAACTTGAAAATCTTTAACAAATGAAAAAAAAAATTTACAAATCCCATTTTTACCTTCTCTTCAATCAACCGTTCTTAAGGCGAAAATAGTACATTGTGTACCAAAGAGGCAAAGTGGGACTTTTAACGCCGAGCGCGATGTTCTCAGTACGAGTAACTGAAAACATCGCGCGAGGCGTTCAAAGGACCCTGCCTCCAAGGTACACACGATACTTTATATAACGCAATCACGTTTCCGAGCTTTTAGGACGTTTCCGAGCCTAGGACTTGCTCCGCGTACCCCCCACCACTAAACCACTTCGACAGTCGGTAAAACGGCTATTTCACGTACCGCCGAAACGCTCGAAAAGGCGAGGAAAACGTGGTTGCGTTATATAAAAAATTTTTCCTGAGAACACGAATATCTCACAAACACCTCACAGAAAATATTTCAAACGTTATCGTTGCATTTTTTGTACTGACTGATCATCGGTTCCGCAACGATTAATCGTGAAAATAAATATATGTATTAGATTCGAAATCTGATTTTTGCTTCGATCTCGATAACTCATTGGAAATCGTCATTCAAAGCTTTAAAAAAAGTCAAATTGAAGAGAAAAATTCAAGCAAATAATATTTTGACTGGAAGTATTCGAACAATCTATTGAGATTTTTTGAAGATCTGCAAATTGTAAACTTCGAGCTCACTTATACATTTTTTTTAGCACTCGTTATTCATTACTAATATGATTAATAGTCGATGTCAATTTCTTTGCACAATTCCAAAGGAAATCATTATGTTACAAACCCAGTCGATGTTTTTACGCGATTGAGAGAATAATTGACCCAGGAACGGAAACAATGGATCGTTCGCGTCCTTGGAATTGCAATAGTTGACACTTTATATTTCGAAATTAAATTAACAATGAAAAATATTTTGATTATATTATTATTGATTAAGTGTACAGTTAAAACGTCAAATATTATCAACATTTTTTCTAAAGATTTTTTCCTGATTTTTGTCTTTGTAAAACTATTATCTTTTAATCAAATACTATTCGCTATGTGTACACTCATACACACTCACCAAAGTGAGAAAGTGTAGTCGTGTATATGCATACTGGTGGCGATGCCAATAGTGTGGAAAGGCATTAACTGCACTTGAAAACGTATGTATGTACACGACTACACATTCTCACTCTGGTGAGAGTGTATGGGTGTGCACATAGCGAATACAGCACGCAGGACGCTTTTCTACACTGCGTTTTTTTTCTCACTCGAACGAAATACTGTCGTATATCTTCGACAACCAAAATATATGGATATGATAATTATAATCCCCTCACGGGGAAAAAAACGTGGACAAGTACATTGGTGGTCCCTTGTTTCCCTATGATATTAAAAAAATCCAAAACGCCGCTTAGAAGAATTCAAAAAAAGTTACAAAATAAGTTGAGATCTGTTGAAATATACGTGGCCAAATACGGGAAGCTTTACTGCGCTTCAATAAATTTCCAAAGACGGTTTGATGTTTATAGAAAAAATAATCAAGTTTGGAAATTCAACTATGTCACCAACCAAATTGCAAACGTAAAAAAATAAGATCGTAAAAAAATTGTGAACGAAGTACTTGGCGAATTCTTGATCATGATCTATACACTACGCTTATTTCATGGAAAAATCCTCGCCAAGTACTTCGTTCAGAATTTTTTTACGATCTTATTTTTTTACGTTTGCAATTTGGTTGGTGACATAGTTGAATTTCCAAACTTGATTATTTTTTCTATAAACATCAAACCGTCTTTGGAAATTTATTGAAACGCAGTAAAGCTTCCCGTATTTGGCCACGTATATTTCAACAGATCTCAACTTATTTTGTTACTTTTTTTGAATTCTTCTAAGCGGCGTTTTGGATTTTTTTAATATCATAGGGAAACAAGGGACCACCAATGTACTTGTCCACGTTTTTTTCCCCGTGAGGGGATTTTTGCGATTTTTATATATATTTTAATTAAAAAACTAATGTACGCATTAATATTATTGTTAATTTGCATTTTACGTTTGTTTAATTTAAAACAATTTATGTTTGTTCAATTCAAAAAAATTTTGTTTGTTTAATTTGAAAAATTTTCATGTTGAATTTTACAAATTTTCATGTTAGTTGAATTAACAAATTTTCACATTTGTTGAATTAAAAAATTTTCATGTTTGTTAAATTTTTAAAAATTTCCGATAGAATGTTTAATTGTCTACATAGGTTTTTTTTAATTTGATGCCTGCCCCCCCGACCAGCAGCACTCGCTTCGCTCGTGCCGCAAATGTCGGGGGCAGGCATCAATTTTTTTTTTGATGTAATACATTTAATATTTTGTCTCCGTACTTTCGACCGGCTATGAAGAAAAATAGTATACACCACACGGGCATAAGTTTGAGAGCCCTGAACTGCGCGTCAAATGCCCTGGGCTTCGCCTCGGGCATTGTGACGCGCAGTGCAGGAATCTCAACTTTCTGCCCTTGTAGTGTAATATACTATTAATACTTGGCGTCGCGCTGCTACCGCGTCTCTTGATAAAAAGTTGTTTCGGAAGAAGTCTTCGGATATACTTTTTCTAATAATATGAAAAATTCTGTCATCAGAATGCAACGAATACCTACCACTTTTGAAAATTTCTTGAAGCAACATAAGAGCCATAGATTTTCACTTTTTCTTTCTAATTTTGGCATTATGGATTGAAAAATTTATTATAAAAAGTCTTCTGCTGTTCAGCATTGCATAAAATCAGAATTTTTGTTTTGAAAATCTTAAGAAAAATACATGAAAAACTTTGAAATTTTGTTGGGTCTAAAGTGCACTATGCTTTACTCTTTTTTACTTTACTTTTCTCATAATATATTTGAAAAAGTTGTTTCGGGTAGTCTTCGGATGCTCTGTTTCTGATGGTATGAAAATTTGATTCATTGGAATACAGTGGATACCTACTAACTTTGACATTTCTGTGAAGCGGCTTGTGTGCCAAGTGTTTTCACTTTTTGGCTTCGACTATGACATATGAATTGAAAAATTTGTTACAAAAATGTCAACGGCTACTCATTTCCGTTGAGCTTGAAATGCGTTGTATTTTTTCGTTCTCCCTCTTTAGTTGTGGCATATTAAATTCGAAAAGTAGTTTTGAAAAGTCTTCCGCTGCTTTTTTTCTGTAAGTATCGAAATGTAGATAATTGGAATGCAGTGGATACCAAACGTTGACAATTTTGTAAAGTGACATGTGTGCTATTTGTAAGTATTTGCACTTTTCATAATTGATTGTAGCATTATGAATTTCAAATATGATTACAAAACGTCATCGGAAGAACATTTTTGGATGGAATACAAATTTCCGGCTTCAGAAAAGCGATGGATACATCAAAATGTTTCCAATTTTGTTAGATCGAGTGACTATTATGTTTTGTCACCCTTCGACTTCTATTTTGGCAAAATGAATTGAAAAATCTGTTTCAGCAAGTCTTCGGGGCCTTTTTTTCCGGAAGTATGAAAATATGTATCATCAGAATGCAGCAGATTTTTGGCTTCGATTCGGCATAATAAATTGAAACATTTTTTGTGTTCAATAAGTTTCTTCCATGGTCGCTATGGTTCTGGTTGCATTGAGATTTGTACGAGACTATTGCAACTGATACAACTGTCCTTATTTAATTGTTTTGATAACTCATTTTAATTTCTACGACAGGATTCTGGATCAAATTTGTCCGCATTGTCTAATATGTTGTTTTGGAGTACCCATATAATACTGCCATAACTCTCTGAATTTCAACGAGAAAATGATAAAAACGGACACTTCTTATTCTCATGGTATTCCTTCGAAGGTAATGAAGAATATCAAGACTTTACCTCATTGTTGATAAAGAGTGAAATTATTAATTTTTTAAAATAATTTCGTGAAAAATAGAGTTTTTATCCTGAAATAGGATGTTAGATGCCGAAAATAATATCTCGCCTAAAAATCAAGATTCTCCCATGCTTTGCTGTATCAAAGGGATAAAAGAAACTAAAGCTGCAGGGAAAAAATCCCAATCGCCTTGGAGACAAGCTAAGGTAACATTTTTTTAATAACAATATCGTGAAAAAACGAGTTTTTATCCTGAAATTGGATGTTACAAGCTGAAATGCATATGTCGGCTGAAAATCAAGATTCTCCAATGCCTTTCCGTCTTAAAGGGGCACAAGAAACTAAAATTGCAGGAGAAAAATCCCAATCGCCCTGGAGACAAGCTAAGGTAGGGTTTTTTCAATAACAATATCGTGAAAAAACGAGTTTTTATGCTGAAATTGGATGTTACAAGCTAAAATTCATATCTCTGCTGGAAAACAAGATCCTCCCATGCTTTTCCGTCTCGAAGGGGCCAAATAGCCTAAAGTTGCAGAAAAAAACTCCTCCATGATAGGGTGAAAAAACAAGGCAATGGTTTTTCACTTCCACTTTAGTGGAAAAACGAGTTGTTATCCTGAAGTTGGATAACAAAATTCATATCTCACCTAAAAATCGAGAATCTACCATGCTTTTCCATCTCAAAAGGGCAAAAGAAACTTAAGTGGCAGGAAAAAAATCACAATCGCCCTGGAGATGAGCCAAGGTAACGTTTTATCATCCACAATTTCGTAGAAAAACGAGTTTTTATCCTGGGATTGGATGTTACAAGTCGAAATTCATATCTCGATAAAAATCGAGATTCTCCCATGCTTTTCCGTCTCCAAGGGGCAAAGAAACTAAAGTTGCAGGAAAAAAATCTCAATCACCCTGGAGACAAGCCAAGATAACGTTTTTCCATTCATCATTTTTATTTTTCAACGTAGCATGTTGACTTGAATTTATCGATAACCCCAGTCGTTACTCGTATTAACTTGCAGAGATGGTCCAACAACGGATGAACTAGCAACGAATTTGCAAGAGGTGGGATGTAGATTAGGCCTCTTGGGAATGCCATGTTTAAAAAAACGCACCTGGAACTCCACCCCTGTGTGGTGCGGAAAAAAGTTCGCAATATAAAATTTTTACGTTAGGCATGTCTGTACCATGAGCATAGAATCTTTAAAAATGTACTAACGATAATAACCCATAGAAATTTCAAACCAAAATCTTATTATCATCAAAAAAAGGTTCAGGAATTTTTTAGAAAAAAGCTGTGATATCAAACCTCAAAAATTCCCCTAGGGAAAAAAAAGGTAGGGACAAGTACATTGATGGTCCCTCGTTTTCTGATGATATCAAAAAAGTGTAAAAAAAATTCCATTAAAAAAATCATGAACCTTAATGAAAATGATTTCAACACAATTGAAAAAAAAATCACAAATCAGCAAAAAACATCAGAAAAAAAAAAATTACACATTTGTAATTATTTTGTAAAATGAAAAAAAAATCAAATAACACGTGAGAAAATCTTGAATCCACCATTCGAAAACATTGCAGACGTAAATAACCAAAAAATTTCGCTTAAAAACATTTTAAAAACCGATGCCCCACTCTTCTCATTTTATTAAAAAAGGAGGAATGATTAAATGAATTGAAAAAGCTTTCCATCTAAGTTACCTACAGCATTAAAATTTATGATATCATTTCGAGGCCAAGTATTTATTGGTAATTCGGAATATTCATTCCTATGGGATGCATGAAGAACTTGAAAGAGTTCTACTAATAAATGAAAAAAGTTACCAAGTTACGTGCTGTACCAAAATTTATGATATCAACTCGAGGCCAAGTATTTTTTTAGTAATTCGGAGTATTCATTCCTACGGGACGCATCAGAAACTTAAAAAAGTTCTGAAGAATCGAAAAAGTTACCATCGAAGTTGAGTCCAGCACTAAAAATTATCATATTAATTCGAGGAGAAGTATTTTATTAGTATATATCGCAATTTTAACATTATGAACTTATGTTCTTATAAGGGTTGAGAATACTCGTCTGGCTCAGAACGTTTTATCGAAATGACTAGAAAATCAACAACCATAAAAAATCCCCAAAATCATGCTTTCCGACAATTAGAACGATACCAACCCATTTTTTTAAAACATATTCTGGCCCAAAGAGCAGTGAAGTCATGAGTAACTTTTCGACAGCAGAAACTTATAAGGAATCTTCCTGCCTATGACTTTTTGATAAAATGGCTAATCCAAAAAAATCACATCGAAGGGGAAGTCATTTGTTACTTTATGGTGGTAGAGACTTATCCTAGCCGAAAATCGATTCGTCTCCGACGGGGAAAAATCCCCTGATATCAAGTCACAATATTCGACGTCGATTGGACCCCCGTTTCCAATTATGTTTAAATACGTGTTAAAAGTACTAACCCCGCTAAAAAAAAATTAAAACCTTTCAATGAAATAAAAAATAGAAAAAAACCCTAGAAAAAAAAGGCTCCTAAAAAAATGGAGAAAAACCCCAAAAAAAAATCAAGACAATTGAAAAAAAATACAATAAACGTGTTTTAACTTAATTGTATCAATTGTAAAAAAATGTAATGGAACTTGAAAATGGTAAAAAAAAAAGTTGCCGATTTTCTCAGCACTAAAAATTCTTGATATCCATAAAAAGACAAGTATTCCATTGATGGCTGAAAATCAATTAACGAGAAAAAGGGAAAACTCCCAAAAAGACATGGCACAAAAAAAAACGACACCCTCAAATACAAAATGGCGAATCGACAGAAAAATTTCATACAAAAAATAAAAAACTAAAGTTTGCCATCGCATGTTGAGCAGTTGAGCGGACGCGCACAGAGAACTTGTCCGGCACCGAAAATTTTTGTATTAGCCGCTGCTATTTATAGGGAATATGCGGAAGCTCATACAAAAGTTTTCGGGCTGGACAAGTTCTCTGTGCGCGTCCGCTCAACTGCACACGTGCACGCAATACATGCACGCACACACGCATGCACACGCGCCCACGTACACGTGCTCATTGTGAAGGTATCACAAGCCCGAGGGAGACGATTTGGCCCCTCTTCCGATATTCACTGCAAGTTACTGTGAGCCATACATATAAATATAAGCTACCGATAATCGCCATTTTTGACAGTACTGGCAGTGGTTATCTTTTTTTTTGTAACCATCGACTTTTTGGACAATGAATTTCAAAGTTCGATTCTCGTTAATTGCTTTTCAATGCCATCAATGGACATACTTAAGAGGGCAGCTTTTTATGGATATCAAAATGAATTTTTAGTGCCAAAATCCAGCGAAGAATTCGGCAACTTTTTTTTTTACCAGGTTATTCACGATATCTCAAAAACGGATTTTTTTTCAATTGTCTGAATTTTTTTTTCTGGTCAATTTTTTACTCCATTTTAAGATGTTACAAGGAGCTACTTTGAATTCGAAGTACACCTGTCTTATAGAACTATATCCCAAATTTGTCTAATTTCCCTAAAAATGAGACAACATCGAGAAAAAAGTTTCAAGAACTTTTTATAAAACAAAATTACAGTTTTTGACGCCCGCCGTTAAATTCCTGGTGAAAACAAATGGAAACGGGGGGTCACGAACAAATGGACGTCCAGGCTTTTTTCAACGTGGATTTGTCCAAAAAAAAGGCTTTTTTCCGGTCGTGTTCGAGGGGATTTAGTCGGCTATAATAATTGCTGCGTAAAATTATTTTCATTAAATTAGGAATGTTCATAAAAATGATTGATCGGGTCACGGTGATCTTATAGAAAGGAAACACAAACATTTGCTTCCAGTCTATAAATGATTGGGACGAACTTAGATCACAACTTGAAAATCTTTAACAAATGAAAAAAAAAAATTTACAAATCCCATTTTTACCTTCTCTTCAATCAACCGTTCTTAAGGCGAAAATAGTACATTGTGTACCAAAGAGGCAAAGTGGGACTTTTAACGCCGATGCGCGATGTTCTCAGTACGAGTAACTGAAAACATCGCGCGAGGCGTTCAAAGGACCCTTCCAAGGTACACACGATACTTTATATAACGAATCACGTTTCCTTTTTAGGACGTTTTCTCCAAGGTACACACGAGGCTTTACCTATGAACGCAGATTGATTGATTCACGAGTCTTTTAGGATGCGTTAATCCGAGCCTAGTGACGTTGCTGTCGCGTACCCCCCACCACTAAACCACTTCGACAGTCGGTAAAACGGCTATTTCACGTACCGCCGAAACGCTCGAAAAAGGCGAGGAAAAACGTGGTTGCGTTATATAAAAAATTTTTCCTGAGAACACGAATATCTCACAAACACCTCACAGAAAATATTTCAAACGTTATCGTTGCATTTTTTGTACTGACCTGATCATCGGTTCCGCAACGATTAATCGTGAAAATAAATATATGTATTAGATTCGAAATCTGATTTTTGCTTCGATCTCGATAACTCATTGGAAATCGTCATTCAAAGCTTTAAAAAAAGTCAAATTTGAAGAGAAAAATTCAAGCAAATAATATTTTGACTGGAAGTATTCGAACAATCTATTGAGATTTTTTGAAGATCTGCAAATTGTAAACTTCGAGCTCACTTATACATTTTTTTTAGCACTCGTGGAAGTATTCGAACAATCTATTGAGATTTTTTGAAGATCTGCAAATTGTAAACTTCGAGCTCACTTATACATTTTTTTTAGCACTCGTTATTCATTACTAATATGATTAATAGTCGATGTCAATTTCTTTGCACAATTCCAAAGGAAATCATTATGTTACAAACCCAGTCGATGTTTTTAACGCGATTGAGAGAATAATTGACCCCAGGAACGGAAACAATGGATCGTTTCGCGTCCTTGGAATTGCAATAGTTGACACTTTATATTTCGAAATTAAATTAACAATGAAAAATATTTTGATTATATTATTATTGATTAAGTGTACAGTTAAAACGTCAAAATATTATCAACATTTTTTTCTAAAGATTTTTTCCTGATTTTTGTCTTTGTAAAACTATTATCTTTTAATCAAATACTATTCGCTATGTGTACACTCATACACACTCACCAAAGTGAGAAAGTGTAGTCGTGTATATGCATACTGGTGGCGATGCCAATATTGCGCTATGTGTACACTCATACACACTCACCAAAGTGAGAAAGTGTAGTCGTGTATATGCATACTGGTGGCGATGCCAATAGTGTGGAAAAGGCATTAACTGCACTTGAAAACGTATGTATGTACACGGACTACACATTCTCACTCTGGGTGAGAGTGTATGGGTGTGCACATAGCGAATACAGCACGCAGGACGCTTTTCTACACTGCGTTTTTTTTCTCACTCGAACGAAAATACTGTCGTATATCTTCGACAAACCAAAATATATGGATATGATAATTATAATCCCCTCACGGGGAAAAAAAACGTGGACAAGTACATTGGTGGTCCCTTGTTTCCCTATGATATTAAAAAAATCCAAAACGCCGCTTAGAAGAATTCAAAAAAAGTTACAAAATAAGTTGAGATCTGTTGAAATATACGTGGCCAAATTACGGGAAGCTTTACTGCGCTTCAATAAATTTCCAAA
>JARBWI010000357.1:0-23137 GCA_037576405.1 Campoplex capitator | reverse complement strand
TTTCTTCAGTAGGATCAAAATTCTGTCATCGGTATGCAGCGGATACCTATAAAGTTTAGAATTTCTGCGAAGCGACATGTGTACCAAGTATTTCCACTTTTTGGCTCCAACTGTGACATATGAATTGGGAAACTTGTTATTGGAATACAGCGGATACCTACAAACTTGGACATGTTCTGTGAAGCGGCTTGTGATCGCCAAGTGTCTGTCACTTTTTAGCTTCAACTATGGCACCGATGAATTAAAAAATTTGTTACAAATGTCATCGGCTACTCATTTTCGTTAAGCTTGGAGTGCGCTGTATTTTTTAGCATTCACCCTCTTAAGTTCTGGCATGAAGAATTGTAAAAGTGGTTTCAAAAAGTCTTTTGCTGCTTGTTTTTATTCTGTAAGTATCAAAAAGTAGATAATTGGAATGCAGCAGATAACTGCAAACTTTGGATAATTTCGTGAAGTAACATGTGTACTATTTGTAAGTATTTCCACTTTTCAGATCGTTGATGGTAGTATTGATGAGTATTCAAAAACTATGATCACAAAATGTCATCGGAAGAACATTTTTGGATGGGATTGAAATTTCTGGCTTGAAAACGGAAGTTGTTTCGGGGGAAGTCTTCGGATACACTTTTTCTGATGATATGAAAAATTCTGTAATCAGAATGCAACGAATACATACAACTTTTGAAAATTTCTTGAAGCAACATATGAAGCATTGGAATACAGCGGATACCTACAAACTTGGACATTTCTGTGAAGCGGCTTGTGTGCCAAGTGTCTTCACTTTTTAGCTTCAACTATGGCATATGAATTAAAAAATTTGTTACAAATGTCATCGGCTACTCATTTTCGTTAAGCTTGGAGTGCGCTGTATTTTTTAGTTCACCCTCTTAAGTTCTGGCATATTTAATTCAAAAAGTCTTTTGCTGCTTTTTTTTTCTGTAAGTATCAAAAAGTAGATAATTGGAATGCAGCAGATAACTGCAAACTTTGATAATTTCGTGAAGTAACATGTGTACTATTTGTAAGTATTTCCACTTTTCATCGTTGATGGTAGTATTATGATATTCAAATATGATCACAAAATGTCATCGGAAGAACATTTTTGGATAGAATACGAATTTCCGTCTTCAGAAAATGATGAATCTATCAAAATGTTTCCAATTTTGTTAGATCGAGTGACCATTATGATTTGTCACCCTTCGACTTCTATTTTGGCAAAATGAATTAAAAAATCTGTTTCAGCAATCAATTATCGCTCTTTTTCCGGAAGTATCAAAATATGTATCATCGGAATGCAGCAGATTTTTGGCTTCGATTCGGCATAATAAATTGAAACATTTTTTATGTTCAATAAGTTCCTTCCATGGTCGCTATGGTTCTGGTTGCATTGAGATTTGTGCGAGACTAATGCAACTGATACAACTGTCCTTATCTGATAGTTTTAATGACTTAATTTAATTGCTAAGGTAGGATTCTGGTTTAAATTTGTCCGCATTGCCTAATATGTTGTTTTGGAGTACCCATAAAATTCTGCTATAACTCTTTGAAACTCAACGAGAATATGATAAAAACTGACACCTCTTATTCTCATGGTATTCCTTCAAAGGTAATGAAGAATATCAAGACTTTACCTCGTTGTTGACAAAAAGAAAAGTTATTATTTTTTTTTTTTTTTTTATAATTTCGTGAAAAAAAGAGTTTTTATCCTGAAATTGGATGTTAGATGTTAGAAGCCGAAATTAATATCTCGCCTAAAAATCAAGATTCTCCCATGCTTTTCCATCTCAAAAGGGCAACAGAAACAAAAGTTGCAGAAAAAAATTCCAATCTTTCTGGAGACAAGCCAAAGTAACGTAATTTCATCTACAATTCCGTGAAAAAACGAGTTTTTATCCTGAAATGATATGTTACAAGCCGAAATTCATATCTCGCCTAAAAATCAAGAATCTCCCATGCTTTTCTGTATCGAAGGGGCAAAAGAAACTAAAGTTGCATGGAAAAAATCACAATCGCCTTGGAAACAAGCTGAGGTAACGTTTTTTCAATAACAAAATCGTGAAAAAACGAGTTTTTATCCTGAAATTGGATGTTACAAGCCGAAATTCATATCTCGCCTAAAAATCAACATTCTCCCATGCTTTTCCGCCTCGAAGGGGCAAAAGAAACTAAAGTTGTAGGGAAAAAATCCCAATCGCCTTGGAAACAAGCTAAGGTAACGTTTTTTCAATAACAATATCGTGAAAACCGAGTGTTTATCCTGAAATTGGATGTTACAAGCTGAAATTCATATCTCGGCTGAAAATCGAGATTCTCCCATGCTTTTCCATCTCGAAGGGGGCCAAATAACCTAAAGTTGCTGAAAAAATTTCCTCCATGCCCGGGTGAAAAAACAAGGCAATGTTTTTTCACTTCCAATTTAGTGGAAAAACGAGTTGTTATCCTGAAGTTGAATGTTACTAGCCGAAATTCATATCTCACCTAAAAATCGAGAATCTTCCATGCTTTTTCATCTCAAAAGGGCAAAAAAAACTAGAAATGCAGTAAAAAATCCTTATCGCCCTGGAGACAAGCTAAGGTTACGTTTTTTTCATTTATGATTTTCATTTTTCAATGTAGCATGTTAACTTGAACCTTATCGATAACCTCAGTCGTTACTCGTATCAACTTGCAGAGAGGGCTCAACTACGGATGAACTAGTAACGAATTTGCAAGGGTTGAGATGTGGATTAGACCTCTTTGGGATACCATGTTTAAAAAAACGCGCCTGGAACTCTACCTCTTTGGTGGAGCGGAAAAACTTCGCGATATACAATTTTTACGTTAGGCATGTCTGTACCATGAGCATAGAATCTTTAAAAATGTACTAACATAATAACCCATAGAAATTTCAACCAAAATCTTATTATCATCAAAAAAAGGTTCAGGAATTTTTTAGAAAAAAGCTGTGATATCAAACTCAAAAATTCCCCTAGGGAAAAAAAAGGTAGGGACAAGTACATTGATGGTCCCCTCGTTTTCTGATGATATCAAAAAAGTATAAAAAAAATTCTATAAAAAACATCATGAACCTTACTGAAATTGATTTCAACACAATTGAAAAAAAATCATTATTCAGCAAAAAACATTATTAAAAAAATATAAAACTATAAATCTGTAATTATTTTGTAAAGTGAAAAAAATTCTAATGAACCGTGAGAAAATCTTAAATACACCACTCGAAAACATTGCAGACGTAAATAACCAAAAAATTTCACTTGAAAACATTTAAAAAACCGATGCCCCACTCTTCTCATCTTATTAAAAAGGAGGAATGATTAAATGAATTGAAAAACTTTCCATCTAAGTTACCTAAGCATTAAAATTTATGATATCATTTCGAGGCCAAGTATTTATTGGTAATTCGGAATATTCATTCCTATGGGATGCATGAAGAACTTGAAAGAGTTCTACTAATAAATGAAAAAAGTTACCAAGTTACGTGCTGTACCAAAATTTATGATATCAACTCGAGGCCAAGTATTTTTTTAGTAATTCGGAGTATTCATTCCTACGGGACGCATCAGAAACTTAAAAAAGTTCTGAAGAATCGAAAAAGTTACCATCGAAGTTGAGTCCAGCACTAAAAATTATCATATTAATTCGAGGAGAAGTATTTTATTGATATATCGCAATTTTAACATTATGAACTTATGTTCTTATAAGGGTTGAGAATACTCGTCTGGCTCAGAACGTTTTATCGAAATGACTAGAAAATCAACAACCATAAAAATCCCCAAAATCATGCTTTCCGACAATTAGAACGATACCAACCCATTTTTTTCAACATATTCTGGCCCAAAGAGCAGTGAAGTCATGAGTAACTTTTCGACAGCAGAAACTTATAAGGAATCTTCCTGCCTATGACTTTTTGATAAAATGGCTAATCCAAAAAAATCACATCGAAGGGGAAGTCATTTGTTACTTTATGGTGGTAGAGACTTATCCTAGCCGAAAATCCCCTCCACGGGGAAAAAAGCCTGGACAAGTCCATTTGTTCGTGACCCCCGTTTCCATTTGTTTTCACAGAAAAATCTAACCCCGCTAAAAAAAAATTAAAACCTTCAATGAAATAAAAAATAGAAAAAAAACCCTAGAAAAAAAAGGCTCCTAAAAAAATGGAGAAAAACCCCAAAAAAAAATCAAGACAATTGAAAAAAAATACAATAAACGTGAAAATGGTAAAAAAAAAGTTGCCGATTTTCGCTCAGCACTAAAAATTCTTGATATCCATAAAAAGACAAGTATTCCATTGATGGCTGAAAATCAATTAACGAGAAAAAGGGAAAACTCCCAAAAAGACATGGCACAAAAAAAAGACACCCTCAAATACAAAATGGCGAATCGACAGAAAAATTTCATACAAAAAATAAAAAACTAAAGTTTGCCATCGCATGTTGAGCAGTTGAGCGGACGCGCACAGAGAACTTGTCCGGCCCGAAAATTTTTGTATTAGCCGCTGCTATTTATAGGGAATATGCGGAAGCTCATACAAAAGTTTTCGGGCTGGACAAGTTCTCTGTGCGCGTCCGCTCAACTGTTCAACATGCGATGGCAAACTTTAGTTTTTTATTTTTTGTATGAAATTTTTCTGTCGATTCGCCATTTTGTATTTGAGGGTTTCTTTTTTTTGTGCCATGTCTTTTTGGGAGTTTCCCCTTTTTCTCGTTAATTGCTTTTCAGCCATCAATGGAATACTTGTCTTTTTATGGATATCAAGAATTTTTAGTGCTGAGCGAAAATCGGCAACTTTTTTTTTACCATTTTCACGTTTATTGTATTTTTTTTCAATTGTCTTGAATTTTTTTTGGGGTTTTTCTCCATTTTTTAGGAGCTATTTTTTCTAGGGTTTTTTTCTATTTTTCATTTCATCGGAGGTTTCAATTTTTTTTTTAGCGGGGTTAGATTTTTCTGTGAAAACAAATGGAAACGGGGGTCACGAACAAATGGACTTGTCCAGGCTTTTTTCCCCGTGGAGGGGATTTTCGGCTATAATAATTGCTGCGTAAAATTATTTTCATTAAATTAGGAATGTTCATAAAAATGATTGATCGGGTCACGGTGATCTTATAGAAAGGAAACACAAACATTTGCTTCCAGTCTATAAATGATTGGGACGAACTTAGATCACAACTTGAAAATCTTTAACAAATGAAAAAAAAAATTTACAAATCCCATTTTTACCTTCTCTTCAATCAACCGTTCTTAAGGCGAAAATAGTACATTGTGTACCAAAGAGGCAAAGTGGGACTTTTAACGCCGAGCGCGATGTTCTCAGTACGAGTAACTGAAAACATCGCGCGAGGCGTTCAAAGGACCCTGCCTCCAAGGTACACACGATACTTTATATAACGCAATCACGTTTCCGAGCTTTTAGGACGTTTCCGAGCCTAGGACTTGCTCCGCGTACCCCCCACCACTAAACCACTTCGACAGTCGGTAAAACGGCTATTTCACGTACCGCCGAAACGCTCGAAAAGGCGAGGAAAACGTGGTTGCGTTATATAAAAAATTTTTCCTGAGAACACGAATATCTCACAAACACCTCACAGAAAATATTTCAAACGTTATCGTTGCATTTTTTGTACTGACTGATCATCGGTTCCGCAACGATTAATCGTGAAAATAAATATATGTATTAGATTCGAAATCTGATTTTTGCTTCGATCTCGATAACTCATTGGAAATCGTCATTCAAAGCTTTAAAAAAAGTCAAATTGAAGAGAAAAATTCAAGCAAATAATATTTTGACTGGAAGTATTCGAACAATCTATTGAGATTTTTTGAAGATCTGCAAATTGTAAACTTCGAGCTCACTTATACATTTTTTTTAGCACTCGTTATTCATTACTAATATGATTAATAGTCGATGTCAATTTCTTTGCACAATTCCAAAGGAAATCATTATGTTACAAACCCAGTCGATGTTTTTACGCGATTGAGAGAATAATTGACCCAGGAACGGAAACAATGGATCGTTCGCGTCCTTGGAATTGCAATAGTTGACACTTTATATTTCGAAATTAAATTAACAATGAAAAATATTTTGATTATATTATTATTGATTAAGTGTACAGTTAAAACGTCAAATATTATCAACATTTTTTCTAAAGATTTTTTCCTGATTTTTGTCTTTGTAAAACTATTATCTTTTAATCAAATACTATTCGCTATGTGTACACTCATACACACTCACCAAAGTGAGAAAGTGTAGTCGTGTATATGCATACTGGTGGCGATGCCAATAGTGTGGAAAGGCATTAACTGCACTTGAAAACGTATGTATGTACACGACTACACATTCTCACTCTGGTGAGAGTGTATGGGTGTGCACATAGCGAATACAGCACGCAGGACGCTTTTCTACACTGCGTTTTTTTTCTCACTCGAACGAAATACTGTCGTATATCTTCGACAACCAAAATATATGGATATGATAATTATAATCCCCTCACGGGGAAAAAAACGTGGACAAGTACATTGGTGGTCCCTTGTTTCCCTATGATATTAAAAAAATCCAAAACGCCGCTTAGAAGAATTCAAAAAAAGTTACAAAATAAGTTGAGATCTGTTGAAATATACGTGGCCAAATACGGGAAGCTTTACTGCGCTTCAATAAATTTCCAAAGACGGTTTGATGTTTATAGAAAAAATAATCAAGTTTGGAAATTCAACTATGTCACCAACCAAATTGCAAACGTAAAAAAATAAGATCGTAAAAAAATTGTGAACGAAGTACTTGGCGAATTCTTGATCATGATCTATACACTACGCTTATTTCATGGAAAAATCCTCGCCAAGTACTTCGTTCAGAATTTTTTTACGATCTTATTTTTTTACGTTTGCAATTTGGTTGGTGACATAGTTGAATTTCCAAACTTGATTATTTTTTCTATAAACATCAAACCGTCTTTGGAAATTTATTGAAACGCAGTAAAGCTTCCCGTATTTGGCCACGTATATTTCAACAGATCTCAACTTATTTTGTTACTTTTTTTGAATTCTTCTAAGCGGCGTTTTGGATTTTTTTAATATCATAGGGAAACAAGGGACCACCAATGTACTTGTCCACGTTTTTTTCCCCGTGAGGGGATTTTTGCGATTTTTATATATATTTTAATTAAAAAACTAATGTACGCATTAATATTATTGTTAATTTGCATTTTACGTTTGTTTAATTTAAAACAATTTATGTTTGTTCAATTCAAAAAAATTTTGTTTGTTTAATTTGAAAAATTTTCATGTTGAATTTTACAAATTTTCATGTTAGTTGAATTAACAAATTTTCACATTTGTTGAATTAAAAAATTTTCATGTTTGTTAAATTTTTAAAAATTTCCGATAGAATGTTTAATTGTCTACATAGGTTTTTTTTAATTTGATGCCTGCCCCCCCGACCAGCAGCACTCGCTTCGCTCGTGCCGCAAATGTCGGGGGCAGGCATCAATTTTTTTTTTGATGTAATACATTTAATATTTTGTCTCCGTACTTTCGACCGGCTATGAAGAAAAATAGTATACACCACACGGGCATAAGTTTGAGAGCCCTGAACTGCGCGTCAAATGCCCTGGGCTTCGCCTCGGGCATTGTGACGCGCAGTGCAGGAATCTCAACTTTCTGCCCTTGTAGTGTAATATACTATTAATACTTGGCGTCGCGCTGCTACCGCGTCTCTTGATAAAAAGTTGTTTCGGAAGAAGTCTTCGGATATACTTTTTCTAATAATATGAAAAATTCTGTCATCAGAATGCAACGAATACCTACCACTTTTGAAAATTTCTTGAAGCAACATAAGAGCCATAGATTTTCACTTTTTCTTTCTAATTTTGGCATTATGGATTGAAAAATTTATTATAAAAAGTCTTCTGCTGTTCAGCATTGCATAAAATCAGAATTTTTGTTTTGAAAATCTTAAGAAAAATACATGAAAAACTTTGAAATTTTGTTGGGTCTAAAGTGCACTATGCTTTACTCTTTTTTACTTTACTTTTCTCATAATATATTTGAAAAAGTTGTTTCGGGTAGTCTTCGGATGCTCTGTTTCTGATGGTATGAAAATTTGATTCATTGGAATACAGTGGATACCTACTAACTTTGACATTTCTGTGAAGCGGCTTGTGTGCCAAGTGTTTTCACTTTTTGGCTTCGACTATGACATATGAATTGAAAAATTTGTTACAAAAATGTCAACGGCTACTCATTTCCGTTGAGCTTGAAATGCGTTGTATTTTTTCGTTCTCCCTCTTTAGTTGTGGCATATTAAATTCGAAAAGTAGTTTTGAAAAGTCTTCCGCTGCTTTTTTTCTGTAAGTATCGAAATGTAGATAATTGGAATGCAGTGGATACCAAACGTTGACAATTTTGTAAAGTGACATGTGTGCTATTTGTAAGTATTTGCACTTTTCATAATTGATTGTAGCATTATGAATTTCAAATATGATTACAAAACGTCATCGGAAGAACATTTTTGGATGGAATACAAATTTCCGGCTTCAGAAAAGCGATGGATACATCAAAATGTTTCCAATTTTGTTAGATCGAGTGACTATTATGTTTTGTCACCCTTCGACTTCTATTTTGGCAAAATGAATTGAAAAATCTGTTTCAGCAAGTCTTCGGGGCCTTTTTTTCCGGAAGTATGAAAATATGTATCATCAGAATGCAGCAGATTTTTGGCTTCGATTCGGCATAATAAATTGAAACATTTTTTGTGTTCAATAAGTTTCTTCCATGGTCGCTATGGTTCTGGTTGCATTGAGATTTGTACGAGACTATTGCAACTGATACAACTGTCCTTATTTAATTGTTTTGATAACTCATTTTAATTTCTACGACAGGATTCTGGATCAAATTTGTCCGCATTGTCTAATATGTTGTTTTGGAGTACCCATATAATACTGCCATAACTCTCTGAATTTCAACGAGAAAATGATAAAAACGGACACTTCTTATTCTCATGGTATTCCTTCGAAGGTAATGAAGAATATCAAGACTTTACCTCATTGTTGATAAAGAGTGAAATTATTAATTTTTTAAAATAATTTCGTGAAAAATAGAGTTTTTATCCTGAAATAGGATGTTAGATGCCGAAAATAATATCTCGCCTAAAAATCAAGATTCTCCCATGCTTTGCTGTATCAAAGGGATAAAAGAAACTAAAGCTGCAGGGAAAAAATCCCAATCGCCTTGGAGACAAGCTAAGGTAACATTTTTTTAATAACAATATCGTGAAAAAACGAGTTTTTATCCTGAAATTGGATGTTACAAGCTGAAATGCATATGTCGGCTGAAAATCAAGATTCTCCAATGCCTTTCCGTCTTAAAGGGGCACAAGAAACTAAAATTGCAGGAGAAAAATCCCAATCGCCCTGGAGACAAGCTAAGGTAGGGTTTTTTCAATAACAATATCGTGAAAAAACGAGTTTTTATGCTGAAATTGGATGTTACAAGCTAAAATTCATATCTCTGCTGGAAAACAAGATCCTCCCATGCTTTTCCGTCTCGAAGGGGCCAAATAGCCTAAAGTTGCAGAAAAAAACTCCTCCATGATAGGGTGAAAAAACAAGGCAATGGTTTTTCACTTCCACTTTAGTGGAAAAACGAGTTGTTATCCTGAAGTTGGATAACAAAATTCATATCTCACCTAAAAATCGAGAATCTACCATGCTTTTCCATCTCAAAAGGGCAAAAGAAACTTAAGTGGCAGGAAAAAAATCACAATCGCCCTGGAGATGAGCCAAGGTAACGTTTTATCATCCACAATTTCGTAGAAAAACGAGTTTTTATCCTGGGATTGGATGTTACAAGTCGAAATTCATATCTCGATAAAAATCGAGATTCTCCCATGCTTTTCCGTCTCCAAGGGGCAAAGAAACTAAAGTTGCAGGAAAAAAATCTCAATCACCCTGGAGACAAGCCAAGATAACGTTTTTCCATTCATCATTTTTATTTTTCAACGTAGCATGTTGACTTGAATTTATCGATAACCCCAGTCGTTACTCGTATTAACTTGCAGAGATGGTCCAACAACGGATGAACTAGCAACGAATTTGCAAGAGGTGGGATGTAGATTAGGCCTCTTGGGAATGCCATGTTTAAAAAAACGCACCTGGAACTCCACCCCTGTGTGGTGCGGAAAAAAGTTCGCAATATAAAATTTTTACGTTAGGCATGTCTGTACCATGAGCATAAAATCTTTAAAAATGTACTAACGAAATAACTCATAGAAATTCAAACCAAAATCTTAGAATCATCAAAAAAAGGTTGAGGAATTTTTGAGAAAAAAGCCGTGATATCAAACCTAAAAAATCCCCTAGTGAAAAAAAAGGCCGGGACAAGTACATTGATGGTCCCTTGTTTCCTGATGATATCAAAAAAGTGTAAAAAAAATTCCATTAAAAAAATCATGAACCTTAATGAAAATGATTTCAACACAATTGAAAAAAAAATCACAAATCAGCAAAAAACATCAGAAAAAAAAAAATTACACATTTGTAATTATTTTGTAAAATGAAAAAAAAATCAAATAACACGTGAGAAAATCTTGAATCCACCATTCGAAAACATTGCAGACGTAAATAACCAAAAAATTTCGCTTAAAAACATTTTAAAAACCGATGCCCCACTCTTCTCATTTTATTAAAAAAGGAGGAGTGACTGAATGAATTGAAAAAGCGTCCATCTAAGTTACGTACAGCAATAAAATTTATGATATCATTTCGAGGCCAAGTATTTATTGGTAATTCGGAATATTCATTCTTATGGGATGCATGAAGAACTTGAAACAGTTCTACTAATGAATCAAAAAAGTTACCAAGTTACGTGCAGTACCAATATTTATGATATTAACTCGAGGCCAAGTATTTTTTAGCAATTCGGAGTATTCATTCCTACGGGACGCATCAGAAACTTGAAAAAGTTCTGCAGAATCAAAAAAGTTACCATCCAAGTTGAGTCCAGCACTAAAAATGATCATATCAATTCGAGGAGAAGTATTTTATTAGTAATTCGCAATTTCAAAATTATGAAATTATGTTCTTATAAGGGTTGGGAATACTCGTCTGGCTCAAAACGTTTTATCGAAATTACTAGAAAATCAACAACCATAAAAAATCCCAAAATCTTGCTTTCCGACAATTAGAACGATACCAACGCATTTTTTTAAAACATATTCTGGCCCAAGGAGCAGTCAAGTCATGAGTTACTTTTCGACAGCAGAAACTTATAAAGAATCTTCCTGCCCATGACTTTTTGCTCAAATGGCTAATCCAAAAAAATCACATCGAAGCGGAAGTCATTTGTTACTTTATGGTGGTAGAGACTTAAAAGAAAATCGATTCGTCTCCGACTTGAAGGATCCCCTGATATCATTCACAATATTCGACGTCGATTGGATCGGTACAAATTATGTTTAAATACGTGTTAAAAGTACTTGTCCGGCCCATTACTTTTCATTCAAATTGTTCATTCAAATAAAAATCAGGGCTCATGAATCAGGGGAATAAAAATCAGGGAATTGAGAAAAATACCTTCAGGTGTTTTAACTTAATTGTATCAATTGTAAAAAAATGTAATGGAACTTTCCTGCAATATACGAGGGATTTTATTGTGCATCACACGCACGCACGCATCCACGCACGCGCACGCACGCACGCACGCACCCATGCACGCACGCGCACGCACGCACGCACTCACGCACAAACGCACACGTGCACGCACATACATGCACGCACACACGTGCACACACGCACGCACGCACGCACGCACCCATGCACGCACGCGCACGCACGCACGCACTCACGCACAAACGCACACGTGCACGCACATACATGCACGCACACACGTGCACACACGCACGCACGCACGCACGCACCCATGCACGCACGCGCACGCACGCACGCACTCACGCACAAACGCACACGTGCACGCACATACATGCACGCACACACGCACGCACACGCGCCCACGTACACGTGCTCAATGTGAAGGTATCACAAGCCCGAGGGAGACGATACTATGGCCCTCTTCCGATATTCACTGCAAGTTACTGTGAGCCATACATATAAATATAAGCTACCGCATAATCGCATGTTTTGACAGTACTGGCAGTGGATATCGAAATGCACCCCACGTAACAACACTCGACCTTTCTAGACAATGAATTTCAAAGTTCGATATCTCGAAAAATATTCCAATGCACCAAACATCCTTAAGAGGGCAGCTTTTTAATATCAAAATGAAGATATGTGCCAAAATCCAGCTCAGAATTCGGCTTTCTCTTTTTGGAAGGTTATCTCCCGATATCTCAAAAACGGATGATTTGCCGCGGCTGAAATTTTTTTTTCTGGATCAATTTTTTACCCATTTCTAAGATGTTACAAGGAGGACTCTGAATTCGAAGTACACCTGTCGGAACTATATCCCAAATTATGTCTAATTTCCCTAAAAATGAGACAACAACGAGAAAAAAGTCGCATAGAACTTTTTATAAAACAAAATTACAGTTTTTGACGCCCCCGTTAAAATCCTGGTCGAAAAAAAACCTTTAATTTTTCTTTTCTCCAAACGTGGTTCAACTGTTTTTGTAAAAAAAAAGGTGGAAAACGGTCGTGTTCGAAAGGATGTAGTGGGCGTTAAAAGAATTGTAGAAAATTATTAAATAAAAGCAAACTAACGAGAAGTTGATTCCTTTCAAAATGCCGTTTGTTAAATTTGTTTATCTATACTGCTTGAAAAATGACATAAAAAATGGCCCCGAGACTTTTTCGCAATTTAGTCTGGAAACTTTTGACGGGTAGTGTATACTATTATTATCTATTAATCATCTTATTTATTTATCTATTCATTCATTTGTTTATCTGAGAGTTTTTCAACGGTAATATCTTTGTTCGTTGTGATTTCCTCTCAGACCTCTCGTTCTCACATTCGGGCATAACTCTATGCTGTCGAGTTGCAGATGTTCAATTCGCATGGTTAAAAGCCTTAATTTGTCAGATCGGTGGCAGGCAAGATGGTGCTCGACATTATCGGTGGAGCGGGGGTCCAACCGACGGTAAGGGTTGAGCATACTTGGATCGCCTTTTCTCGGTGGAACTGAGGCTCCACCTGGCTGAAGAGATTGATTGATTCACGGGTCGTCTTGGATGCGTTAATCCAAGATGGTGTCGTTGGTGTCCTACCCGGAGGAAATCACGTGACGTTCGCTGTCATCGGTCATTGTGATGCGAGCTGATCGGGAAACAACACGAAACAGCACAAGCGGCACTGAACAAATGTTGAAAGTGCGTAAGCATAAGAACGCACGGCTGCGTTTGAACAGTATCGTTACAAGGCGTGCTCGATATATTTGGAATGGGTTGTAGTATCGATGGCATGACATCGAGTTCGTGTTGAGTGCGAGGGAGCGCACAGAGTTGTTCCGTTGAGTTCGTGAGAGCGAGGTAAGCGACAGAGTTGAACAGACAAAACGCTAGTGATCGCGTTGGGCACTGCAGGACGCGAGAGCGAGAGAGATGAAGCGATGGAGTGCCCGCGTGGCCAGCGTTTGCGAGGCGCAAAATGGCTGCTCTATTATCGCGTAGTAAGCACGTGCTAGAAAGGATTTCCCAACGCGCAAATTGAGAATACACTGTACAGTACAACCGAGTTCGACTGAAAAGTTCATGTTTTTCCCACTATACTCGGGCACCTGCCTCGAAAGACCAATTGTTCGGAAACGATTGCTCGATTTGTGTGTTGTAGAGGAAAAGGAGGTGGCGTCGGTTGCAGTGAGCGATGGAAAAATGAGTCGGTGAAAACTGCGTATTTTTATTGATCACAATAATTGCCCGATGGGACGAGGAACGGATTGAGCCGACGTCAAGATAATAAAATAAATCGTGTAGATCAATATTAGCAGTAGAACAAATTAGAGATATTTCGGTACTTGAGAGGCGTGATGTATTCCGAATAATTTCTCTTTGTAAGCGTACTGGCGGTCAGAGCTCGCACTGGTAGGCCTACAAGAGTAGAGAAAAGATGTCAAGGAGGGGGGGGGGGGGGGTGAAATGCGAAACAAGCTTCCAGAATGTTCCCCAAAAAGTGCGAAAATTGACCGATCGAGCAAATGAATTGTCGAATGAAAAATTGAAATGTGTCGATGATTGTTGGAGCGGCCGTTAGTGAGAAAAATGTCTACAGTTCCTGAAAAGACAGATATCACAAATATCTTAATTCGAACAAGTACTAAACATTGATGTGAAACTTGAGCGGAATCAATTCACTAGTTTTTAGAAATCGTGTCAGCCAATTAAAAATAATGTATCGACATTTTCTCTGAACACCTACTGCGTGTTACGTTTGTAACTATTCGATGACTTCGAAGATAAAAAAATGTATTTTGCTTCGGAGTCTAAACATATTAATGATATAATTGATTGAATGAATATTTTTTAAATGTTTTGGACCCATCACGAAGTACACCGCCTCTAGTAATGATATTTCTATTTTCAGTTGAAGCGGTCGGTGGGAAAGCTCTTCCGTGCATAGTAGACGTGCGCAATGAGGTGGAAGTCTCTACGGCCGTAGAGAACGCTATAAAACAGTTTGGTGGAATTGATATATTGATCAATAATGCCAGTGCTATATCATTGACGGACACGCTGTCAACGGAAATGAAAAAATACGACCTCATGAATAACGTGAACACCAGGGGCACTTTCCTTGTGTGAGAGGTTTATTTTTATATATTTTGTAATAAATTACGATCTTTCGAATTTTCTTATGCAATTATCGGGTCTTTCGATATTGAACCCCTCGCGGATTCAGTGACACTAGTTCTGGTATCCGTCAAAAAAGAACAAAAGACGTAAAAGTGGCTTCAATAATCTGCCTTGATTAATTGGAACGAGAAACGAAACGGAAGCGACGTTTTTTTCATCACACATCTGTGGTCAAACTGACTTCAGCTTCCGACCGCCCCTGGAGTCAAAGGGTGTAGCCGGATAAGATGGGTCAATCTGCCCCCACTGACTTTCGGGGCTCCAATTGTTTGACAGATTCATCACCAAAAAAAGGAAATTTCTGCAAATTTATAGTCGTCTATATTGATTTCCAGAGTTTCTATGTCAAAAAATGATGTTTTTTCAAATATTATGTTTTTTACACATCTAAAAGTCGTTTAAAAATCTGAAAAAATTTTGAAAAATTGGGAATCCTTGAAAGTTTATGAAAAAACTAATTTCAATTTTTATTCTCATTAAATACTATTTTTTATGATCTAATCTTCATTTTTTCAAATCAGTACAACAAGCATCACAAGCATCGACTCTCCTACTATGTTGGAAAAATTCAGCATAATTCTAATCTCCAAAGAAAAATCACAAAATTCCTCATTTTTATGATGAAAATCCATAAATAGATCATTCTTTAAGTTCAATGATGAGCAGTAATGACTGCAGGTGATGTGGGGAATGGTACACAAACGTAAATGATCGGAATTCGTTGTTGATTTAAGACGAGCTTGAATTTGCGAGGTCCATGAATTTGCGAAGTCCATTAAATACTGAAGGGACTCAATGCGATTTCTCAGCATTTCTCGATCTGGTGTTGATAAAAGAATTAATGTCAGCATTACAGTCAGTCAAAATGCACGGTTCAAGTGGTGCCTCTAGTAGCTATGCGTAAAATCTGACAGAGATGCATACTCGATAATACGTATTTTAGTTTCTATGGTAATTTTCGAACTCATTATAAGTGATTTCTTTTCCCTGACAATTATAAACCATTCCTATTTTTCTTCTATCATAGTTTCTTTCATTCTATATAACTGAATATTATATTCGTTGTGGTTGAAGGTAGAAATTCCTGTTTTCTATGATATTGGAGAGGACGAGTAAAATAGGAATATCGGTTTTGGTAAGTATTTTATTAATGTTGTTTTAATCATGCAGCTAGGTTTAACTGTAGCAATTGTTTATTATTGAAAGATATACGATAATAATAAAGATAACGATAATATAAGATAATATATTAATTCGATGCTTTATGTTCCAGAGATGAAATATAATTGACTAATCAACTAAAAGAATGTTATATTCTTAAAGTTGATTAGTCAATTATAATTTGATATTTCATATTCCAGAGATGAATTATAAAAATCGGAAAAATCGACTCACGGGGAAAAAAACGTGGACAAGTACATTGGTGGTCTCTTGTTTCCCTATGATATTTAAAAATATCCAAAACGCCGCTTAGTAGAATACAAAAAAAGTTACAAAATAAGTTAAGATCTGTTGAAATATACGTGGCCAAATACGGGAAGCTTTACTGCGTTTCAATAAGTTTTCAAATACGGTTTGATGTTGATAGAAAAAATAATAAAGTTCGGAAATTCAACTATGTCACCAACCAAATTGCAAACGTAAAAAAATTAGAATGTAAAAAAATTGTGAACGAAGTACTTGGCGAGGATTTTTCCATAAAATTAGCGTAGTGTATAGATCGTGATCACGAACTCGCCAAGGACTTCGTTCAGAATTTTTTTACAATCTAATTTTTTAACGTTTGCAATTTGGTTGGTGACATAGTTGAATTTCCGAACTTTATTATTTTTTCTATCAACATCAAACCGTATTTGAAAATTTATTGAAACGCAGTAAAGCTTCCCGTATTTGACCACGTATATTTCAACAGATCTTAACTTATTTTGTAACTTTTTTTGTATTCTTCTAAGCGGCGTTTTGGATTTTTTTTAATATCATAGGGAAACAAGGGACCACCAATGTACTTGTCCACGTTTTTCTCCCCGTGAGGGGATTTTTGCGATTTTCAGTTATATAGAATAAAAGAAACTATGATAGAAGAAAAAAAGGAATGGTTTATAAGTGTCAGGGAAAAGAAATCACTTATAATGAGTTCGAAAATTACCATAGAAACTAAAATACGTAATATCGAGTATGCACCTCTGTCAGGTTTTACGCATAGCTACTAGAGGCACCACTTGAACCGTGCATTTTGACCGACTGTAATGCTGACATTAATTCTTTTATCAACACCAGATCGAGAAATGCTGAGAAATCGCATTGAGTCCCTTCAGTATTTAATGGACCTCGCAAATTCAAGCTCGCTGAAATCAACAACGAATTCCGATCATTTACGTGTCTGTACCATTCCCCACAACACCTGCAGTTATTACTGCTCATCATTGAACTTAGAGAATTATTTATTTATGGATTTTCATCACAAAAATGAGGAATTTTTTTTTTTTTTTTTTTTTCATGCGTTGCAGGTCGAATGTTGATATTTTTTATTTTTCATTTACAAAGATTGAAGATTAGAATCATGCTGAATTTTGCCAAAATAGTAGGACAGTCGATGCTTGTTGTACTGATTAAAAAAATGAAGATTCGATCATAAAAAGGAGTTTTTAATAAGAATAAAAATTGAAATTAGTTTTTTCATAAACTTTCAAGGATTCCCAATTTTTCGGAATTTTTTCAGATTTTTAAACGACTTTTAGATGTGTAAAAAACATAATATTTGAAAAAACATCATTTTTTGACATAGGAACGCTGGAAATCAATATAGACGACTATAAATGTGCCGAAATTTCCTTTTTTTGGTGATGAATCTGTCAAACAATCGGAGCCCCGAAATTCATTGGGGGCAGGTTGACCCATCTTATCCGGCTAGACCTTTTATTACAAATCTGGAGTCAATTTTTTTTTTACATGCTCACTCGCAGGTCCAAATCGACTCCAAATCTTGAGTTATTTTTTTTACCCGCTTCAGTAGACTACATACAGGTATGGCGCCCCCACTCCTACCCCCACTCCTTCCCCCACCACAACACCCACCCACTCCAAGCTTTTTTCTCCCGCTCCATAGGTAAATAGCTTGGAGGGTCGGTGTGAGAGGGGTGGAGAGGGGGTAGTACAGGGAGTACCATACCTGTATGTTTTCTACTTTTTATGTTTTAACCTTATTAATTTAGATAATGATGATGATGATGATGATGATGATGATCATGATAAATGATTATGGTTGTAATAAATTTTCTTTTTGAAAAAGACGTATAGATTTAAGATTTTTTATTTTATATTTTTGCAGCTGAATTTAAGTGACACTAAATGTTCAATTGATTAATTTATTTTCATTCGATTCGCTTCTTCTTCTTTCTCCTGAAACAGAAAGAACGAATTTTTTAAATATACCTACTTGTTTCGAATAAGGCTTTCATGTTTCAACAAAACTAATACTCACGGGTTTTCTACTTCTTCTTCTTCATCACTTTCCAAAAGAGCCACTCTATCAACTTCATTCGCCAGCCTCTGAATGTTCGGTGAGCGTGGAGAATCGAAATCGATGGGTATTAACCTCCATTTCGATTTCTTCCTCTTCTCCTTTTCCTCCCTTTAACACATAAAAACGTGTTACTAAAAATGTTAAATTCGTAAATAATATAGAAAAAATTTAGAAAATGGTAAAATCAAATAATTCTTTTACGATTTTCAAATTTATCTAAATTACAAAAAATTCTCCGTTCGATATTGGAAAAACAAAAAAAATCACTTATAGAAAGACTAGAAAAATAAACTCACTGTTGCGTATCGCTCTTCATTTTTTTTCGGAAAAACTACGTCGATCCAGGAGGACGGCTCAGCTTTTCGTTTTCGCGGTATCCTTTTTTGTTTTAGGGCTCGAGAACGTGCGGCTTTCTCCCTGCGTTCATTCTCCGTCGCCCCCCGCGGATATAATTTTACCCCCTTCGTCCAATCTCGACGATAATCGTGGATGGTGTCGTCGTAAACTATTTCCACCCGCCTTATTCCGTCTGTCACATGAACCCTCAATTCCACACGTGGTGAAGAGTCCGACGGCGACACGTAATCCTCGTAGTACAGCGCTAGAAAGAAAAAAATTCGGGGGTGAATCACGAACTCACAATAGCACTTTTTTATTTTTCACACTCACTATTTTTTAAACTCTCAACCTACTCATTTTTTTTTGATAGTTTTTTCACTCCACTCGTTCACGTTGAATGCAGAATTGTTAATGATTTGTAGATCGTCAGTCTCATAGGGACGGATGCTTTTTCCCCACTCCTTTTTTCTGCTGAATCTTCATTTTCGTGTCTTAGCTTCAGTCCCACGCTGACACCAGGATGCTGTTCGGGCTGCTATCTTTTTTTTCCTTTTTCTTTTTTTTTTACTCATGTTTTCACTTGAGGAGATTTACCCGTTTATACGCGTATCAAATGAAAAAAATTACATGTAAAGTTATGATAGTATTTTTATTTTCAGCCACTTATTAATGCAACCTTACAACTAAAAAATTATTTATGAAAAATTTAATAAATTTAATGCGAATTTCTCTCATGGGCTGTTACGAGTCGACAAATTTCAAATCTGAACAGTGTAGTGATTTCCGAAATCACCGCTTCCATTAAATTTTGTACAAAATCAGGGTGTGATTCCACCATTTTTTGCCGAGTTTCTTCTATTATTTTTCCCAGACCATCTTCCGCCTCGAGGAATCGCATTACATCCTGCTGGCCACCGTTTGAGCTTAGGAGTTCGCGGACGGTGGAGATTATGATGCTCACACACATATTCACAGCAGCACTCTCACGCTGAAGTTTTTTTATATGAGCATCAATACAGGTGCTGACTTCTTTCAACTTCTTGAAGGTCGATCCCTGTAGGATAATATTGCACTGTCTGTGTGTCGTGGGAACCTCTCCAATAGCCGGTGTTTGACTGTTACTGAAGCAAACAGCAGATTGTTGAAAACACGAAGTAAAAACGGTGCAATGCGATCCATGTACGATTTTTGATCCCAGCATTCTTTCTGCATCCCATCGTGGTCCTCCGAAATAATGAGAGATTCTATCGTAGTCCGACTTAAAATTTTGCCATCCTTCAATATAAAGGCTTACTCCGATGAAAGAATTCGTCAATATTTTAATAACAGGAGTGAGAACACCAGTCTCAGGTAATATCTCAAAACCTGATGCGATTATTTTCCCGAACGAATTATTCATTCCGTAAACAACGCCCATCACAAGCTGGTCTGATGAAACACGTCTCACTTCCGCCATTGTTCCAGAATACTCCATTTTTCGATGCTTCAGCCTCGTAAAAACTTGAAAAAATGATATGAGATTGGAAAAAATTCCTCTTTTATATATTTTTCCCCCATCTCTCATGATATCAATCGTCACATAATTGGATCGAAAATGCATTTTTCACTTTTCTTTGAGTTCAAGAACCGCCTCTATTTTTATTAACCACACTGGTGCATCCCCGCACACGAGCACATACACAAACGCAACGATGGATATCTGTAGGATTTTATTTGAACACTCGTGCAAAAAATGCAGCGTTTGCGTTATTTAGAATTGGAGAGAAAAACGAAGGAAAAAAATCAGTACCTGTCTTTTTTCTGCTTTTTGGTCGAATATGCATAAATTTCATATATTCCAGGGGACCTTGAGAAACGAACTTGACACCCTCTCATCGTCTCGACTCAACATTATGCTCGGCGGAATGTGGGGGGTGAGATAGAGCACCATTTTGCTCTCTCTTATTTACGTATTAATAAAAATACGAATTTATAAAATGTATCGCGTTGATATAATTTTATTTCTATTTGTGAGTATGAAAACGCATTTTTCGAGAGAGCACGAAAAAGTAAGTATAAACTTCACTTCCGCTAACCACGTCCCATGCCCATTGAGACACGGTGTCAGCATTGTCTCCGATTGCACACCTGGCTCGCTAATTCTAATCAAGACCTTCACGATGATCTTTATGTGTAAATAAGTAAAAAATGATAGAACTAGAAATTCAGCCGTATACATTATAGTGTTTATGAAACATTTATAATCGATAACTAATGATACCCACGATTATGATTATTGAAAAAATGACTGTTAATTTTTTCTATAACTTTTCAATGGGTTATTTAAAGTTAACCTTTTGCGACTAATAATATTCTGTATTAATGAAAATATAGCGGGCAGCGTAACGATCGCCCAGTGATGTGCTCAAATTTCATCCGACTTGCTTCTTCACGAATTGTCTTCGACTTTTTTATTTTTTCATTCTCAACTCAACTCGTGAGAACGAGACTCAATCAGCATTTTATCCACGTATTTACGTGATATTCCTTGACGAATAAACGCCCTTTGGAAATAATATTTGCAATTCCCCCTCCTTTTTCTCATACCACGATGGTATCATATCAAGCTGCGCTGATTCGGATTTTCGAAAACTATTCAAGTACTGGAGAATTTCTTTGAAAATCTTTCACACCATTTCTGACGTTCGAAGAGTTCGTTTCATTATAATATGGCTAGAATAATTCCGCGTTATGTATTAGGGGAGTTATTGAATTTTTTAGTGCGACGTGTTCCATGTCTATCATTCAGATGGACCGCTGAAAAACAGAGAGAAATGATGTATAATTTACCTGCAAATGTTGTGCTCCGAAAAATCCGTGGAGCATTATTAGATTTATCGAGACGCGACATGTTATACGGTTGGAGAACGGGGGTATTTTCACGCCACTCCAATCATAGATTCAGTGATTAGAGTGATACGACGCCGGGGATGGACTGACGATCCTGAATTCGCAGGGATATTTGACGAGAGGGGTAAGTATTTTTCACAGTGCTTATTATGTTTATGAGTGATCTGTATTCTCATCATCATCATGTGTATAGTGCGTCGGTACCAAGAATCGTGTAACAACGAGGATCGCCATAATTTTAACGAGGAGGGTCGAACAGATTCCGATGATCACGATATGGATGATGATCCTAAGGTCGAGGGTCGACCGGAGAAAAATTGTTGGATCGATACACGGGCACCGATTGAGAGAAACCCTAGCGCCATCACGATATCTGGTCCATCGTACCTCTCTGATGATGAAACGGATAATGCGTTAGGAGACCACGCGATCGCTGGCCCTTCAGGTGTCACTAGATCGTCGGGTGTTCGTCGTCTGAACTTTGACATCAGTGATACCAGTAGCAACAGTGGTAGTAGCAGTAGTGAAGAGGAACGGTGTGAATCTCAACGAGATGAATCTGAACGAGATGAATCCGAACGAGATGAATCTGAACGAGATGAATCCGAACGAGATGAATCTGAACGAGATGAATCTGAACGAGATGAATCCGAACGAGATGAATCTGAACGAGATGAATCCGAACGAGATGAATCTGAACGAGATGAATCCGAACGAGATGAACTGGAGGGGTTGGAATGGGATGACGACGACGATGAGGAAGAAGTTTCTGAAGCCGATTCAGGTAAAGAAAAAGCATTATTATCGAGTTGACGTTTTTTTTTTTACAAAACCGGTGAAAGAAAAAAAGTGTCCGTTTCAGTTTTCAAACTGCATAGATGAAAAAAACTGTTCTTCTCCAGAAAATCATAATTTGAAAAATGAAAATCAAGTTGGAAAATAGAAGATTTTAGCTTCAAAATGATTTTTAAATCATTCATTCATTCAAATTCAAATGTTTCGTCAATTTTAAGCGCTAATGCATTTTCTATGTATACATAACGTATATTGATAAAATACAGGGTATTTTTTCCGGTGAGAATGAAATATTAGACAACAACGCTTTTATCCGTGAAGGCGATAGACGTTTTTACAATGCTGACTGGCTCCTAGAAAGATTGGAAACATCTGATGATAATGAGTAGGCGTAGAGGGATTCAGCCGCTAAACATTTTGCTAGTAATTCACTGTGCACTTTTTTCTCATATTTCACAATTTATCCGATTGGTCGTAGTGAGACTGCTAATCTCTGTTTTTTTTTTTCCATTTCCAGTACATCAGACAGGTGGAGGGAGAGAAGAATGGGGAAACATTTTACCCCCGGGACAGCGTTTCCAAATAATAAGCGAGCAGGGTCGAAACTTTCGACGTTTCAAGACATGAGGTCGGGAACTTATATTAAAGCTAGCGGGAAACCTCCTGAGAATGCGGATCAATTTTCATGGATTCAGGGTGCAATGCGAGATGTAATGACTCATCTCACGGAATCATGCGAACCTCATGATTACGCAGGAATGGAAATCAATTCACCGGGTTTTTCTCAAGGAGCGGC